>WEKW01008357.1:0-38503 GCA_013389905.1 Sula dactylatra
CCCTTCCAACCCAAACCATTCTATGATTCTATATACAACAGCAATAAGTGTGTGTGTGGGTATATGTATGTGTGGGAACTTACAATCAGTTTTCCGTACTCTCTCACAAGATAACAAAGCAATGAGATAGTTTTGAACAAGAAAACATACCTAGAGAAAGGCAGAATATGTTAAACATGTGGCTGGAGAATCTTGTGATATTACAGTTGTATTTCAGATACCATTTCTATGAATAGTGATTTTTTGCAATTATGAGTTTTAAGATAAGTTTTGAATGTTTTTTTTTTTATATAAAGCACTTGGGCTTTAGCACATTTTTCTTCCATTAAATATACATGAATATTTTCATGTGCTGGTAGTGGTGGTTGCAGATATGGCAAGGCACATAAAAGGAAATGACAGCAAGGTCCAAGGAGCCTCAGAAAATCAGTGGTTTCATGTACACCATTTTTGTGTTCTTGCAGCATTTCCATCTCATTTCCGCTGTTTCCAGTTTTGAATTTTTTTTGCATTATGCCAATTAATAAGCTGCTGTCAATCTATTACCTCTGTGCAGCCTTCAAAAGTCATGTTTTAAATTAGGATAAGGAAGCAGGGAAGGTATAAATGGCAACTGGTAGCATAAATCTGGTGGTGTGAAAGTCCTGCTAATACAGGAAATCTTTTTTTCTTTTTCAGCTAAGAGAAGTATGCCACTTCAATGGTTTTATTTTGAGTGAGGTTGTCAAGTCTGTGACTGACAATAGGAAGTTTATTAAAGCTTATGTGGGCTTCACAGTATCCAGGGAGTAAAGAGAGAAGGAGAAAAATTTGCCATGACATTAATGATGCATCTGACATTTATTTATGCATTCCTATGTCCAGTTCGCATGTAGCTAAGCTCAGTACTCATTTAATAGCTCTTTGTCTTATTGGCACTATTTAGTTAAAGAGGCAAGTTTAATCACATATACATGCATATCTTATACACTTTTATCTTACATAAAGAATTTCTGTAAAATTCTCTTACATGTTTTATAAATACTTAAGATTATAACACCTGAAGAAATGGCATAAAGTGGGCTGGAGCTGTCCTATTTATGCTGTGTGATTGTGTTTTGCTCCTGAACTGCAGCAGGGTTGCAAAAGCTCCTTGAATCCCAGGATAAGGCAGGAAACCTTAGTGAGTCAGAAGGAAGAATGCCAGCTTGCTTTATCTCAGAATTAGGATGTTACAGATTTTTCTTGTAATACTGGTCTTCAAAATGGAAACTGATCCTAACCAGGAGCTAATGAACTGCAGCTAGACTTTATTTCTACATCAGGAAGACAGGGGTGAGACAGAATGAATACCATTGCTCTAGAAAAGCACTTTCAGGAGTTATAGAATGAATACACCCAAAGCCAGGCAGGGTTTTGGTGAGAGTGTAGTGGAGGAAATCCAGCTATATTAGGGGTATGTGATGAGCCTGGCCAACCCCCTGTAAAGTCCTGCCCGCAGGTGCACAGCCTGGCACCTTGCTCTTGCTCAACGTCCCTCCTGTGAAAGGTTCAGCCTGTTGTCACCGGCATTGGCTGTTGTTGTATGGTCCTTACAAGGAGAACCCACTCAGCGGGTTCCTTGCCCAGGCATGTGTGACCCTCAAGACATGTGAAGCCTTTCCACCTCCTCCAGCACAGGAAAGGCACAAGAAAAGTAAGGAGGAAAGGCAGGGACAAGCTTGGATGATCCTGAATGGCGTTTCTATTTTCTATTAGCACTCTGTTGGGCTTCTGCCTCTCTTCAGGTCCCAGCCCTAAACTTGATAATATTGCTCTCGAAAGCCTTGAAGCTTTCTCGCACTCTCACACAGGAACCAGTTTTTGCAATCCACTTGTCTGCTAGCCACCGTGAGGGAACACCTCCTTCACCCCAAGGTGAGAAGGTTGCTAGTGGTTAATGAAGTCCCACTTACTTCAACAACAGAGATATTGAATCCAAAGCCTGATCGCCTTTCACCCATTTTTACCATGTACAATCCACTCTATAGAGGTCTTCTGACCCTAGGGCAGAATAGGGGATGAAGAGGGAGTGATCTAGGGGATGAAGGACAGCATAGCTGCCATCCTGCCACCACTTTAGAGGCCAACTGCCACACTCAGTAAGTAGTCTCAGCTGCTAGAAGGAACATAAAGGAAGGAGAGTATGGTGTGAGCATAATGGTCTTTAGGCTGAAATTGTTTCAGGCTGACTGGAATAGAAAACAGTAACACAGGGCAGGAAAACATCTCCTGAGTTGTTAAGTCCTGTCCTCTGCTATCCTGAGTAACCATCTTATATAGTTTCCTTCAGAAATGTGAGACTGTATAGCTGATTTATCTTAAGAAGATAAACCAGAAAATCTTAGGGTTAATGTTCTTACAAAGGCATGGCATGGGGAGGCCTGCACTGCTAATGTGAAAATGGAAAACAACAGGACTGCTAAACTCAGGGGAAAGTAAGCTATGCTGTGTGGAAAATGTGAGAAAAAGCAGGAGGTTTTGATAAGTGTTATGCAACTCTAGCAGTTTCATTCATTGTATTAATTTAGTCATAGCTGCAGTATACAAGAGGTGTGTACAACCTGCAGAGGGATGTATTTTAAATACTTGTGGATGGAAGAACCATGACCATTTTTCACAGAGCTATCTCAATTAATCCTCACTCACATCTCTGAAACTGCCTGCAGAGAAGCAGATACCACCCTGCAAAATTCCAGAAACAACACCAACTAAAGTCATAATTACTTCGGTACACACTGGTTTTTAAAGGAGCACTTTCTGGAGTGATTTTCTTCACAGGAGAGTTCAGGTGATGAACTGGCTGTTAAATTTGACTGAGCTTGTAAGTGTGAATCCTTTCTGAAATTTAGTAGGTAGGAAAGAGTAGAACAGAGCTCTCTAACCTCAAACTGACAGAATATTCATCATCTCTGGTTTAGTTTCTTTGACTGCAAAGTGCAGGAAATTATATTATGTTGAATTATATCCAGACTTGATCTTCCAGGTCTGTTTCCCATTTGTGGTAAAGACTATTCGATGCGCCTGATGCTGGTGTGTTTGTCATTTGGTTCCTCTGGCAGGAGCGGTATCACAAACGGAGGACACCATCTCTTGCTGACATCTCAGAGGACTTAACCTCTGCTCTGTCAAATTGCTGTTAAGGTTCTCTTTTTCAGCACAGAACAGCCTGCATTCCTCCTTTAGGCCCACATTTCCCAGCTGGGGAGCATTTCTTCACGAAAAGTGTAAAGCAGAGAGCATGCATAAAGTGTTCCTTCCTGTTTATATTCTCCCATCTGTTGGGACCAGCAACTGAAAGACCACCCACGTTGGAGGCTACATCTGAAACATGGTCTTTAGTAGCACTAGACAAACCTAATTTAGCCTCATGATGTGAACAACCATTGTCTTCAGAGCATTTGCTTAATAGTTTCAGGTAGTGCCATCCCTATTCTGGATTACGGGATACAATGAATAATTGTTTCTGATTCACCCAGTCTGTCTTAAAGGATAGTCATTTGTATCCTCTCTCAATTGTGTCCTTTCAACCAAAGCATCCTAATTTAGACAGTATTTCCTTGTCAGGAGTCTATTCCAAAGCTCTTAGGCAACCATTTCCTATCTTCCATCATCTTTGACAGCCCTTTCTGCACCCTTTCCTGTTATTTTCAAGATGAAGTGAACAAAACCATATGCAGTGTTCAGGAGGAATTTACTAGACTGTTTTTCTTTTCTTCTCAATTCTTTCTATAATAATTCCTAATATCCTATTTTCCAGATGCTGCATTGTTTTTAGGAACATATCTCAAATGATTGCTAGGTTTCTCTGATTAGCAATAGTAACTTATTAGAGTTCATCATTGTTTATTTATAATTATGATTACAGAGAAACCACTCCAGCCTACATGTGTCAGTCCTCTAGTATTCATGTATATCCCTCCCAACCATGGTCATCTTTATTGTTTAAACCTATCTTCTCTACATGGCTTAAGACATGGATTAAAATATCAAATGCACATTATCTTTGGACAGATCCATTAATTCTGTAGTAAGGTTACAAGGTAGGATCATCAGAACACCAATACTTCTCCAGTACCCTTAGGTAATTCCCCAGAAAAAGGAAGATAAATTTCCCAGTCCTTGAAAAAACAGTCTAGAGCATCTTAGACAGCATTACAGCAGATAGCTAGAATTAGCTTAGAGTATAATACACATAACCAATGTCTAATTCCTCAGATTCTTATTTGCTAATGCAGAAAAAAAAGGGGACACAGTTATTAGGCAGGACTTTGCAATAAGCATCCATGTGGGCTAAACTGAATGCTTAGATTTGTGTGCCAAATACAGATCCTTCAATTTAACAACTCAGTCCATTAAAGGGTATTTTAAGCTGCCTCAGTAGCTCTCTAGATGTAGTTCAGAGAATGCCTGGTGTCTTCAACTTTTTTTTAGAGACTTTCAGTCTGGATGTACATATCTCAGTGATCTGTAATTTGCAAGTCATTAGCATTGTCGAGTGATATGGGTCTTTTCTTTGAGGAAGGAGTTGTTTTTCTCATTGTTGGACTCATCTGGGGCTTACTTTGGCTTTATCCAGAGCTCCTGTTTGCCTAGCAACAGCACCTTTAAACTGAGAACTGAGCATTGCTTTGAACATGGGCTTGCCTCTTGCCTTTGATTTTATGATAAATTACAAAACTTTTGAAGTGCAGTAAGGTCTGGAGTATGGAATCTAATGAAGATCTCTCTAGGGCATCCCCAGGATTCATGTTGGAAGGCAGAGCTCTGTTTTCAGGTTTTCCAATCTCCTATGTATCTTTGCTGAATCACAGGAAAGTTTTGTGTATCTCATTCAACTTCTAACTGCCTGTGAACCACCTGGCTCTGTACAAATCAGCCCACTTTATGAGCAGATAGATACTGAACTGCAGTATTTTTGGCCCAAAAAACTGACTGGAGCAATGTTATCAGTAAGAGTTTGATATTGCCAGACCTGCCATGGCTGCTCATCTTAGGAAGCTGTTTCACATAATGCTGGTGAACAGTGTGAGCGTCATGAAGAAGAATCATATGACAAAACACTGCAAACATAAATTCAATTCAGTCAAAGTTTCATATCCTTTGAAAATCAAAGACTTGGTTAACCACTCTGAAAAATAAAATTGGAGCACCTTTTAATATTTAAACCCTCCTGCTGCTCCAAATCTATGGCCATACTGTGCAACGTTACTATTCTCAACCCTATTTCCCCTACTGTGTGGGTTTTTGCCTGTCTGGGAGTATGAGTATATACACTTATTTCCTTATTTCCTTCTTATTTTTGCAGTTCTTCCTTGGCACCTCTTGCTAAAAATGGGTTAGATGATGGATAGCAAAACTTAACGTATTCTGGCAAAGAGAAAGTCTGCTGCTAAGGTTCACTGTATCTAGTATCAAGAGATTTAATTTTTTTCTGCTCAAGGTGCGAATGACGCAGAAACACTCACCGTAACTAACTTGACTAAAGTGAGGCTGGAAGAGTGAATGAGACACACCCAGGGATCTGAAAGTCTAAACCTGGTGTAATCACAGCTACAGAAACATTAGAGTCTAGTCTGCACAAATATATCAAAATAATTAATTTATTTCACCTGAAATTTTACCACTGCAGTATTTCACCTGAAATTTGTATTAGGTGAAGAATATTTCCTTAGTATATAATAATATTTTCCAGGGATGTAGAGCATACTATTTAGGTTTATTGCTTTTCTTCTGTACCCACAAAATATATGATTTGGAGGAAATTATATGGTCCAACAGAATTGGGAAACAAGAGTTAGTTTTTAAATAAAAAAACATCTAATGTCATTAAAACAGAACCTGTGTTTATGTGCAAATTTTGGCTTTGATAAGTAGGAGTGGATTTATGTTAACGTAAGTGCTTTACATTGTCTCACAAACCTCTTTTGAAAATCTATGGTTTTATTAATTGCTTTGAAAGAAAATTGCTTGTTTGAAGACATCTGTCAATATTTATAGGCAATACCTATGCCTCTTAAAAAATAATCCTTGTCTGTTGGTGGTCTATGACCTGCAAACACTGAGGCAGGCTGTTGCAAAGATTTTTTTTTCTAGCTTGAAAAAGGCATTTTGGTAGTACAGCATCTCACAAGAATAATCTAGATACCTGGATCTGGAAAAAGCAGCTGAAAAACAAATTCCAAACTGACACTTTTAAACTTAAGGCATCAGAGAAAACAGGGCATTCAAATGCCCATGGTGACTTTTTCCTTTGTGTAGAAAGGACGCAGACATTTTTGCAGCATTGTCATGAAACATGATCTGAGGATTTCCTTGGTGCAAGCCCCTGCAGGGGGAGATACGAACTGTCATATTGCGGGTGCATCAGTGCAGCAGATACTAGCACCACAGTTCTATGACCCTCAAGATGGGTGGAAGAGCAGGGTATCAGTCTGGCACATCAGGACAAGTTTTATAGGGATTTATGTAGCAATAGATGCAGACAGGCGTCTGCCATGATGTTTAGGAGAAGTCAAGCAATTAACACCTTGACTCAAAAAAAAAAAAAAGATTTAGGCATATCTGAAAAGCTCAGTAGGTGCCTATCTCTACGATTTAAACCTTTAAAATCCAGCCTTCTGTCTGTGTGTTTCTTCCCTACATGTGTGATAGGGGTGATAACACCTCCCCACCTCAGAAGAGGGCCTTTGGACTGGCCTTTTGATGCTTTAAGCTGGATAAACAGTGGAGCATGACATTGCAATACAATATCAGCTGTTACATGTGTCTGACTACAGCACGATTTTCTCTAGGTCTGTTTCCTTTACTGAGATTTATGAGCAATTACTGACATTTAATTGAAACTGAGACTATGAAGATTGTGAAGTTTTTTGCAAAATAAAAGAACTTTTTCCTTTGTATTTTATGTAAATATATCCACATCTCTTCTGACAGCTAAGCACAATTCCCCTTATGAAAACATTTTTTAACATGGGAGCAAGAACTGTGCTGGTTGTATGCCCCAGAAACATGCACTATTCTTCTTCTCACTAGATGGAGGTCCAGTGCCATGAAAACTGTAGCTTTCTTGATTCTTCCTGTTAGTGATGAAGTTGAAATGATTGGCACAGCAATCTAGACAAAGCTTAACAGTGTATCTGTGTTCTCAACAGAGGACACAGATAAAGGCATGCATATTTATAAATCTGTTAAAGCCTATAATACCCTTTGGTGATAAAACGTTTAGAAAAAGGAATGTAAGAAATGCCATAAAGTTGTAAAGATTTAGATGCAGATGTTTAGACGCAATGAAGATTTTATAAAATCCAGTTGTACTGAATGAATTTCTTTTGGCAAAAGCAGAGCTATTTAATAGATCACATCTGCTAGGCTGATGCTGCATTAATCCTGACAGTAAATTGCTGTAACTAATTTGTTTTAATTAGGAAGAGTAAAGACTGCCATTTATTTTGCTTTTCAATTTTTTCAGTAATCATCCTGCAGTGCCAGTCCATTTAACACTCATCAGTCCTCGTACCAGAACTAAAGGAGGTAAGACCTTTCTTGAGCAGTACTTTGCGATTGCACAAATGAATACTGTTTAACCTCCCCCAATCTTGCAGTTGCTCTGCCTTTCACTTCCCAGAAAGTCTGTATCCCCTTTGTCCTCTTTAAACATACCTTTTTATTGTCATGTTAGACTTCTCTAAGAATCATTCATAGGACAGAAAATATAAAAACAGAATAAATAATCAAGCAAATAGGGACTGAGTTGGAATTGTTACGTTATTAGTTCTCAAGCTGATGTGCTCTTAAGGGTGGATGGGCCAGTGCTTTAGGTGATGGGAGAAAGGGGTCCAATTTCTCCCTGTCCTCCAGACTTTATGAGAGATCAAATCATTTCAGTGCAATCATACACAGAATGTTAGTGCCTAAAATATCATTTAGGTCTGGTATTTAAGCAAGCCAAGTTCAAAATCTAGATCCTGAAAATCAGATGTTTCTTAGCCTGGCAGTGACTGTAAAGTCTTACAAAATTTTTCATGTCTACAACTCTCAGTGCTGGCAGTATTTTCCTGGTGAATGCTGGGTGGAACGTACCCAGTTCATGCCCAAACCCTCAAAATTTTCACAAATTTTGGGTCCTTCAGTATTTTGCCTAATGCTCCTGACTATTCTGGACTTGTTCATTTTTTTAAAATATTTCAGTCTCATCCCTACAGAGACTGCTGGTTATTGTGAATTTCCTTGTAGTTAATCTATAGTGGGACTTAGATACACACACATAGGTGCTTAGTGCCACTGGAGAGGCCATCGGTTACCAATTCATTGATGTGGAGCAGGCAGATACAACGCAGTACGTTTGGAGACGTGTGTCTTCCTGGAGTGGCGTCTGGAGGCAAGATGGGATACCATAAAATGTCTAAAACAGCACTGTCTACCTATGTTTGGGCGCCTAAATTGCTTTTCTTTGCACAATAAAGGAGATCAAGGACCTGATGAAGAATCATGTATTCGGCTTAGGAGCCTGGCATCTGAAAATTTACTGCAACAGTGCTGAATGCTTTTTTAGTCATCTCCCTTGGTGGAGGTAAGTTTAGGAGTTACCTCATGTGTAAACTAGGGGACACCATACTTCACAGAGATGAAGATAAATAACTTGCAGTTTATGAGGTGATGAGCTACCAAGGAAGTATTGGCTGAGTAAATATTGTCATTAAAACAACCTTGGTAGGCAGTACCCCATCTCTGTCCAGGACATTTCAGCCGCACTGAATCCCATTGGCTTGCAGCAGACTCAGCGCTCACTGCAAGGTCAGGGCTCGAGTTATGAGCTGTGAAAAGTTTGTTCGCTTTAGAAATTAATGAACACTTCATTTTGCTAAATTTGGGATGGGTAAAAAAGCATTTAATAATAACAAGGATGATCATGGATGCTTCAATTTATAATCCGTTTAGGCCTGAATTCCTTAAAAAAAAAAAAATAAAGACTGTTATATAATTTTCACATTGATCCCTTTGCCAAGTCCCTTCCCCCCATTATTTTTGATGCTGGCTAATTTTAACCAGGTTTGAAAAAGGGTACTCGAGGATGTTTATGTTCCTTCTAGTCTAATGGAAATAAATATCAGGATAAAGGAGAAATTTATGACCCCACTGAGGAAGGCACAGCTCAGTCATTGTAATTCTCTTTCATAACAAACTCCTAGCTAATAAGGCATGCACACAACACATTGGCCTATCCACATGGACCCAGCTCCAGATGAGTCATAGTCACTGATTTCTTTTTCCCAGTGGGTGTATTATAAATGCATGTGAACAAGCTGGGGTGAGAAGCAGGACAGGGGTAAGAGACACAATAGAAATTCATGTTTCCAGGCCTCTTCTGTTTCTCTGTTCGTGGAACTTTTTATTTTGTTACCGCTTTAGCCAATTACTCTCACGTTTACTCATAAATTTTCTCTTTCACTGATTATACCATATTGACTTATAAAAAGTGGATATTTTCCATGATTTAAAATATAAGTCTACTTTCAAAAATGCAGATCACGCAGGAGCTACTTGGCTATGAGGGCAGGCTTAGAGCTTTTCTAGGTAATAGCATGGTTATTCTTAGTGTTATATGAATTAAGTTTAGCACGACATATACCACACATATGCCTCTTAAAAGAGAAAACTTCTGAAGTTTTTCAGAGGTAGTCAAGGTACCTTAGTTTTATGACCCATTTCCAGCTGCTAAGATTATATTTTTCAAAATTATCCTGAACCCATTATGTCTTTTTCCAGATTTGTACCTTAGCCAATGAATATGAATTATAACATTATCTTTATTAAATAAATCAGTCATACCTTGCCAGTTATTAATTATACAATAATCAAAATTTATGAAAAGCAAAGTATTCATTGTTTTTGACTTCACTTAACAGATCACTTGCTCAAATATGAGAACTATGAAGTGGGGCAGCACATTATTAAGATTAATATTAAAAGAATCACCTTAAACAGAAACGAAAAAAAAAAATTCTGCAAAGTGGAGCAAATACTGATGACTTGAAACATGAGATTACAGGTTTACCAATTTTCAAAATCCCTTTAAAATATACACCTACTCTGAGCTGTATGAAAATTGTTAGAACTATCCCAAAACTCAGATGAAATTTATAATAAAAAATGGGAATTATTTCATCAAAGGTCATCTGAGATAGATACACCTACCTCCAGAAAATATTCTCTATAAAAAGTGTTAATAACGTTAAGAGGTTTTTTTTACATAGGAAGGAGTCATTGTACAGGACCCATTGTACAGGACCCATGACCCATGCGGAACTTACATCACCATCTTCTCCTGCTGGTATCTGGAGTCCAACACAAAAACCCAAGCACCAAGCTCATATTGCTGGAAAGAGCTGGACTTCATTTCTGGTTTTTATGGTGTGGTTCACCAGACTATTATGAAGCTAGAAGGTATTGCCAGGACAGTGAGTGGAATCCAGTGCTGAAATAGTACTGCAGCAGTAATGGAGAAAACTTGAGATGTTTTTCTTCCTATAGTGTAATTTCTTGGCATACTCTCTCTCACATAAATGGGAAATCTGGGGTCTGGTCCCTAGTCCCTGGCAGTTTTAGAGTCCCAGATATTGGAATAACCCTTAGCACACTCTTTGACAGACTAAATTCTCTTAAATGAACATAATACATTTAGGTGTATTAAAGAATAAAAGAAGACAAAGTTATTGGGAATTTAACATATAAAAATTTTTATGCAATTGAAGTAGCACTTTATATCCTGTGCTCCTTCCAACACCTACCAGGGAAAAGTTAAAGCTGGAAAACCAGAAAAATTCAGCATTCATGCCCCTTACAGTCCTGTGAGAGTTACAGTAAAAACCTATGAAACATCTTATTAAAAAAATAGGAAGTTACATGATTTACATTCAAAGATTGTTTTCATTATACATTCTGTCATGCTGCTTCCTACTCTTCTTTGGTTCACTTTAGGCCAGAAAGGTTTAATTTTCTCTGTTGACACAGAAAGGGAGCTAGCCTGTCAATGAATGTGCAAGGCGAATCTCCAGGGAAGGAAATGCAATTATGTTGAGTAACATTGTTTTACATTATTTGTGATAAATATAAAGGCTTCTGATGCCAAAGGACTGCAGTATAGCTGCATAAAGAGTGAGTATGAATGATAAAAGAAACAGAAAATATAGCTGGAGCATATAATGAGCCGCTGTTTTTCCCCAGTTGCTATAGTAATGTTTGGCACCTTTGTTAGTTATTTCAGCACGCTCTCTCACGCTATGTCCCTGGGAGATTTGTCAGTTCAGGAAGACTGAGAACAATGAGCCTGCCTTGAATCTGGAGATAGACCTCATTAGTTTTGAGGATTAGACACAATACCTAGCACAGACATGGGTAATCAGCATACAAGCGTGGAGAGGAATCCCAGGATGATTTTAATGAGGCCACCCAGCCTGGATATTGGATTGCTCCTCAACGCTCCAAAGACAGCCGATTGTAAGGCTGGTGGGTGACCCTACTTAAAGTGCCATCCTAATAATAGCTGTTCATGTTTTAAGTCTAGACTAAACCAGCTCAAAGACTTCTACAACTTTGGGGGAGTTGCATTGAAATTCAGAGGATCACAAAAAAATGTAAGTACCAAAAGGTTGCTTTTTGCTATCAAATCAAGTCTTTAGACCACTTTTACTCTGTGAAGTGCAACTTCCAAAGAACTTAAACAGGAGCAGCTCTTTGCAGGTGTTTATTTCCTTTTGTCTTTTCACTGTCAACTAAATCGTCAGTGTTTCTCTGCTGTTCTGGGAGGGATGAGAAAGAAGTGACATGCAGCACTGCTGGTATTCTCCATTTTCCTGCCGGCACGTGGTGTAGATTTTTTCCTTAATAACCAAGTCTTTGGTTGATTCAGTGAGAATATCAGGTATTTTACAAAAGATAAGGCACGTTTCAGTTTCTCTGTGCTGTAAGGAAGCATTCCCCCCAAACCGAATCAAACTGCTGGAGACTTTGAAAGCTGAATACTAAAAAAAGCTACAGTGGTAACAAAAGCTACCTTTTAGATCTGGCTGTTGTTTTTAACTTTTTTTTAATATAATGACTGAGGTCTTACAATTTTGGACTCTCTGCCATTGGCCATACTCCCTAAATTTATATTTTTTAAAGTTCCTTGGCAAGTTGACAGGAAGATCAGTGAGGGAAAAGGGATTTTGAAACCTCTTCTGTCAGAGTTGTCCACAGTTCACTCCTTCCTCCAAAAACTTTCACTCCCTTTTAATATTTTTTGTGTGTGTACACAAACCTTCCTGGAGCCCTAATATATCTCTTCAGAGTGCTGTATTTATAGTAATTGCACTATAATTCTGAAGTAATTAACACTGCACATGTGAAAAGGTGAGAATCTGTGAATTCACAGATGACAACTTGCAAATAGGTCTTTTTTGTTCTTGAGAAGCATGTGCTCAGTGAGTTGGAAAGTTACAAGTTTGGTAAACCTTTGGTTGCTTTGGGTTTCTCCATTTGGGGCCTAACCAAAGGTTTAGGGAGCAGCTGAACTGAAACCAGAGATTTCAGGTAGGGGCTTGCATTCCTTCTCAAGTGTGGT
This sequence comes from Sula dactylatra, assembly GCA_013389905.1. Classification (NCBI taxonomy): domain Eukaryota; kingdom Metazoa; phylum Chordata; class Aves; order Suliformes; family Sulidae; genus Sula; species Sula dactylatra. The sequence continues at coordinate 12,623 of WEKW01008357.1, forward strand.
TCATGGTAACTCTGTGCATAGGGAACTGTTTTTCAGAATATAAGTTAGCAGTGAGCTGACGATTATAAACTTTGTCAGGAACCATGACAACCCATAAGATTTCAGGAATGCCAAACTGACTTTAACTTGGACCTGTCCACTTGGATCTCTGTATTTTGGATCTGTTTTATGTTGTGCTGGCCTTTTTCTCATGCACATTTTCTCATAAGGGGTAGTCAGTCAAGATATTAATACAAGTAAGAATTTATGAAGTTTAATTGAAATGATTTTTTTTTTCTCTTGCAATGATTTCAGGTGGATATGCTCCATGATATAGCTGTCCAATGATCAGAAGGGGTGTTAGTATCAGTAAAAGGAAAAAAGGCAGGAATGTGGAGTTGGCATTTCTGGTGGGGTAGCATTGACTTTAAATTCTAGTTACACAGGACCCCCCAAGGAAAATGATCGATGAATGAAGACTATTAGGAAGGAAACTAAATAAGAGGTCACATGGGAGAAGCTTTCTTCACTTGATGAGGATGATGAAGACATTGCCAGGGAAATCAGTTATACAAAGAGTTGTAAAATGAAGCGTCTCTTACCAGCTATATAAGGGAGGAGAGGGAGTTAGAGAAATGTTTTTTAAGATAAAGCACTGGGGAGTGGACTGTAGTCCTGACTGCTCCAAATCAACCTGCGAGTTGCTAGAAGGAGCTAGTGAGGTACAAAACACCTCCTGTCATCCTAGGCAGCACTTACATATTCAGGTGGGAAAGGTTTCTTGACCAACTGAAAGGAAGCAGTGTATCAGAAGAAGTTGATCAAATCCCAGTGGATGCTTCAAAGTAGTGAAGCTGAGATGTCCTATCTGAACAGCTTTATTTTGTGTGCTATAGGTTTTGGATAACTCTTGCAAAATGAGTATCCATTTGTTTTGATGAAAGCATACTCCTGCAGAAGGGGATGGTAAATCAGTTCAGACAAAAGTGTCTTGCTGAGGTGGAATGTGCTTACTGCATTCTAGAAAATTGGAGGAACTATCACCAATTTAGGGGGCCTTGTCAAATAGTTTGAAAATTTTAAGTGAAAAACCTTTCCCAGAAATAATTAAGCCTGAAAACTCATACCAGACTGGAAGAAGAAGAATTGTGCTTTTTCAAATATTAGATGTTGTCGTGGTTTAGCCCCAGTCAGCAACAAAGCACCATGCAGCCACTTGCTTACTCCTCCCCAGTGGGATGGGGAAGAGGATCAGAAGAGTCAAAATGAGAAAACTCCTGGGCTGAGATAAAGACAGTTTAATAGGGAAAGCAAAAGCCGTGTGTGCAAGCAAAGTAAACCAAGGAATTCATTCACTCCTTCCCATGGGCAGGCAGGTGTTCAGCCATCTCCAGGAAAGCAGGGCTACATCACGCGTAATGGTTACTTGGGAAGACAAACGCCATAACTCCAAATGTCCCCCCTTCCTTCTTCTTCCCCCAGCTTTACATACTGAGCATGATGTCATATGGTATGGAATATCCCTTTGGTCAGTTTGGGTCAGCTGTCGTGGCTGTGTCCCCTCCCAGTTTTCTGTGAACCCGGCAGAGCATGGGACCTTGACTAGTGTAAGCACTACTTAGCAACAACTAAAACATCTCCACATTATCAACACTGTTTTCAGCATAAATCCAAATCATATCCCCATACAACTGCTATGAAGAAAATTAAGTCTATCCCAGCTAAAACCAGGACAGTATCCACCCCTTATTCCATACCTTTTACATCATGCTCAGGTCCCACACTATCCAACACAACCTCATTAACCACCACCCCACTTCCCATCCTTTGATATAATACACAGATATCATTTATCATTCCCTTGGTCTATGGACCACCCCTGTAAAATATCTGTAGAGGGTCCACAAATGTCCACAAAATGTCCATTGAATTCATTTAGTCCATGACTTTGGGCTCCATCTGTTCTGGTGGTCACTCAGGACAGGAGAGGTGGTGTGTTGCTTGGAGTTACTGGGCACCAAAGCCGGCTCAGGTTTGGTCACTGGTGCACTTGTACTGCTTCTTGTAAGGCTTGTCCTTCATTGATTCAGGTGGTTCCTGCTACAGTAGTTCCTATAACGTGCAACTCAAATCACAGGTTACAACAATTTAAAGGTAGAACCATTACAATTTCCACTCCTGACCCCTTTGGGCCAGGTTATAGGTTTTAACATTGCAAAGAACTCCTCCCCTTGCTCCTAGCCTGGCTAGCAACAAGGGGTTTCTGCTATAGTAATTCCCATAACATGTAACTCTAATGCCAGGTTACAACAGTTTAAAAGTATTTCCATTACAATCTCCACCCCTGGTCCCTTTGGATCGGACCACTGGGTTTAATATTGTAATGAACTCCTCCCCTTGCCCCTGCTCTGGCTTGGACTTATCCACAGACTGCAGTCCCTTAAGGTTGTACCTGCTCCAAGTGGATCCTTACCTGGGAGCCACAGTCTTTCCGGGGTATACATGTCGTGGCATAGAGTTCTCCACAGCCACAGTCGCTTTGAGGTGCACCTGTTCCAGCGTGGTCTTATCCATGGGCCACAATGCTTTCAGAGATATACCTGCTCCAGCATGGCCTTACCCACAGCCACAGTCCCTTCAGAAATGAACCTGCTCCAGCAATGTCTTGCCCTTGGCAGCAGTCCCTCCAGAAGTGAACCTGCTCTGTTTGTGGGCTTATCCATGACCACACACTTTTGAGGTGCTCCAGCATGACCTCATGCACAGCCACTGATGCTTCAAGCTGTACCTGCTGCAGCACGAACTTATCTACAGCCACAGACACTTTGAGCTGTACCTTCTCCAGCATGGACTCATCCTTGGGCCACAATCCCTTCAGAGGTATACCTGCTGCGGCACAGACATAAACATGGCCACAGATGCTTTGCGATGTACCTGCTCTGGCGTGGCCTTATCCACGGCCACAGATGCTTCGGGGTGTCCTGCTCCCACATGGACTCATCCACAGGTCACAGTCCCTTCGACTTGAGTTCACACTGGAGTTCCAGCCTGTCCAGTACAGCAGCACAGAAACAGCAGTAATGCCCTGGCCATCTGCCAATCCAGGCACCTGGCCATAGCTGTTATCCAAATGTTCCCAGCAGAGCAGAGTAAGATGATAAGCAGTACAGCAAGCAGCAAAAGCAAAAAGCAGCCACTTATGAGCACCAGACTCTAACATACAGTAAGGCCGGCAAGCCCCATAGCAAGCACAGAAGCCAGCCGATTAATAGCTAAGCAGAAATAACAACTATAAATTCAATCTAGTGCATTCCAATCAAATCTGTCATTATCTCAAACCTGCCGTGCCTCATGTTGGGCGCCAAAAAGGACTGTCATGGTTTAGCCCCAATCAGCAACAAAGCACCACACAGCCACTTGCTTACTCCTTCCCAGTGGGAGGGGGGAGAGGATCAGAAGAGTCAAAATGAGAAAACTCCTGGGCTGAGATAAAGACAGTTTAATAGGGAAAGCAAAAGCCGTGTGTGCAAGCAAAGTAAACCAAGGAATTCATTCACTCCTTCCCATGGGCAGGCAGGTGTTCAGCCATCTCCAGGAAAGCAGGGCTCCATCACGTGCAATGGTTACTTGGGAAGACAAACGCCATAACTCCGAATGTCCCCCCTTCCTTCTTCTTCCCCCAGCTTTATATACTGAGCGTGATGTCATATGGTATGGAATATCCCTTTGGTCAGTTTGGGTCAGCTGTCGTGGCTGTGTCCCCTCCCAGTTTTCTGTGAACCCGGCAGAGCATGGGGAGCTGAAAAAGTCCTTGGCCTAGTGTAAGCACTACTTAGCAACAACTAAAACATCTCCACATTATCAACACTGTTTTCAGCATAAATCCAAATCATATCCCTGTACAACTACTATGAAGAAAATTAAGTCTATCCCAGCTGAAACTAGGACAGAAGTCCAATAATTTAATAAATATCAAATCAAATATGCTGTGGAGGTATCCAAATTATGGAGTGCTCAGTGCTTCTGTCAGGATCCTCTAATGTGCTTTCTTCTTTAAATGGACTGAGAGCAGTCTCAGGGGGTACACAACGCAGGGTGAACAAGAGCACAGATAAACATCCAGTATCTAAAACTCAGACACATTTGCAGGATTTTCAGATAATTATAAATATACAAATTTTAAAATATTCCCTACCTGCACCTCTCCCCTCTGCTCTCCATGCTTTTCATGTTTTCACCTGAACAGGTACCTGTGTTTAAAACTGGCACTGTTTACAGTCTTGGACTTCTTTTTATCTTTAATATGGTTATATTAGAAAGCTCTTCCTTTCAGCATTTGCTTTCTGAAGTTGCATAAGTTGAACAGATGTTGTCTTTTTTCTTTCTTTAAAAGCCATTGCCAATTACCTGCACATCTGCACTCCATACTGCCTATTACCAGAGCCTGCTCTCATCCTGGCAGTCAACAGAGTGCGATGTAGCCCAAGGTAGAACACTTGCCTGTGAAGAAACCTAATTTACTCTCCAGAAAATGTGCAATAAATGCTAAGACTGTAACTAAGATGCACTTGGAACGCTGCTCAGGAAATATTTTTGTTAATAGTTTACTAATTTCATTAATAAAGATTTCCTGCTTAAGTGCCGCTTGTGCTGGTATTATGACAGAGAGAGTCAGATCATCTTGTTGATCTGGCTGGAGATAAACTTTTTTTAAAGTCAGTTGATGTGTCTTACTGCAGAACTACATTACTTTACCGCCAGCAGCAGGAGGCAGTAAGAACAAAAGGTCCAAGAGGGAAGGGGAGAAGGCAACATAAACCACTCATAAAACTGTCCTTCATGCTCTTTAAACACTGCCTCCAATACTATCTGTCTGTCTGAAGTAACCACTTTGTAACAGAATCTATTTATTATAATATTCATTACCTACAAATGGTGTAAAAAAGGGCACACTGTGCAGCTCTGTTAACTGTAGCTAGATCTCATAATCTCTAGGGGAAGAAAAAAGAAGAGGGTTTGGTATGCATTCAAGAAGTGAAAGACCTGCTACAGAAAAGCACTGTGGTTAGAGAGATCTAAAAAGCCATGTCAAGTCTTGACTAAGTAACACCAGTGTGTCCCGTGTTTCAGGAAAATGTCTAACATGGCACAGGTCAAGTCCCTCTGCCTGCACCCAAGTTGAGTGATGAGCATGGAGCTATCTGACTCGAGTACGTGGATTCCCTTCTGGTGGAGATGGGAGTGAAGGAACAAAGGGGAAGGGGAAGGTGGGAAGAAAGATGGTGCATGTGTCTGGATGTCATCCTGACGTGGGGCTGGGTACAGATGTGCCTAGGGGGCTCACCCAAACTGAGAAGCTTAGGGTGCTGCCTGAATCTGCTCATTTAGATAGAACTGCTGTCATGGTTTTAGCTGGGATAGTTAATTTTCTTCACTGTAGCTAGTATAGTGCTGTGTTCTAGACTTGGTATGAAAATATGTGATAACACACTGATGTTTTTAGTTGTTGCCAGGTACTGCTTACACTGGTCAAGGACTTTTGCAGCTTCCCATGCTCTGCCAGGTGCACAAGAAGCCGGGAGGGGAGGGGATACAACCAAGAGAGCTGATCTGAATTGGCCAAAGGGTATTCCATATCATGTCACGTCATGCCCAGTATGTTAACTGGGGGGAGTTGGCCGGGGGAAGGCGTGATCGCGGCTCGGGGACTGGCGGTGTCGGTCAGCGGGTGGTGAGCGGTTGCAGCTCTTGTGTTTTTTTCCTTTTTCCCTTTATTCCCTGGGTTTCGTTTTATTCTCTCTCATTATCCCTTTGTATTATATTATTATTATTATTATTATTGTTATCATTACTATTCTTACTATTTTATTTTAATTATTAAACTGTTCTTATCTCAACCCAAGGGTTTTCTTGCTTTTGCTCCTCCGATTCTCTCCCCAGCCCACAGGGGTGGGGGGAGTGAGCGAGCGGCTGTGTGGTGCTTCGTTGCTGACTGGGGCTAAACCACAACAACTGCTCAGGTCCACTGGCTAGTTTGGTGACTGGGCTAAACAGAGCCATCTCAACAGAAATGATTGCAAAAGAGGAGGGAGGGAATTAAGAGAGGGATCTCATCTGCCTACATATGGTGCCCAGCTTGTTCCTTCATTTCAGATGCCTAGAGATGCAGTCCTCCTAGGGCACACACATAAATTCCCCAAGTTCTTTGTGGGTGAAGGAGATCTCTTGGAAGTTCTCCAGAGGCCATCCAGGGACCTACAAATAATACTGGTGATTGTAACCTTAGATTGCCAACAAGAACTTGCTGTAAATTACTGTAAATTCTAGATCTGTTCTAACGTATGTTTGTTCTCAAAAAAAAAGCTGAACTGTGGGGAAGGTGAACTCCATAATCAGACACAGCTACTAAGCATCCAGTCATTCACAACACTGAACTCTAAAACCAATGCTCCTTTTACAAACTATCTTCCGAAATGTGATTTCTGCTTGTTGCACAGCCTGTTTAAAAAGAAGCCCAGTTTGGCAACTGAATGTTTCACATGCATTGAAATTAGCCAGCTCTGAAGTTTGCTAACACCTGTTTGGAAGCGAGGTGGGATATGGCTTGGAGAGCATCGCAATAAGATGCAGGAGAAATGAGGGGTGGTCAGTTATGGAAAGTTATAGGAAGCTTAAGAACACCTGCGAGCAATTAAGCTGAAGCTGGAAGAATAGGCAGGAGGAGGGACAGAGAACTACTGTGGATAATCAGAGCTGTCAAGGCTTTAGTTCGACCATATTTAGTTGAAAGTGTTTAGTATACTCTGCTGCATTTGGTATAAATGAACTGGATTATTCTTTAATTTGTCTGAACTTTTTAGGAAGCCCATATAATCTGGAAGGGTGTGTGTTTGTTCAGTAGAGCTGAATAAGGTACAGAATGGGTTGTTTGACTGAAATGAGATTTTAGGTTTTACTTAGGCCTTTCCCTAGAAAGGTGGTGATAGCAAAAGCCTCGTTTTGTTGCCCAAACTAGTAGTGTTTGGATAGAATGGAAACGTGCAGGAATATTATCCCACTCCAGAATTAGAATCCAGTTAAGAAATTGGGAAAACACTTACTGGCAGGAGCAAATGTTCTCATATCAAAAGGAAAAAATGAAAACAATTATTGTCATTTTAGTTCAGATGTATTTGAAACACATTTTTATTATTGCATTTTTTTGCATCTTTTATTAGAATCTTTACAATAGAACTCCTGTACTTAAATTAGAAAAAATGTTGTTGTAGGTTAAAAGGTACATCTCTCTGAATAAGTGGCTTGAAATTGGTTTTCATTAATTTTAATGTGAACTGAACATCAATTGCCTCGGTAAGTCTTGCCTGAAGCTTGGTTATCCTTGTCTTACACATTTTGTCCTTCAGCATATTAAACATTTTTTTTTTAATTTTCAGGCAATAGTCACCGTTTTTCCACTGTTGTTATTTTCCTATTGTTACCATTACCTGCTTTTTTGTTTTGTTTTGTGTTGTTTCCCTGCATGCTGGAAAAGCCTTAATTATATCAGACTTTGAAGGGGAAAAACATGGACCTCAGATTTTATGATAAATATGCTACTGCATTGCCAGCAGTTTTTTTCTTCACTTACTCTTTCTTCTTTTCTTCTTGGTAAGAATCCCAGATCTCTAGATGCCAAATTGTAAGTTGGTCCTATCGGCTCTAGAAAAGGCCTTTTCCACCATATAGGCAATAAACTGGCAGATTTCAGTTAAAGCATGTTCCGTTGCCTGTTTTAGAGCTTTTCTGCTTTTCTTCCGAGACACCTGAGCTACTGGCTTAATGAGAGGTACTGGACTTACTGTCCTAGTAATCACAAGATTAACCACAAAAAACTTTAAAAATTATTTTGGTGATGGTGTAGTCCAGTCTTTCCTTTAATGAATACTCATGGCCACTGAAAATCCATTTTTCTTATCCACTTTTCCAATACGTTGCTTTATTTTGGCTAAGTTTATGCAATTCTTAGAGTTAGTTCCATCATCCACCAGGCTTCAGATATTTATTTCTTTGCAGTTTTACATGGGATATAGCGATGGCTCCAAGCTGTGATTTAAGCAGTATGATCCAACCAGACAATGGGATTTTTCTTTTGCTTTAGTAAATACATGGTTTTGTTTACTCAATACCACATAAACTGCATCCAAGCAAAACTTAATTAGATGCTCTGCCAGGAACAAACTATGAGAAAAGAGGAATGGAGAACAGCTGGTTCTGTCAGCTGTTGCAGTCCTCAGACATACAAAGGTAAGAGAAGTGTGTCTGGCTTCTTCCAACCAAAAGAGTAAATAGGTGAACAAGCATGGATCTTTCACTTAGGTTATCTTACCTAATAAGACAGGAGGGAAGACAAGCTTATTTGGTGGTAAGTCAACTTGAAACTCATGTGCTGGGTACAAATTCCTTGCAATTTCGTTATATCAACAGATTCCTGGCCACAGAATTTCTCCTATGCCAAGGACATTTAATTTAAAAAAAAATTTCTTAACACAAATATATTTACTAATTAGGTTTTAATTGGGTTTCTTGGATGTCATTGTTGTTCATGCAGTCCTAAAATGCATGATATTCTGGGGTGCCCAAGTCTTGATCCTTCTACTTTACATATTTTTACTACATTTAGATCCTAATGGCTTTATTTGAAAGAGCTGTTTATGTTGCAAACCTCCTCTTCCTCTCCTTCCCCAACACTCACAACAGCAGCTGCTACTTCAACTTACTTTTCCCATGGGTAGATGTTGTTGCTGCCATCCCCTGCAAGGAAAGCTGTCATTTGGTTCTTGGTATGTGGTACCTGATCAGGTTTGTGATGTTGTGGAGTGTGGAATAAGATGGAATATCTCTGGTTGAGAGGCAGCTGTGCTTTGTCACAAAGGCAATTTGTCACCTGAGAAATACTCCAACTTTCTGTCCATCCCAAATTACCATTATGTTGCACATGAGTATTCTTTATTCGTCACCTAAAGGAAGACATTGTGTGCTGAGCTTGCTTCAGCCAGTTCTTTCAGCACAATAGAAAGCAAGTGGCTAAACTGCTTTCTTCTTTTTCTTTTTCTTTTTTTTTTTATTACTCCAGAATTAGCATTAAAATCAAAAGACCAGTTAGTGCTGTTCAGCAATGAGGAAACAAGTGGTTGAAACTACATCAGCTCTGGTGCAGCAGTGTAAATACATTATTGACATACTGGGCTGGCGTAGAAGATCAGCCTCGGAGGCTGGCATAGCTGCAAAGCAAAAGCCTCGTATTGACAGACTGGCTATCACTGAGATTACCCCGAGGATGACATCTGAGAACATCCAATGCAAACATGCTACGGTGGTCCGAAATGGATTTACTTTGTAGCTTGTCCCATTCTTTGGTCAATCCTATTGTACTTCCATCCTATTTTGGTTGTCACAAGCAGCCTCTCAACTGAAGTTTAAGCCTTTGGTAATGAATTGTTTTCTCCCATGTGTTTGTGCAACTGACTCACCCTACAGTGAGGTTTTACAGGATTCTGCAATGTGACAAATATGTTAATGCATGCAGAACAATGCTTCCAGTCCTGGCAGACATTTGTTGTGTCCACAATAAGGACAAAATTCTTGCATGCTATAAAGTACTCCCGTATGACTATAATGCTACAGCTTGCTGAACTTTCTTTCAGTTGACTCTCTGCCTATTGATAAGACTATCAAAACCCAAAGAACTGCTCCCTTTGTCTTTCTGTAGCAGTAATTTAAGAAGGTAAAATACCATTAAGTTCAATGAGGCAAGATTAACACTCAAACATACAGACGTGAGAAGTCCATAAAACTGTAATCTTGCACTTAGTTATTATGTCTCACGGGTATTTAGGTGGTTTGGAGAAAATGATTAGGGAGGTAGAAACTGGATTTCTTTCAGCTTTTCTAAAAGAATCTCTAGCTGACATCCCATTTAGTGGCCAAATACTGTATTCACGTATAGTGGCAGCATAACAGTTGCTGAGATTTTCTATTTATGGCCATATGCATTTATAATGCCAAGCATAATTTATATCCTTGCATTTTGCATATTTAAGAGAAAATTAAGTTGACAAAGCCTATGAAAAAAACCTCAATCAAATTGTGTTTCTATGTTGGTAGAATAGCTCTGGAGGAGACAGAATGTTCCCAGAAGATGCTAAAGCAAACATGCAAACAGAACTCTAAATTGGGACCAAGGCAAGAATTCAAGTGCTTTATTTTCTTTCTGAGACAGGCAGCTTAACTGTTTGCTCCAAAGATACAGATCAAATAAATCCAGAAAGTTACATTGCCTTGCTGAATCACTGTCTGAAAGGTTATTCTAAATATGTTGGAATACCAGCTTGAGGTCCCATTCAGGATAAGTTTTTCACTGTACAGTTAAAAAGGCAAGGCTAACTCATATATCAGTAGAAATAAACCAGAAAAGTTTAAACATGGAAGAAAGAAATGACCGTATTAATGGACACCAACTGGCACAGCTTCAACATTATCAATGGTGTTAAGGAAATTTTTATTATCACAGGGTGCAAGTATGGTTTTAGATTATTTTGGCTGAGTTAGCTTTGCAGCAGCAGACCTTGAAAATGCAGTAACTACATTGCGCATCCATCCATATTTATGCATGCAAGTATTTTGGAGACAAGACTGTAGATTAAGTTCACCCCAGAAGCAGTTTTCATGGTCTGGTTTAGAGATTAGAGGTATACTAGCTATTTTAACCCTGTGAGTTTAAATGTATGACTGAACTGAATGGCACCTGACAAGTTTCACAAACATATACAGGAGCAAAGGGTTTAAAAAAATATGGGAAAGTAATGCATCAGCCTGTAAGATCTAATACCATCTATAAAAGAGGGTCATAAGACAGCTGCTAGCACATTCACACTTGTTGTACATGACTAAAAGCATATGTACGATGATTAATCTGGGTCAGAGTCAGGCTGTCTGGCAGAAAACTGAGTGCAGCTGGGCTGACCACACAGAAGCCATTTCTCAAAACCTGGGCTTTATGCACAGCTTGCTGAAGGTCATGTACTCCTGCCTTTCTCAATGGTTTCTCATGAAAGAATCAGCCCCAAGCTGACCTAACTAAATGTCTACCGTGGGAGACTGCTGCCTCTGAGATGTATCCAGAACAAGCTACTGGAGGAAATGATTAATCCTGTGTGTAAGCAGAATGTTGTGTGACATTCACTCATTTGTCAAAGCTTCCCTGTAGTAACGTGAGTTTGTGGCACAGCAGAAGATGTAACAGGAAGGTTCTGGAGAACATTGCTGTCTGGGTGGAAGGCAGCTACGATCCGTGTTGGTGCTTCTTCCAGCAAAAACACCAGTGCTCCCAGATCACAGTGTGGTCTCTTAGAACAAATGTTTCTACACCATCCAGGATGCTTTCAGATTAGCTGTGGTAACCACAAGCAGAAAGATGGACGTTCAAATGGAGGGGTAATAATATCTTCAAACCCAAAAGCTCGTCTGTCAATGCACTAACACAGAACCTCCACATAAAAAAATAATTGTTGTAGTCTGGGACAAATGAAAAGCAAACCAAACATTTTCCCCCTATTTTTAAATGAAAATAAATATTACCAGAATATTACAATTAATTTGATTAATTCTTGTTGATGTTTAGATGAATACTTTTTACAGGAAATAATCTTAGTTCTTGTACTTTCTTTTTAGGAATATATAGAGTAGCCCTTATTTATTTTTAAGGAAAGATTTACTAAGAAGTTTTGAAACATCTCAAGGATTAGGTTAATGGTGTGCTATCACAATCAGTGCTGTGACAGTGTGTTTGGCTTGGTCTGGCTGACCAAAAGAAGTAAAGTACTTCTTCCCCTCGCTTTCACCTACTATTCTGCTAAATCCTAAATCGACAAATGGGGGAGAAGAGCTTAACTGGACATCTAATCTAACAGTTTTTTTCCTGAGTCTCAGTATCTATTAAGATTATACAAACTCTGGGATGAAGCAATCTAAGTTCTGATCGCTTTGTGCTGCCAATTCTGAGCATGCAAAGTCCTTTGTACTCGAGCTATTTTACTACTTCCATGGCTATTGTCACTATTCAAAACAGAGAAAGAAAAAGCAAACTTGTCTGGTAGGAGGAGAGGGAGGAGTAAAAAAAGAGCTGCCATTTCATTGATCTTGAGGTAGCTGTTGATGCAGTTGTTCGGTAGCATCCCCTGGAAAGCCATCTGCGGACACGTGTGTAGCCAAGCATCACTGACTGCTTCTGTTGGGTGTGGGCTCTGCTCTGCTCTGCTCTGCTCTCCCAGGGCAAACTCTGCTGTTGGGAGGGCTTAATGTATTTTCTCCTTTTAGATGGATTTGAACAAACAAAGTTAAGGACAATATAACCATGTTATCAGTGTGTAGAAGAAATTTGAACTTTTTCAGTCATTTGAGTTAGAGGTGCATCTCCTATTACCATGCTGCGTGTCCTTTTTTCTTCTCTTGGAGGCATGATTAAATTTCACATGAAGTTTGCAGTTGCTACTCCTATAATGTTGTACACTTTTCTGCACTTAGAATTAAGTGCATGTTTGTGAATGCTTCAGAACAATCATGAAACAGTGTTGATACCAAATACATCACCATTGTGTTTCACGTGGTTTCCCTCAGCCCCTGTGCTATGATGTACACATACATTTCCCTCGAAGGGGTGCTGTGAGGATCATAAAAATGCTAACAGACACAGAGGCTGTGCTGGTTGGATGGGCTCTCCAGAAGTTCAGTCCAACACCCTGATCAGAGCAAAGCCAGGTAGATCAGGTAGCTCTGGGCCATGCCCAGTTGAGCACTGAGCACCTCCAGGGATGAAGGCTCCACAGCCTCTCAGGGGAAGCCTGAGCCAGGGTTTGACCACCTTCATTGTAAACAAACAAAACCCCAAATTCTTATAGGGACTCTGAGTTTCCCTCATTGCAACATGTCCACTGTCTCTGATCCTGTCTCTGTCATTGTGCACTCTGAGAAAAGTCTGTCTCAGTCTCCTGTATGCCCTCCCTTTAGGTGGTTGTAGAAAGTAGTGAGATCTCTTGGCCGTCTCTTTGCAGGGCTGAGCAAGCCCAGCTCCCCCAGCCTCTCCTCACTGGAGAATTGCTCCAGCCCCTGACTTGCTGACCCTCTGCCTGCTGAACCTGGTCCGTTTTAGCAAGGTCTCTCTTGCACTGGGAAGCCCAAAACTGGACACAGGACTCTCTGCATGCAGTATCACGAGTGCTGAGGCAAACATGACATCCCTTGACCTGCTAGTAATGGACTTCCTAATGCAGCCCAAGACCTGCAAGGGTGTATTGCTGGCTCATGTTCAGCTTGTTGTCTGCTCAGGACCCCCGGGTCTTTTTCTACAAAGCCATAGTCTGGTCCCCAGGCTGTACTGGTGCATGGTGGTGTTCTGGCCTATTCTGCACTTCCCATTGCTGATTTTCATGAGGTTCCTTTTGGCCCATTTCTCTAGCCCATATAGGCTTTCTGAATGGCAACTCAGCCCTCTAGCATATGAACTACTCCCTACAGTTTGGTATGGTCCACAGCTTGCTGGCAGTACATTCTCTCCCGTAACCTAGGTCACTAGCAAAGGTAAGAAATATCAGTTCTAGTAACTGTCTCAAAATATGTCTACATGATTAAGAGAACTGTATTTTTGTGTTTTGTCTTATTCCCACTGTGCTTCTAAAGGTTTTGGGGGTTTTTATGTTGCTTGCTGAGGTTTTTATGAAGGTGAGACTTCTGTTTCACACAGAATAAAGAATTGCAACTATGTGCCCATTTCTCCCCTCTTCCCAACTGCCCATGACTCTATAAATACATCAATCAATTTATTTAGCTGCTATTCTGTACCTTTAAAATGTGGCTAAGAATTGTGCTTATGAACATAACTCCAATTCTAAATGCATCGTTATCAGAAAAGCCTCCATCATCTTCTCTCTTATGATGGCCCTAAAAAGGCATTCTCTCTCTCATCCCAGATGTTAAACAGATTCATGAGCATTTGCTCCTGATGATCTTCAAAAACAAGGCCAGGCCAGCTAGCCAGTACTGACAGGCCTAACGCAGAAGCATTCTTGACCCTGAGTAGTCCTCATGGCATGCCACAAGTCTGCAGCTTTTGAGGATAACCTCAAACTGTATTTTTTCCTTCCCAAGCAGAACATGCAAACAGAGCTTAGGTGTGCTGACAGGCTGTCAGTAAGAGTTCAGTCTCAAAGAAATGTGCTCCTAGTCAGTATTAGCAGGACCTTACCTCCATGCAAAGGAGGAGCTCCTGGCTCAGGATGGTTTTGTATCTGATTTTGGCATGAAAGATAGTGAATGTTATTTACCAAGTACTATTGGTATCTATGATGAATTACTGGCTTGCATGACAATTGGTAGGAAAATGAGAAAAATATTGTAGTTTTTCTCCTTTCCACAATATCATGTGGTAAACCTTCAGGTAATGGGCAATGTCCTGAGATTATAGGTGGTCTTGGGTGATGGACTTTCTCTGACAGGCTGTCTGTCAAGTAACATGTAGCAAAACTAAGCAACTCTGTTTCAAAAGAGAGCTGACTTTCAACCCCCAAAATGTAGAAAAGGCAAAATGTGTCACATTGAATACTTGTTGTTTCCAAAGAAGTGGCACGTGTGTTGTGATAAACTTAATGAGAGTTAGATGCAGTTGTCTGGATGTAAATGATGGGCTTTGTGAAGAGCCCTTTGTGAGGGGTACCATAGCTGATCTGACTGACACATGAATGACAGATTCCTGTGGTAGAAGAGAGAACTACTGTACTGCAAGTGACATTTAACCAATTCTAATAGACCATTCTCTCAACAGCTTTCTTTAGTGAGTTTTGAATTTTTAAAGGATAATGGCAAATGTCCTGCATTTCTGATTCTTCATGCTGAAAGATGAGTTTCTGGTCATTCCTGAGGGCTGATGTGAAGAGCGTAAAATCCACTTGCTCTGGTTTTCCATTAAACCTGTCAGAGCAGCCACCTGTCTTTTGTGATCTGACAAAAGAGGTTTTTGAGTTCACTGGAGAATGCACTCTGGAAGGCTTGTAAAGCACCAGCCTGATGTGCAGGACAGCGGGGGGCTGCTTTGTGATGAGGTCAAGATGGGTGTACTCACCTCTGAGCCATCTCATGTGGCTGGACCACACTTGTGACAGACTACATCTGTAAACTTCAGTGGTAGATGGTTTGTTATAGACTCATTTGAAGACAGTAGGGGTTGGATTGTGACCTGGTGGATTAGAAGTAACTTCTGGGCTTCTCTGTGTGCTGTATAACTGCAGAGAAGCTATGCAAGCTGCTTGCATCCTGACTAGCCATACTTGCATGCAGTAGGTAAGACAGGCTTATTGCTGTCCAACTGAGATCTTCTGTACATGAATGAAAAAGCTAGTTCCTCTAAATTTTGTGGGTGCTAAACCAGATCTCCTGACCTCTTCCGAGTCACTGAGGATGCAATTTGTATTTGTGAGTGTGGTCATAAGGTGGGGTAGCCAAAGCCTCTTTAAAATTTTGTCCTAGTTCTACTGGGCTCAGGACTAAAAAAAAAATTGGACTTGCTTTTTATAGATTCACTGGAACAAAGAGAATTCACTTCTTTGTTTATGAAGGCTATGGGACAAGTGAGAAATGAATGCACACACACTCTTACCTATCTCTCCAGTTAACAAGATAAGAAAATCTCTGTGCTAACACAAAATGTTTTCATCATGTGAAAATAATCTTGGCTAGCCTGGATTATAATGATAGACATCTACACAGACTCTACTATATGTGGCCTAAGTGATGCAAATACTATGTATGCTGAAAATATGTAGACGATTTATAGGGGAAAATGCATTTAAGGTTGTTACAGCAATTTATTGTATTAACTTGTCACTCAGGGACTGTTGTGACAATACAACAGAAATAAAATGAAATACAGGATAGTTATATAGAAAAAGGGGCTTTGCTTTTTAGATATTTATTTCCCTTGTTTTTGGCCAAAGATTACTCTTTTTAATAGCTGACTGATTCATGTGGAAAATCTTTAGATTTAACATCATCTTTCCATGACTAAACCACTACATCATTTTAATGTAAGGAAGTTTTGCTGTTAATACTGATTGATGCATTATTGTTATTTTCCTATATTTCATTTGCTCCCTTTCACTTTTCTGTTATTATGCTTGCCACTCTTAGAACACGGTGTGCATATTTAATATTTGATATTCAGAGAAATTA
This sequence comes from Sula dactylatra, assembly GCA_013389905.1. Taxonomy (NCBI): domain Eukaryota; kingdom Metazoa; phylum Chordata; class Aves; order Suliformes; family Sulidae; genus Sula; species Sula dactylatra. Next base: position 28,859 of record WEKW01008357.1, read on the forward strand.
CATATATGCTTTTGATTTGGTACTTCCAAGGGTTATTCTGGTAAATAAATCTGGAGCTAGCTACAACGGAACTATTTATTTTCTGACTTATTGTGTTAGTTCTTACTGGATTTATTTTTCCATTAATACACCCTTCTTTTGTGGCTTACACTGTACCCTTGCATTTGGGAAGTTTTCATCCAGCTGTTACTAGTTATATCCACATTAGCACCCACCAGGGATATTGTTAAGGACAGTCTATTTCTATTTTATCCAATCATACAATAGAGTAAAAGTAATCCTTCTTAACCCAGCAGTTCCTCCTGGAATAGACCAATTGAGTGTTATTCTTGACTGTTTCCATTCTATGTAATTTTGAAACGAGAGGCAGAAAGTAGATATGTTTGAAAGGTTTCCTAGTTGCCTGATAAAATGTATGAATCACTACCTCCAGGGCGCCTATGGGAACATGGTGCAAAAGGAGCTCTCAGGTCGTTTGATGAGAGGTAAACCATGGCAAACTTCCACCCCTAACAACGGACCCACCACCCCTTGGCTTGCCATTGTCCCAGGCTCTGGGTCTCCAGCAGCATCTCTGCAAACCCACTTCGCTACTGCTTCTCAGGAAAGAGATGGTTCCCATCAAGGCCAGTATTTGAAATCATAATGTTATTGATAGTGTCTACGAATGAGCTAAATTTCTTGCTTCCCATGTTTACTGCTCTGAGAAGATGAAGTGAATTGCTCAGAATATTACAGCCAATATTATTGATTAATAAACCTGACTGTGTACCACCATGCAGGAACTAGTTCTATGTTGGTTTTAGAGGGGATCTCTCAGCTGAATTTGTACCATGATATCCGTAGTGCAGTCTTGAGAGGAGAGAAGCTAACAACCTCTTTGCCCTATTGTATGAATGTCTACAGAAGCAGCCTTTCCTCTGGAATAGCTGCATCCCAACAAACCAGTGGCTGACTCAGGACTGGTTGATATAGGCACACAGTGACTGTTGCCATCTGCTGCAGTTGGAAATGGATGCTCCAGATTTCCCAGCTGAGCAACCTGCCTGTGTATGATAGAGCTTTTCTCACATGTTTGAACCAATGAATACTTAATTATACTATGTAACATGAAAATTTCTTCAACAAGAAATGTGGCATTTTTCTTGATTCCAGAATGCACAAAGAACCAGTGCTCAGGACAGAACACTTTCTTGAGGAAGTTTAAATCTGTAATCCAAATTGGATGAAGAAAAGAGTTGAAGCTAGGTTTTTCATATTCCTGGTGACCATGCTCACTGCTGAGATCTCACGTCTAGAAGACTGGTAATGCACAAATGTCCTTCTGTCAAGACTTATTTGCTTGGCAGAGCACTTAAGTATATTAGTAGAGCTCTCACAACTTTAAGTCCTGGCGTGGGGGAGACATTTGTTGCTTTCCTGCCCTTAATTAATTGTCTGGAAGTGAGTGGTGTGACTTAGCCTATAACCTTCCCAGCAATATTTTCTTTTACATAATTGAGATGCTCCCCCGCTCAGCCCAATGGCTTCTGTGAATCCTGATTTTTGATCAAATAGTCTCTCTGTGCCTCCTAAAAGGAAGCCTATTGTGATTCCTCAGGACAGTGAGGTTCTTGCAACACAGACTTTGTAAACCTAGATAAGGTGGCTGGAAACAAATATCAGTATTGGAGGGTATGTTTTTTCATCACATCCATTGCAGATGGCAGGCTATTTAGCAGTCTTTACCATTGCACTAACTGTCTGTTAGATATCATGCTTGAAAAGAAAGCGTGTGCTGTTCTGCTAGATGGTATATTCTTGTTTTAGATGGTAAAAAAGAGGTGTAAGACAGTAAGGTGCCTACGAGCTACCTTCCCTTGGAGTGAGTTCTCTGGTACAGAGTGCAAATCCCAGTTTGTTTGAAGGGTCCCACTGTAAGCCAGTAAGTGTGAAGGGTAGATCAGGGACCTGACCTTGTTTCCTCCCCATGAGGAAACAACGGCAATCGTTTCTGTCCCAGGAATGCAGCAGACTACCTAAGCCTCCGGGCAAAAGGGAAGCAAGGTGGGAATCCTGTTCAGCCTGAATTCCTCTTTAATAGTTCTGGCAGGTCTAAGTTACACTTGTTTAGCTATCAGACTGTAGTTGCAGCTGAATTTCTGCCTTTGACCATTGCTTTTCATCACACAGAATGACTTTAATTTCATTAATGAGAACCAATTAGCTGCCCATAAAGAGCAGTATCACAGCCTTATGTTCTGACTGAGTCTTTCCTCCACAGTCAACAGCCCTGTGGTTTGCTTTCTGATGGGAAATCTCTGTCTCCCAGAAACAGTTCTGTGGAAATCAGTGGGGGTCACTTAGTGGGAGTGAGGCAGCTGGGTCCAGTGCATGTCCCCTCTGTCTGACAGCAGCACATCAACAGGAGGAGCAGGCGAGCGTTAATAAATGCAGAAAATAAGCATCACTGCATTTCTGAGGCAGTGTGCTCTAAACATACAGTAAGCCCGAGTCCATGGAGCACATCCCTGCCTCAGAAGTGGGGGAAACTTGTTTGAATTCATTTGCAACTATAAGGGTTTATGAAGTTTTGTGGTCAGTGGCAGGTTTGCATTGGAGAGGCTGCGGGCCAGGAGGCCACCATGCCATGCTGTCTAGTGGGGGCTGGCGGGAAGGGCCACTCGGGTGCCGTGACCAGCCCTTCGCTCCCTCCTTGGCACATGCAGAGGGCAGAAATCCCACTAAAGCCCCCTTTTGAAAAGACTTGTGGGCTTTGGTGGGTTGTCAAAAATATTAAATGAAAAAAGTGACTAATCCTAGTTAATTTGGGTTGGACTTTTCAGAGCTTGTCTCTGATCCCGGTGAGGAAACACTGGAATTAGAGCTGCCTCTGTGGTGCCCTTACCTCTCCTGCGTAGTACTGCCTTTAGGTAAAACAGCCCATAATGATTATTTACCTAGTGAACCCATTCCCCACCGTCTGTGCAGAGTGGATCATGCTCTCACAGTGAGCATTGTCCTGCATTTGTGACCCTCAGCACTGCTCGCTGTGTGGCTCCATGCTGAAAACTACTCTGACGACAGAACTGAGAGCTTTACTTGGAGGATGGCCTCGTCAGGTTGATCACCAGCAGTCTGCTATGACAGTGATTTAGGTGGATCAGTTTTCGCAAATATCTAACTTGATTCCTCCAAGATATGGAGTTATCTCCATTTTACAGCTGAGGAACTGAAGTATGTACCCAACCTAAAATGCTTATAAGTGGTAGTCTCCAAGCACGTAGTATCTGGACCACACATTTGCCCTGTGGGAAATGTGTCTGCAATTTCCTAATGCAGAAGACATGTAACTGGGATAAGTGGATTTTTGTGGGGATGGCGGGAGACATCTCCATGAGATAAAGTTTTCCTTTTTGTTGTCAATTATTTTCCTGAGCCAAAATCATGTGCAACACCTGAACCCGTCATAGAAAAGGTTCATGGTTCTTTAGTATAGAGCAATCATTAGATTTTTTCCTGTGTTTTGTTTTGTGAAATGTAAGAAGATTTTTGACCAAAATCTTCTTGGATGAAAAGGAAAAGGGGAAGAGAAAAGTGGGAACTGGCCTGAGAAAGTTTGGCGCAGAGCTTGGCTCAAAGCATTTAACTGATAGTGTTAACAGGCAAGTGGAAACATGCTTTAAATCAAAGATCTTGGTAAATGATAACAAATATTGCACACACACTCCAAAAGAAAAATCAAAAAATCAGTCAGGGTGGGTTTACTTTCCAGTGAGTTAAGAGCTAAGATTACAATAAGGATTTTCTGGCAATTAAAAAAAAATAAATCAAGATAACAAAGAATAAGATGGCTATTATGAGAAAGCCAGAAAATTCAAGAGTTAAAGGTTAGAGAATCCAAATGCTTAAAAACATTGGAATGTGATGTTAGGGTCACCCAACTTGTCACTTCGCCAAGGCCGTATGAGAACAGACTGGCCCCCAACAGGAGACTGCTGTCCTGAGGTTGGTCCTCTGTCACAGACTCGCAAAGTACATGCTAGGCTACCATTTCTGTTACAGATTTGTTATCAATTTTTCTATTATTTGAGGTAAGTCCTATTCCTTTTATGGCCATCTGCTTTCATAGCCAGAAATTTCTACTCAGATTGCTGTCCTTCCAACAAAAATGTTTGACCAAGGGCGTGATTTGCTTTTTTTATAAGTAAAGAGCTTGTTCTCAAGAAATAAGTAGCGCTTTTTTTTTTTTTTCCTTTGGGAAACAAGAATAACAAAAAATGTATTTCAGCAGAACTGGATAAACTGTTTACATTATTTTGCAGTGTTTTTTTTTAATCCAGGAAAGCTGTGTTTGGGTAGAAGAGATTATTTTTATTTATTTATTTGATAATTAGTCTAGCAAAATCTAATCCAAAGTCTAAGGTGAGGACAGAGATGGTCAAATGAGGATCTTCATCCAACAACAATGTGGATACGGCTACCTGAGGTAAGTCTTTGCTACAAAAGTATTCTAAGCTGAGCACTGGGGTTCAAACATGAGCAACCATCTAAGGCTGTCTGGATTTTGTTACCTCCTGCTGGGCCAATCCTCTAATTAATAAGTCAGCCAGGAGATTCCTGAGGCTGTGCCATTGTGCCAGACAGCTGTCCTTTCCCAGCAAACTGCTCTCCTGGTCACGTGGAGATTACGGCAATGCATCTGAGGTCTATGAGGACATGAGCCGTCAAGCAAGAGCTAAGAAGTGACTTGAGAGGGAGCTGAGATACTGGACTGAAACATCTGAACCCTCAAAAAAATTGCCTAATTGTTTTTTGATTTTGCTAGGTAGTTTTCTGCTTGACTTAGTTCCTTAAACGTATGAGGCCGTGCTCCTTTGCTTGCTCTTTATATGACCTTGTCCAAGTATTTTGGTGGTCACCTTCATACCTGTGCCCAGGCTACAGGCAGGAGCTGAGTGTTTCTTTGTTGTTTTAACGTGATTCATTCTCAAAGCCTCACACAGATATGCATGAAAGGGGCTCGTGGTTCCCTTTTTTTCAGAGCTGTGATGGTAATGCAGTCTCTTATATGCAGTAACTTATTAATTCAGTTAGTGCTAAAAAAAATCTGCAGTGAATCAGTGAGCATCTACAATCTTGAATATCTTACTAGAGAGGACAGTAAAAGACGTGCAACAGATACACAAGCTGATAAAAAAGGTACTGGATTATATTCAAGAAAGATACAGGGTTTATTAGCTTGGATGTAATGCTGTACAATGTTTTTTTTTCTGTCATTGAATTAGTTTTCACTGAGCAAATCCAGGTTCTTATGTGCTGCATTTGCTAACCATTGTGGATGTCTGTGTGACTGTGCTGTAGAGATGCCTCATCTCTGTCTGGCCTTTCTATCTGGCCTCATCATCAAGGAGCCCCAGTAAGGACTTGGGTGAGAAATGCAGTGTGAAAGTCTACAGAAATGTTTAAATGGACACTATTGGACAAATGTTCTCTCTAGCAAGCTAAGAAAAGCTTTCTGATGAGGTCAAATCTGATATCTTTGGACCCACTGCTGCAGCTTTGTATGGCCAGTTGGATAACATCCCCATGTTACAAAAACTGCAGCCATATCTGGACTCCAAAGGTCTTATTGCCCTCTTTTAATATCAAAGTACTTGTACCTGGTACTTCTGAATATGATGAACTGAAACTTCTGTTTGGAAATTGCAGTCTATAACCATGCTAGGTGTTTTGCACTTTGGTTTGCCAGGTTTCCTGTGACTCAGTCCATTCAAGTTTTGCCAATTTGAGGGTGAATGAGCATGCACGCACACACACACATATTTTCTTTAAGAATTATTAACAAGAGTGTAGAGGACTTGTTGCAGCATTCCTCCTTGACTGGTAAACAAGTTCATTCTGGCTATAGGCTTGAATCCCATCCAACTATTTTGTTTACAGAAATGATCTCCCAGCTTCCATTTAGCTAATCATTTAACATTACTTTCATTCAGCTATTGATATCTGCCATTGTAGAAATGTCACTGTGTTTTTTACTTGTCTTCCTAAAATGTAATACACTGTTCTACATCCATTCTATTAAATCAAGTGAGATTCATAAGAACTTTGACTAGGTGCTGAAATTGCTGGTCAACTTAGTGGGGTATAAACAGGTAACTCCCCTCTTTTGATGGGGCCCATGAAGTGCTTGAAACCACAGGTCCAGAAGGCCTTGCAAAGCCTTACCACTCCCCCTCTAATGCTCCTGTGGTTGCACTGAGCCATTCCTACCATGAGGAAAACCTGAGATGATATCCACCCGTAGAGTACAAGAACCAGTTGAACTTGCATGTGCTGAGTTACTGCAGAAAAGCAACACTATGATGTGATGCCCACTTCACTGATATGGCCAGACTATGCTCTAGCTCTTCCCCAGCCTAGGCTCACACACTTTTTTTTTTTTCCCAGAAGACCAGGAAACAAGGAATGGAGGTTGTCTGGGTTTACATCATAGACCTAAGTCATGAGTCTGGAGCATACACCTCCAGCTGTGAAATGCCAGGAACTGATCCCGGGTTTCTGAGTTACTGCTGCTGTGTGTTGCCTGCTACATCTATTGAAAACATGCCTGGTTTTTAAAAGTCCAGGAAAAAGTCCAGGAAAAATTTCTTTGAAAAGGCTGATATCTTGCTCTAGCTATATGAAGTTGTCTCAGAGTGAAAAATGTGAAATGTGGGTACAGAAGGGTCACTTGGTGCCAATACTGCAGGGCTTGTCCTTGTATTTTAAGCATGTTACCTCTGGGAGTTCTCTGGCAATTAGGCAGTGGTTGAAGAACTTAAACATCAGCCTTAAGCGTTGAGGAAAGTAACAGGGCACCCACTTCACTCTTCAGAAGTTAGTCCCAAATGGCAGCCTCCCTCTCAGTCCCCTGGGATAACTATGAGTACAGTGGAGATGTGATCAGGGCATTAGACATATCATTGCACCTTAGGATATTGAGCTTGACCATAACGAAAGCAGTGCTGTTACCTTAGAGCTGGGCAGCTAATACACAGGGAATAACTAGATATATTTTAAAATAAAACAGTACAATGTTAAAGAAAAGCACATGATGCTAAAAAAGGTTGACTTTAAATCTCTCATACTTCCATCCTCTGAAGTTTATTAAAGAAAATTGAATTGCAGTAGAGTCTGTACCTTGACCATCCTGCAGTAAATCAAATGTTAGCAACAAAGACCGAAGCTGACCATCTGGTTCATTTTGCCCAGTGCTTTGCTATCCCAGGCAATCATGTTCATATATGCCATTTAACACTCTGATCAAGCATCACTTTGAATGTTCCCCTCTTGGTTCTGGAAAGAGGCTTTCCTGGAGCATCTCTGCTCAACAGCAGCAGCTGCCTGCTAATTGCCAGTTTCCAGTCCTAAGGAGTTTACTTGCCTTTGTTCTTGAACCAAATGTAGCCTCTTGGCTTATAGCAGCCTTCTAATTCCCTCCATGATCTACAGTCCTCCACAGAGACACACTGTTCCTGCTTGCAGCCCTTCTCTGCACCTATCCAAGTCACCTTTCATCTACATGAGCATAGCTGACCCAAATTGCACACAGTATTACTGTATTTATGTTTATACATCGGTAGCTGGTGATTGAGACTAGGAAGTATCAATCTGATATCCAGCATAACTTCTATTCAAACAATTTATAGCAGTCACATTTAGTTATTATTACTCTGAAATGAAAATGGTCAGTTTCAGATTTGACTGTAGTGTATTTACTGCAGGAGAAATAAATAATTCAGTTGGTATTTCTAAAAATATAATTAGTTGATGAGTCAGAGAAGAATTTCATTTTCTTAAATGTTAACACTTGAAGATTGGGATTATTATCATGATCAGTGTGTCTGACCTGTGACTCTGTCATGTCTTGGGACTCTGCCCAGTAATCCTCGTGTCAGTTTGTAATTAAGCTGGAAGATTGTTCAGACAAGTCTGAATAAAGGGCCTAAATCACATTCTTGCAATTTGCTGAATGTTATTTCACACAACACAAACAAAAGTTACACCCCACAGACAAGCCTGCATCTGGTGATTCATCATTTTCATTTAAAAATTGAAGACAATTAACATTTACTAATGGGCTAATTTCTGATAACTCGGTGCATATTTTTAGAACATCATACATAACTGTGAACCACTGTATGAGTATATATATTTAAGGCAATGAGACATATTTCTATTTATGGGAATCCAAGTCTTACTAAGAACCTGTATCAGCCATGTGAAATGTGAAAATAGAAAAGGAGGCAGCTGGGATAAAATGAAAAGGCACAAACTAATCAAACTCCAGACTGCAATAAAAGCTGCCATGAAAGAAGAAACTCAAAACCAAAAATGAACACCACGTAGAGCAAAAGATCAATATTTTATTGACTGGAAACAGACCACTATGTACTTGTTGGTCAGTCATTATCCATATTGATTTTATGCCACTGCAGTTCAGCTCTGGCTTAGCTATGCACACATTTTTTTTTTTTTTGTCTTTTTTTAATTTTTCTGCCTAAAGTAATGGTTGACTTCAGTATGAATAAATCCTGTTCAAGTCAGCCAAATAACTCTATGCACTTAAGGTCAGAGTCTAAAGGGGAACATACAACTTAAAGATGTGCAGGATGAGGACTAAAACAGTGCTGAGTGGTGCAGAATCTGCCATCCTTAATATCACTGCACCATTCACAGCAGCCTGGTACACACACTATAGCACGAATCAGGCCATTGTAACATACAGTATGGAAGACGTAAGAAGAGAAATGCTTTTAACTCAGCTGTAGATGACCTTTAATAATAGACATTTGAGTGCTGAAGCTCAAGCAAGCAGATATAACCATCTCAAAGCCCACTACCTAGAAACTAATACCTTGAACTATGAGTGAGGACTGCCTAGCTTGCAATGACAACATTACAATTCTTGACATAATATTGGCAAATGCATGTGGCACATAGCAAAATGAATTGGGTATTGGTTCTGAAGAGCTTACAGCCTGCTACAGACAAGCAGGCATTTACAAGAAAAGGAGCAGAAAGTGGATCAAAGACCTGGCAGGTTGGAAATGGTAAGGCTATTAACAGTGTCGATTACTGGCAAATGTGCTCTGAGGGGAGGAAAGTACAAGGTTAAAGGGACAAGTATGAGTTGGCTCTTGTCTCTACTAATAAAATAATATATTTTATACGTGTATATAAAGGTCTAGTGAAGACAATAGAGACCGTCTTAAGGTATATTAGCTATGGGAAAGTGTCCATCAGCACTATCCAATCTTGGGCAATCCTTCTCTGTTACAGTAGCTCAAAATATGGGTTTATTTATGTTCTAAAGAAGTTACACCTGAAAAATTAAGTACAGTTAAGCAATTTGGGGAAAGAATCTGTCACTCAGATTTTTTGATGACTAAAGACTCTGTTTCTGAGGAGCAATCTCACTAAGGAGAGGAAAATGACCTTTTTTCCCTTTATCTGGCCTTGGAGTTGGCCTCTCTAACTCAGTGGCCCTCTATGTAAAAGTACCCCCTCCTCCCACTTTCTGCCTGCTTTGTCAGCAGCTTTTTCACCTGAAGTATGGAGGAAGCTGATATTCACAAGTTGTTCGCATCAATGTCATGATCCACCAGAAAAATGCATGTGCCT
>WEKW01008359.1:7632-103838 GCA_013389905.1 Sula dactylatra
CTAAATTACTGACTTTCCCCCAACTGGAAAAAAGGTATCTTTGAAGTTGCTGCACGAACACAGCAAGAAACATTGTGTATTTAAATAGATGTACTAGCACATCTTCCTCTTAGATCCTGTGTTTAACTGACGGAGTAATTTTTCACTATAAAACCTCAATGCCTCAGGTGGAGTTACTTAAAATACTCTTTTCCAGCAGGGTGCTACAATAGCTAAATTGTAAAAAGTCTGTATAGGTCCAGCGAAACTGACATGGTACACAGCAATGTGGGTGCACACTTAACGTTTCTGGATTAAGAATTTTGTATCCTGCTGTTCCTCCCACAAATCATAACATGCTGGACAAGAACAAGGCTCACTCATCACACATTTGGTGGAGAAACAAGGTAAAGGTGAGGTAAAAGGGACCTGCACAGCAATCTGTGGGGAACCCAGTTAGGAAAGTTTTAATTTCCCACAGAAGGGAGTTTGTTCTGAAGGTCTGGAGGATAGGTTGTCTTTTAAATGCAAAGAGAATTTTCATCAAGGACAAAAGAAAATAAATGCACCTGTAGATGGATCCAACAGCTTCTGGATCTGTGGCTTTCTAGAGGAAAAAACAAAAGCAGCTCATCCAGAAGACCTTAAGACCTCCTACCAATTCATAAGACAAAAGGAAGGTTTCAGAGATTAGCTTGCACACAAAACACTGTAATGGTGAAAGGACTATAGATTACCTGAAATGCCTCTGTGTCCTGGAGCTCCCTGGCTCGCTGGAGGATGGTATGTTTTCATGTGGGTTAGCTAAAGAGAGGCCAAGACCTGGGGCTGTGTACAAGGTTGGATTAATTTCCACCTCTTTTCTTTCAGCTCTGGAACTTTAGATTTTGGAGATATCTCAAAACAAATTCCTCCACAGCTGTAGATCTTTGGTCTTATTTTTGTTAGTGCCTGTATTACAGATTGTTTTCCTTTAACTATATGTGTTTTCTCACTTCCTAGAAGAACTTTTGGTCTGCGAAGTGATTTGGATGCATGAGCTATTTAAAAATCCTACTGTCCATCCAGGCTAGAAGTTTCCAAGCAGTATACAGGCAGGTTTAGGTAGCCTATGCTGGAGCTGTGCAAAATTATCCATCTCAGTTAGCACAGACTTTACCTTTAGGTTACCTGGCCACATTTATTAAATGAGGACAAAGAACCCCTCAGACAACACTTCCACTAATCACTTGCACACTGACTCTCAATATACCAAGCCACTTCTCCTTATGGTCTCGGTCCAATGGTCTCTGCATCCTGGTGCAGAGCATTCGACAAAGCCATCAGCCTTTCCGAGTTCTATTAGCTCCAAAGAAAAAGCTTAATAAAAGTGACACTGGAGCCTCCAGCTTTCTCAGAGCTTGTACAAAAGGTATTAGAACCAAAAGAGATCAAGATAAGAGGCAATTATATGCATCGCCCTCACAAACTGGTACAAAGGGATCATAACACAAGCATTTCTGGACTTTCTGTTTCACTGCTCTCTGCCAGCCCCGCAGGCACGCTCCCACTGTGCCACTCCAGCACACCTCGCTCCCAGAAATGCAGGCTCGTTCAGCAGGACAAGGACATCTATATAACACTTACTGAGTACACCTTAATGAAAAAAAGGTGAACTTTTTTCATGCTGGATACAGTATTTCAAAGTATTCACAGCCACAAGGGTGTTGGGACGAACTCTGCAACCTGCATGATGAATTGAAGCAAACCCAGAGCCAGCAGAGACCCCTTTCCTGGGCCGCCTGTGAGGGCCCACCAGTATTTTCTGTGCAAGAAGAGCTCAGGAGGTTGCTTCAGGTAAAAAAACAGCTAGCGAATGATGCAATCCCCTCTATAATACTTCCCATTTCAGTGTTGCCATGATTTAGCCCCAAAATGTATGTGTCTCACGTGCTTAGAGAAGTCTAGACATGAAAAGATATTTTAGAGCACACATCTGTATCTCTAGGCCACTTCTTGGGGATTTTTCAATACTCTGCAGACAATACACAGAGCTCACGCAATTACATGGCTATATTTACATACTGGTGAATACCAAATCTGACTGTCATCTCAAATACAGGGACAAATCTGAGTTCTAGCATCACTGACAAGTCATTGGAATAATCTTTTGTGTTTGTTTTTTTTACAAAGCTTTCATTGCACAAAGTAATTAACTTCAGTGAAGGAGGCAGAATACTTCTTTAATCAGGAAATAATGTAAAATTTGACTGAAAAACAAGAGGAGGAAATGGCTCTTCAGAAGATCTAGCCCCTTCTACTTTGGGAATAGACAGAAGCAATCTTCACATAGACATGTACCCTGCTTTAGAAGGTCCAGGCTCCCCTGTTTTCTGCTTTGCAGCCTACCTGGATAAACAGAGTTGCCTCTGCAAAAGTTGCATGAAAGGACCAAATAGTGAGTTTTGGTCCAGGGTTACATCATCACTGCTTGTCTCTTTAGAACTTATGTATTCCCTGCATGAGCAATGTGTCTTTCTTAATACTGTAAAGTGAAATATTTCTAATCTTCATCTTTCTTAAATTTGTAGAGGATTGGAAGGTTTTATTAAACAAGTAATACTAAGAGCACAGGCAAGTGAATTATGTCACCAACTTGAAGTTAATGCCTTTTTTGTGAACTGTGCCACAGTATTTAAAAAATGGTGTTTCTCAAATGCCAGCAAAAAGGAATCTTGCAGTCACAACAAATGCAGAAGTACGTACATGCAGAAATGCAGTCAGAGATGTTTACCTCTTTTTACGGGAGTCATTCAAACCGTAAAATAATATCTAAACACAACAAAGAAATAACATCATTAATATAAGGCCTCTCTGGTTCATAACTCATAAAATTAATGTTTTTCTTAAACTTCAGTTGCAGATAGATCCATTCCCATTACTACATGCAGAAAACCTATGGACAATATTATGGTTAGCAAAATTTTAACAACATGTGTTTGCCCTTCTTCCTTTTGTATACCTAACTGAACAAACAGCAGCATCTAGGCAATAGATTGATTTAAAAATTTATTAAATCCAAGGAAATGTTTGCAGACATTGACTGTTGATTCAGCCCAGCCATTAAGGGTCTGCAGCATCTTTCCAGGAACTCCTGTTCACTCACCACATAGCAGTATCTTGTTCTCAAAAAACTACTGGGTCTACCTGTGGACCTCAAGAACCAGCACAGTTACTAGGAATTTAAGGGGAAGATTTTCATTAGTTAGTGCAGTTAATAGCAGTGGAAAGCATTTTCTCCTCTATTTTATATATAGAAAAAAAATTACACCAATTTGTTACATGAAATTCACAGAAGCCTGTCACAAGAGAGGAAAAAAAGGTGAGTCACAAGTGAAGGAAAAGAGATATAGCTGAAAAGACCAAAAAAAACTAGCCAAGCAGCAGAAGTCACTTTCCTCCTGAAGTAATCAGGAGAAGGTATCCTGTACTTTGGCAGAGGAGAAAGGCATCCCAGACAGGGCTATGCACCCAGGTGCAGCAGACTTTTCTCCTTTCAACAGACACAGACTGCTCCCTCCTTTGCCCCACTCCCACTACTCAGGGTCTGCATGGGCCCACCCTAACACAGCCCCTCCAGTCCCCAGTATGCCCTCTCAGGCACAAAACAAATACTTAAGGACAAATCTTGAATTCATCAGCCTGAATAAAAAAGGCCATTAAAAGTTACCGAACGTCTTTTCTATATATGCGTCTTGTCAGTTCAACTGTCATACCCCTGACTCCTCTTTGACTGACAAAAATGCTGATTTCTCCCAAGGTCCACACCCAGCAAAGGGACCTATGGACAGATCCCCATATTTCAGTGACCTTCCGAGGTCAGCAACATTTTGTGGAGATATCAGCATCAGATGAGAGCCCAGTGATCCTGTGGATTTTCACAGGCAAGATTTGCTTCTTCCCTGTGGGCATACGGTATGTACGGGACAACCTCCAAACTGAACAGCACCTTGTCAATCTGAAAGGAGAGTTTTGACTTCATTCCAGAAGCAGGGAGAATTCAGTTGTGGCATCTGGATTTTTACGAGTCACTTGGTGCCGGAAAAACAAAGATGAGCTGCGCTGCAAACATCGGTTGGCTCTTGCAGCCTGGAGCTTGTGATACAGCAGGGATTTATTTTTCATTTTTAGTTCAACTGCAGCTGATTCGTACAACCGTGTTATTTTCCTCAGCTGTTGCAACAGAACAAACAATTCCAGCAAAGTCAGTGAATCCATGCAGATTTATTCCCTCTGAAAAGGCCTGTTAATTAGGCTCCACTTTCCCCAATCTTCCTTATGCATTCCCTAAGATGTACACAACTGTAGTAATGGTGATTCCTAAAGAAGAGACTGAAAACCTAGCTAAAAATGTGACAACCCACCACCAGTGCGGGTGCCCAGCCCTTCAGTCCCAAGGATTGGTTCACGCAGCTGCTGCCGCTAGTGCATCGCAAGCCAAGTGATGTCTGGACTTGAATGCTGCTACAGACCCAGCCTCACACACTCAGGAGACAGCAGAGTTTTTATGCATTGCAGATTCACCCCTCGCTTGTGGTCATAGCATAAGTTAACGTCATGGATTGCGTACTGTAGAACATGATGCAGGGGCAGATGAAAATTGCTGTGCCCTGTGTGCTCCCTGGGTACGGCCAGGGCTGAAGCTGTGGGCAGGCGTACATGAGGAATAAGCATCTTCCTGCAGCAACTTTCTTTTCCAGAGCTCAGACAGCACCTGCAAAGATTAAAGCTGCTTTCCCGTCAAGTCACTTCAACAGAAACAAAATCTGCACTGCCTTTCTACCATATTCCACTGTCTTATCAGAAGGTCTTATGCAAACTAGTAGGAGTCTGACTATCATACAGTAGCCACTGACATACGGCAAAGATTGGCAATATGGAAAAGGTCTAATACGTGACCCCTTAACCACTATTGAATCAGTAATTGCAACCCTTTGCCATTAATTCAGAAAGTAATGAACGAAAGGCCTTGGTAAAATACACTACAGAGTTAATAAATGTCAAGGAAATTTTGCAACAGCAGAAACCACAAGTCTCATTTCATTTTCACATACATTTTACAAGAAGCTCACTAGAATTACTATTAATTTACAGTTAAAATGAGAATGAGAGCCAGCAATATCACAGTCATTTATAAAGAGTTTGCAGAAAAGTTTGTTTGAAGGATAGGCTTCTCGGACACAGGAGTTAATAAAAATCATTTCAGTGTGTTATGTGCCCATCTGTCTTAGGAGGGAAATTTCAAAGTACCCCTGCATTTCAACAGACTCTTCCTTTTCTTTTACTCATTTGTTGTACTCCCGATCTCTTTACTGAGTCCTTTCAACGCACCACCGGCCTTTTCTGCAGCTCTCTGTCTTAACAATAGGACATTTATAATAGTTAATTTTTCAGACTTTTTTATAAAGTACTCATTCTAAAATCTCTACTTTCATTAAAGGAACTGTTCCCATTGAAGTAAATGGCAAAATTCCAGAACAAGTAGCATCATGCCCAAATCAATGTTCTGATGCCATTTTCTATTTTTAAATGTTCATAATGGAAAGATTTTGTACACCTCAAATATAAAAGCAATACCCTCATTACCTAATTTTAGCTTAATTTAACTTGAAACTGTTAAAAAGAAAACACCATCTCTATTCACATTGCATCCCTTTCAGCAATGTCTATTGAAAAAAAATCCAATTACTTCTTCCCCCTCTCCCTCCATTCAGTACAATGTGGTATCATTATTTCAACCTACACAAGGAATATTTTTAATCAGTGTCTAAGATACAACTTTGGTAACTGCTGAGGCAACTCCTGCTTTCCTAAAATTGATATCCTGCTGTGGTCTGCTTTTCACTTCTGTAAGCCATCAGGAGCATGGCCAAGGGTTTCGGCTCTGGGCTGTGGACTGTCAGACCTTACCCCACCACACAGGAGCCTGAGCCCAGCAGTGCAGCTGCAGCCTGCACCCCTGGATGGGGGTAGTATCCAGGATGCTGTGCTTTCAGCAGGGATATTTTACCCACTCGCAAGTGCAGTGTGGTCTGTGGACTGTGAACTGTAACCTGCATTTGCAGGGCACACGAGGCGTCACTGCCAAGGCAGACCTGTGTGGGCTAAATATCTCCTCAGATCTTACTGCTCGTTCTCCTCCAACTAGGCAGTCTTCTGCTTCCTTTTGTTTTGTGCAATTTCTTTGTTAGCTTTCCAATGTCTTTGGGAAGGAGGAGGCACAGGCCAGGAGTATTGCTTCAGATGCTCCAGTTTACGGTTTTGTCCAAGCCAATTAAGGTTGGATTTCCTAAATGTCAAACATGCTCAGCCCCAAGGCTTTGACTCAGACCTGACTGCAAATGAAGAGGTCACAAAGAAGTGTCAGGTGAAACTATCATGGTCATAATGCAGGATACCTCTTGGGGAGGTACACAGGAATGAAGCTCTTGCTTAGATAGTCTTCTAACAGACATCCAGCATATTTTTACCTCCTCTTTTATAAGGTAATAAAACATTATAACTTCTCCAGACATTGTGTGCGCAATTACCTTCAAACAATACTTTGGAAATAGAGTGGGGAGTGGAAGCCTTGGAAAAGCTGTAAATCCCAACTTATTTTTTTATTAAGGAAAAAGAAATATTGCTCGTATTGAAGTGCTGAACTACCTAAACTACCACCAGGTATCAGAGAACGTGTTTTCTCTAACTGGGTCACAGCACGCTCGGTAATAGAGTCACTTGCAAAGCCTAAACATGCTGCAAATTATGACCTGCTTGCACTGCTCGACAGGCATAGACAATTCTCCTAAGCCTCTGCACAGAGGACTGCTTACAGCCTTAATAGAAATCACCCCTCTGAAAACCCTAATATTTTCAGTTTGCTCTTATTTCTTCCATTGAATGACTCAATTTTGGAGTACAACGGCACTTGTCCAAATTTGGCTGAGTTTTTTGAACCGGGATTGTGAGTCCTTCAGAAGACACCAACAGAGACATCAAGACAGCATCTGAGAAGAGTTGTACCTGTGCCAGAGCAGGAGGCAGCATCCCACCTGGCATGCCCAGTTCCTGCACCAGCCCACCTGGCAGCCACATCTGACCAGCCATGGCAGCTGCCCCACAAGCTCACCTCGAGGAGGGCTATCCTGCTTTCCAATGCAAGCAGAGCTCAACCCTCCTGCCACCAGAAAACACCAGGACAGCTGAGGGGTCTGCTGGAAAGGGTGCCAGACCCTGCAGTCTCGGCTGTTGCACCAGGAGTGGCTTTGGGAAAGGTGTGCAGGAGATGCTACAATACCAGCTAAAGGAGAGCCATACCTGTATTTTAAACAACTGGCACACACACATTGACCAAGAAACCCTCTGAGAGCACGAATAGCTCTTCACCATGTGGCAGACCTTCATTTCATGTGAAATGGTGGCATGCTGCTAGTTTGAGAGACGGCTCACAAGTTATGCAAGGTGAAGGTCTGGCCTTACGCATCTGCAGCAGCTTTTTTTTTTTTTTTTCCCCTGATGCTGGTGACAATAGGAGCTTTTATATGTGGTATACACACAGGAAATTGAAACTGAAAACAAGAAGCAAGTGTTTCTCTGGAAAAAAAATTCATGGTTGCCAGAACACAGCGATTGTCTCCTAGCTTTCTGAGCAATTTCACTGATCTCTCTAAACTGTTTTTCATGAAAGGTATTTACTAATTTTCCACACATTTCCAAATTGGTAACTCTATCCATTACCCATATGCCAAACATCAGACTGCGGCAGCTGGTTAGAAAACAGTTTAATCTCTTTCAGACAGCTTAAAATCCATGGCTTATAATTGTATAAAGGTACAGCCAGGCAAGATGTCATCAAAATGTTAACTTCAAGGCAAATGGGATGTCAGATGCCATCAAGGACTCCTCAGGTTTCCAGGACACACTCCAAGGAAATCCCTTGTTTGTTTGATGACATTCCATACCAGAGCATATTGGCACCAGGGTACCTCACGTGAAATGTGAGCCCCCTCCAAAGTGCCTCCTGGAAAAATCTGTGCTTCTTCTCAAGCTGATGTGAATATCGTACAGCATATGCTGTGATTAATGGATTGATCACAAAAAGTTGATGCAGTCAGACAGCAAACAGCTAGAGACCACCCAAAGGCAGAAGGAGGACCGTGGTTCTTGCAGGAGGCCCAGTCTGAAGGGCTGAATTACCACCATAACACTTGTTCTTTGTGCTGCTAAAGTAATTACTCCCTTTCAAAGGCAGTGTCCAGGGTGGGACTGGCTTTAGTTTATCTACTTTCTCTATCCTTTCCATGCAACACTTGCCCTGTTAGAGAAGGAGAGACCAGTCCAGCTTCCCTTTTTGGTGGTAGCTATTAGCAAGAGCCTCAGAAGGATGTGCAAAAATTCCCACAACCTGCAGTCTAAAAGAACCTTGTTAATAGGAAAACTTACTCGTGCTAGAATTTGGCTTACTACAGGACTTATTATTTGATGTCCCCAAAAATCCTCAGCTAAAATCCTCATTGTTATCCATCTTATTTACTACAAGTCCCCGACAGTTTGTACTCTTCACATGCAAACTTTCTCTCCAGTCCATCCAAAACTAAATGGATAAAATAGTGTTTTTCTTCATCTTTGAATCTCCAGATTCTCCGTTTGGGTTCCCTTTCCTTAGCAGAAATCTGAAATGTTGCATTGTGTAACTCTCCTGTTCCCTCTTACAGAATTTCAAGCCCTACATGCTATTAAAGTAATGAACAATTAAATTTTCCACTAGCACAACTGCCTGCCAATAGCGCTAAGATTTTGAAACCTCAAGAAATGCTCTGGCCATGAAAAGAAGCCGAAGTTAAAATCTTGATAAGTTCATGAACTGGTAGTGTGGAAAATACACCAAAATAGACTAATTAAAAGTGATTTTTTTTTTTTATTCACAAAACATGTTTTATTTTGAAGGTGCTCACTTTTCAATTTTATCTTAACAAAAGTTTCAAAATATGTTATGTATAAAGTGTAAAAACCATAGGCTTGAAAAGGTTCCTACCTTTAAAAAAAATAAAATAAATATTTTAAACACAGAGATCATCAGAACAAATCTGTCCTTGAAAGCAATTTTATTTTCCTAGAAGAGATTTCTCTAATGAAAAAAGTCAGCATTTCTCTTTTTCAAGTTTACCAGACTTGGCTCTCCCTCCTTTAGCTTGGCAAGATACTAATGGCTTCAAAAATACTTAGTCTTATCCTGTTTCCAAATGTTATCTATCATTCATCTATCATTTTATCTATCATTTTAGGGCTTCCCAAGCCACTGTGGCTTAACCTTACCCAGGTTAAAGATCTCTGTGAACATAATGCTGAAACTTGCATCCTCCATCCCTGCCTTATGATTTGCCTCCAGTGGCTATGGCTGAAATTTAGGTTGGAAGCTCTTTGCAAGGAGACTGAGTCTTCCTGTCCAGGATCAACCCAGCTTCAGTGAAGGAGCTGCACAGACTCGCCGTGGCCACCACCTCCTCATACACCTGCCGGTATTAATGGCGACACAGCCCACCCCTTTAACGGCCCTAGTAAATGTGTGTCTGATGTTGTGTGTAAAATGTCAATGTTTCCTCTCAGTCCTATACAATAGCAAAATATTGGGTTTATTTTTCTTATAGTTAATAACAAAGATAATATACTTCAGATGATTCTTTGAACATTATTGTTATATTCCACTGGATAACTTCCAAAATAATCGTGGAACTGTGATTTTCTTTCCATCTGAAGATTTCACACTTCCTATTTTCTCCTTTAAAATCTCTTTCGGGGCACATGTTTGCTATTGCTCCTTTCAGCCTGCATCCAACCTACTCCTTCCACAGCTTGAAATCCTTCAAGTTCTCGATTCTCTCCCTGGACTTCCTCAAACTCCTGCATGAACTATGATGCAAACTAACATAAAAAAGAAAACAGGAGATTAACCATGGCAGTCTGGAGTTCCCACCATGCCATCTGCTCTTTCAGAGTCCCACAGCTCTCATGGAGGAATTATCTTCTGAGTGGATTGAGCACTGATGATTTATAAGACACTTTGGGTTTCCCATCCCTGGCAGCCCAGCTGCTGAGAAGGGTATCTGTGAGCTTGGTGATGTTTAGGGAGGATGTCTGGGAGCTGCAGGAGGGCCAGACCCAGGTCTGGCACTCAGCCTTGCCATCCCCATACGGAAGATGTTGAACAGCATGACTCAGCCCAGTCCTGCTCTCCTTCAGTGTGTGCCTCTGTTACATCTCCAGGCTCATGTGATCCTGATGCAATTCCAATTACATCACCCACATCATGTAACAGCTCAGCAAAATGACCAAAGATAACAGTAAATAGAGCTAAAGCAAAAGAGCAGATTTCCATTTTTAGTCACCTATAAGGAACTTCTGAGGTGAACTTAAAATTTACCAGGACAACTCTCTTGTGCAAGCCAGGCTATGCGATTGCTTTGTGATAGTAAGGATACTCAACCTCCACTCCTACTTACATATTCTTTGGCTTAAATTCTTTGGTTTTCAGCTTATACTTTTCTGAGGGGAGGCTGAGGAGATAAGAGTGGTTTAGGATTAACCCCACTGCTGCAGCCCCCATGTTGCAGCAGGACTCTCTCCCTCCACAGTCTGTTCAGAACTGAACTGTAATGACTTGGAATGGGAAGCAGATCAGGTTAGGGCTCTCCCTCGATCATGAAAGCAAAGTACGTCATAAAAGTCCTTGCAGTATAGCTTAATTCTCTTTAAGAATGTGCATATTCTTGTCTGCATACCCTTTTTGTAGTTTTTGGTTGTAAGCCACAGCCAATACCATAAATGAAGCTCTTTCCATCACTGTGCTTTGGACCAGGCTTGATAACAAGTTAAAACTAGGAAGGGCAAACTTGCTGCATGTTTTAAATCCATCTCAAAAACACAAGACCTAGGTGTCCTAGACCAAATATTGCTTTTTTTACTCATCACGGCACGGCCATGAATTTCAAAGCAATTAATTGCACCAATAAAATTCACAGGCTTTGACCAGAAAGGTTGTTCAATGAATAACAACTTAGACCAAACTCTCCTTCAGTTTGCTGCATCTCATGCTGCAATGCATCTAAGCTAAATTATCTCGCTCAGTTAATATACATATCTCATTACTATGCCTGAGATGAAAACAGAAACTTTACACATGCACTAGGCCACGCCTACCTCAAGCATTCGTATGACTGTGTGGTATGCAACAGCTTGTAAATAAAATCATAGCCATCTTCAAGACATTAAGTGTGTTTACTGAGTTGACAGGAAGTGCATCTTTAGAACAGCTTTACTTGACAATAGTCTTCATGGGGCTGATTAGCTATTCTTTCCACTAGAAGTAACAATTCCCTTGCAAATTTCTAATTAAATCTGCAGCTGCTTCGAAGAGTATTAACACAGCAAAGATTTCCTCTAAGCAAGCCTACAGGGAGCCTGCCAGCGACCTTACCCTAGTTGTCAGTTGAATCAAGGACTATGTAACACATTATGCAATTCAGGCGAAATCACCCTCGTGGCTGCTCACAAGGAAGCACAAGCCCTGATGAGGGTAAAAGTCAGGGAGAAAACACCTGCTGTTCCTTACTGGGTAATAGGCCCTTTTCTATTCTTTTCCTAAGAAAACAGAGAGATGCAGGAAAAACATCAGACTTGGAACAGACAGAAACTAGCTTTTCACATGAAATCTAGCTGAGATTTAAATTCAGCATAAATAAACGTGGCCATGCCCACTCTGATCTCTCAGCTCCTCGACAAGAGCCAGAGGTGGGTGGAGCCATTGTAGGTGTAGCACATCTTGGAAAACAGGCTGAGTCAGTCTCAACATTTTGCCCACTAATAAAGAAAAAAAAATGCATCCAGCTGTCTCAGCCTAGTGCAAGTCTTCATGAGTAACACAGCCAAAAACCGTACAATTCAGATAGGATAAGCAACTGGTCTAGTTTCAGAAGTAATGCTCTGATAGGCTATGAAAGTGTGACCTCTGCTTTTATCTAGGGCTTTTAATCACTGGTTTGCAGGCAAACCCCACAGTGTTTTGAAAACACACCAACTTTTCAGAAGATGTTAGCCCAAATTTGGCACCTTTTCTATGTGAACTCTTTGCTGAAATTTAGGGATAATGTGGCACCGTAAGTATGAATAGCTGCATCTAGAGGTATAGTGAAACTGCTGGTTCCTCTTAAAGATGAGATTAACTGAAAACATATTAATGAGGAAATTTACTATTCACAACTCTGAGCACACACTAACGTATACATATTATCTTATCCATGTCTTTCTATAGGTATACTTAAAGCATTAGACTCTGTCCTACTATACACTGCAGTCAGTAGGGAACCTCAAACAAACCACCAATAAGATTGTAGAGTGCAATTTCTCACACTTGTGTGGTACCCATATAGTCCTCAGGGAAAGGGAAAGACTGGCCATTAAACAGATAAATAAAAGACTTCTGAACAAGCCTCTATCTGTTTTATTTTTCTTAGGAGCCACAGGGTAGAAAAATTCTTAGCATGGGAAAGAGGACTGCAAGGGATGTCAAAAAAAGTTGCCCATGAGGGGGGCCATCAATAATGCAGAAAGTGTGTATATTGATCTGTGAATCCACAACTGTCATCTCCAGTAAGCAGTTTTGATTCATTTGTTTCAAAGGAATTAATTCTACGCCAGAGGGTCCTGCAGACCATCTCCTCTCTTCTTCCAGGGGTACAGGTATTTGTAACATTCTTAAATACCCTGAGTGATGCCTCAGCCCTCTCAATCTATTAATACAGTCAGCTAATTGTCTCACACTGGTAGTAAGACTTTCCTAGTAGTAAGAATTCCCTAGTACTTGCTGCTTTCAAGTACCCACTACAGTTTTAGCTCATTTTCTAGCAAAAGTAGACCTAAAGAACAGATTAATTCCTTCTTTTCTGAAGCTACCTTCTATGTGCTTGAGGATTGTTATCAGGTCTCCCTTCAGTCTTTTTTTCTCTCTCAATTAAACCACCCCAGTTCTTTAAATTTATCCTCACAGGTGATATTTTCTAGACCTTTGATCCTTCTCATTGCTTTGCTTTGGATTTTTTTATAGATAGTTATCTGTTTCTGGAAGTCCAGTGTCCAAATCAGGACACAGCACCCCAGCTGTGGGCTGAACACAGCTGTCATGCGTCTTGCAGATGACAGACCCGGTCAGATTGCTCCGTGTGATGTTTACCTTTTACACAACAGAATGACATTGCTGACTTGTCTTCATTGTGCGATCTACTATAGTTGCCAGGACCTTTCCCACAGAATTGCTTTTAACTTTACTTTTGCCCATCCTAGACTTATTCCACGTGACTGACGTCTCCCACATCCTCACTGACTGCAGTGCCCTCACTGAATTGCATCTTATTTTTCAAACCTGTATCCAATTTGCCATGATCATGTCAAGCTCTAATCCCATCCTTCAGTCCAACTCTGGCTGGTTTGCCATGTGGAGTGCCATGTGAATGAATCTAGCACACTTTCTACTCCACTTTACAAGTAATTCAGAGAAATATTGAACAAAGCACGAAGCAGGGCATGCTATGACAAAATCATACCCTTCTGTCTTGACACAAAACAGCTAATCAGTGCTTTGAACCTCGTTTTCCATCAGCTGAGTGCTCACTTTGGAGCAGTTTTGCCAGATTCTGTCCCCTCATCTTGTCTGTCAGGATGTGACCTGGATGCCAAGCAGTCCTACTAAGATCAAGAAAGCTCAGTGCTGCGCACAAGGCCTGTCACGCTGTCAGGGCAGGAAATTAGACAGATTTGGAATCATTTGTCCTGGACAAATTCATTTTGGCTGTTTCTCATCCCCATATTTATCTTTTTCATGTTTTCAAACAGTTCGAGTATTTGTTCCAGTACTTTTCTGGGAAGTGAAATTATAGTCAGAGCCAGTAATGCCAGTCTCCTCCTCTTTCTCTTTTTTAAAGCTAGGGGCTATTGTTACCTGTTACAGTCCTTTGCCTTCCCAGGACAAGGACAGACATTCCCGAAGGTGACAGCTCTGCACTGGACTCAGCCAGTCCTCCAGGTTCAGGTCAGGTCCAGACAAACTGGAAATCTTTGCCTTAGCTAAATATTCTCTATTTTAGTCTGTCCTCGACTCTTACTTCTCTAGTGCTGAGTCAGCTGGCCTGTCTGGTAAAGTGTGAACCATAATAAGCCTCAAATATTTTAGCTTTCTCAGCACCATCTAGCTTTTCCTTCCCACCCAGTAATGGATTACAGCTTCTTTGACTCTGCCTTTTACTAGCACTGCCCTTACAGAAGGCTGCTCAGTGCTCTCTTCTATCTCAGTCCACAGCTTGACTCTCTTTAATTCACCCCTACCTCTTTATGCTTTTCCCTCATACCCATTCTTAGTAGCCTGAACAAGTTTGTACCTCTTATATCTCCCTTTTTAAGTAAAAATTTTAGATGATCTACTTCCTACACTTTCCAAGCTCCCACACTGGCATAGGTTGAACCTGCACCTTCCACGTATTTCCCTTACAGGACTACCAGCTCTCCTGAATATTTCTTTTTCCCCTTTAAACACATTTCCTATGGGGTCTTTTCTGTATATATTTCAAGATACCTGTCATCTGGCTTTCTAAAAGTCTGTTGGTTTTGCCTTCTTGTTCTACCTCTCCTGTAAGTCACGTTTTTGCTGATCATTCTCATACAAAATGATGACATGTTCCTGTTCTCCAATAGCTCCTCCCTCTCGACTACAATCACATCTAAGGGAGCCGTCCCCTTGGATGCTCTTTCTATCTTTCACATCAAGGAGTCCTCAGACATAATGATGCTATAACCTAAACCCCACCATAATTTGTTCTAATCCCTCCCACATCAGCCCCCTACAACCCACACCACACAAAAGGCATTTCAGCATCTCACCATGCAAAAATCTCCCCATTAACTGCAGGATAGTTCCAAAAACGTATTAGTGTGAGATAGCAAAACTAGCCTTATGATGTTTTTGTTTGTTATACACACCTGCTGTCCCAAATTTTGCTATTTTTTACACCAACATTGAGACAAATACCTGTGCCTTCAAAGGCATTGAACTGTGGGTGTCAACAACACAAGCAGAGATTGGAATGATATTTGGCACACCTGTACCCCTTTGGCATGGCCACAGCTCTGTTGGTCACTAAAAGCTACAAAAACAAGGTGTCTGTGGGACTGCAGTTCTCAAAGTTACTTTTTTCACATAATTCTGGGATACACTAGTGAACTAGAGTGTAAAATTGAAGATAACTGACAGTCTGTTGAAGACAACAAGTCTGTGTTTCTCACATGAGCACTAGAGCCTGAGTACATGTATTTCCTCTCCTTCTGATGTGGTTACAGGCTTTAAAGCTGTGCCTTCTGACTGACTGTGTCTTTAAAGCATTAGTCAATTGGAAACAGGCCTGATGCTGCAAAGTGAGTTCTCATTTGCAAACCTCAGTCCAATTGAAGTGGATTGTGCTTTCTTAGCAGAGTGGTAGATAAGCAGACATCAAACACAGCCTGAGAACAGCTCTGGTGCACTTCTGAAAAGAAGCAAATTGAGATCTCCTACCGCCCCGCAAATGGGGAAATAAAAGTTGCAGGAGCAGAATTTGCAAATTCATATGCTGTGGTAAGGCTTCAAGGAATATATTCATATGGTCATTTTTCTTCAGTACAAAAAGTGGTGGGGTTTTGGCTAACAATGAGAAAACATCAAATTATTCCAGTTTTTGTATTTTCATACTTCAAAAAAATGAACCAGCCTGCCATTTCTAATTTCTATTAGTGCTGGTCTGCACATGTGATAAAATTTACTGTCTAGCTCAAACATCACAGTGGACGTCATGAGAAAATTCAGTGTAGTCGCCAAGAGTGGGTAAGCTTTGTGAGATTATTCTAAATGCCAAAACAAGTAAATTGATTTTTTGTCACCTTGTTCAGATTTACAAGAGGACCTATTTATAATGACCAGCCCAGGCACCACAAATTGGGTTTTATGAGACAAGTACTTTCATGTCCTTGTGTTAGTTATATTTACTTCCTGTGCATTCATTTCCTGAATAATCTTAAACAAAGGCCATTTGGTTTGTAGCCATTCCTCTTTGGTCTACAGAAAATTGACAGGCTGAGCAAAACATTGAGGCCCTGCAATATGTCAGTTTGTCTAAATAAATGCCCCTTTTCTCTGAATACTGAAGCAATGGTTTACCAGTACCCCCTCAGAAGGGTAGAAAATTGCATCTATAAAAGTGCCAGGTAGAGTAGCCAGCCATTCCTGGCAGGTGGGTGGTCCAGCATCCCTGGAAACTGAATGGAAACTGCATGTCCACACCTCAGAAACCCCACTGGTAAACCAAAACATTCAACAGCTTTGACGGGTGCCTTAGAAACACAGCAAAGAGGCAGCTTCTCCCTGGATGGCACTGGCCAGGCTGACCATGGCATACCGTTAAAGCATGGCAGGCTTGTCCTCAGCACTACCATGTCGTGTTGCACAGCAACAGAGGAATTAAGACAATTAATGAACAAAAACTTCCTTTAAAGGTTCCTGTAGTGCTTTATTATTCTCCAGCCAAAGTAAGTTTATTAACTCCAGTGACCTGGCCAGTTGCCAGTTTGGAAACTACCCTGTTGTCTGACTGGTGTTCTCCCTGCAGAATCAATTGCAGTCAGAAAACTTCTTCATTTCATGCTCTAGACCCTGACCCTGGAAAGACATCTGCTTATGCAGATCCTGAGGTTGCACCAAGAACTAATGAGGTAAACAGAGCATGGTACAGCTGCAAGGACCCACAAGGGCTGGTTTTCTTTCAGAGGTAGGGTATGTGGCTGCTGCATGAGGCACCTATGCCATGTTCCCTTTAGTGGTCATGGTGGTCTCCTTTTGCCCTCAAAAGTACTGCATTTCATTGCTGGACAAGTTGATTCCTTTGCAATAAACCTGAAAAATATCCCTTCAAATCAGGGGCAGCATCACCTTTCCTTTTGGTAATGGTAGAACTAAACACACTGCTGTACTTACACTGACTCTACATACTCCAAGACAAATGCAGAAATTGATGCATTATCTTTTGTTACTACAACAACCCTAATTCCTGCACATCAGGATTCACGTCAGTTTAGAGAGCTGTTACTTTTTCACAGTGTCAATTTAATTCTATACTCGAAGCTTTTTGGCACTTCCATAATTTTGCTGTTCATTATGTGGCTTCAGAGAGTACATTCAACAAAACCTATCTGATATTTTTTTACTGACTGCACAGAATAGCAAGACAATACTTTTTGTCTGCATTTCAAGTGTAAATGAACACTCTAACTGTCTAGAAATAGACATTATAGTTTGCAGAAAAGATGCACGATGTCCTGCTTTCTGGGGCTGAAGTTTGTGCTCAAAATTCTGCAAGTACCAAGCAAAACACACATATTACTGTAACCATAGCTTTCCTTCAGGAGTGGGGCTATTAAAGTTTGTCTGGACGTTGTGCCTCTGGATCCAGGCACTCTGGATCCAGGTCCCGGCATGGTACTTGAGACTGAAGAGATGTCCCAGAAACTGCCCTGCCACACACCCACCCACAGCACAGTGCCCATGTGGGGACAATCCGCCTCCTTCCCCCTCTGCAGCACTTGACCATGGGGAATGTTTTGCTACTCAGGCAAAATACACAGATAGAGAACAAAACTTCACTGCAGGTTGCAGAAATAAGTAAAACCTGGTTTTGTTTTGAGCTTGTTTATTCTCTAAAGCCTGCTGCTCCTGAAAGTGAACTCTGGGATGGGTACAGAGAGTGCTGTCCCAGCTGGCCTGGACAATCTGCCAGTCCACTCCCCTCTGAAAGGCATGCTGTCACCCTGTCCCGCTGTCACCCTGTCCCACTGTCACTCTGTTCCTTCATGCCTCCTACTTACAGAGTACCAGCAATGTGCATGCAAACATGGGGCATGAAGAAACGTCACTGGAGCACTAGCTGAAATCACCAAGCTCCTTCAAACATTCAAATATAAGAAATAAAGCTATCTGGCTGCAGATCACAGTGTTTAGTGAATAGAAACCCTTTTGGGCAAACATCACCTGTTCACAAAGTGAAGTCAGTGGTCTGTAAATGATGCTTTATGATCCAGGGGTTTCTATGCCTGCAAATAGCATATTTATATTTTAAGTCCTTAAAACTGTGTGCTTACTGGACATAAAAATTAGTATTCCACATCACAGGAAAACAATTACTATAATTCCATAGTCATCTGTCTCACTGCAGAGGCGAAAAATTACTTTCACAAAGCAACAGCATATGGCATAGTCCCAGTTCAAAAAAGCATTGAGCAGCAGTCAGTGCAGTTTACTACATGGAGCTGCAGTTCATCACATGCCTATGACCATCACATGCAGAGAGTGCATGAACATGTATACATGGAGATACAGGATTATGTTACCATGCCAAATCCTCAGCTAGCAACTGGGCATCCCAGGAGCAATGTTGTGAACTCAGTGCTCTCCCCCATCTCACTGTAGCACCAGGTCCTGGGCACCCCCAGGGACCAGGGCAGACATTCCCAAGTTTGCAGCATAACAAGCCAGGAGCCAGTACAGGGAGTGTTGGTTTAGAGGCACATATCTAACATGTTCCTGTGGGTCTCTCTGATCATTGGCCATCAGAGCAAGGGAATCACCAGTGAAATCAATGTTGCAGAATACAGGTGCCTTGCAGGCAAAACGGAATGCACGCACAGGCATTTTTTACAAATGCTGTAAGCTAAGAAATTGTTCCTACCATTCAGACTGTCATGTCACAGGAAAATACCCAAGCTTTTGACATAAAATCCGGTATTATACTTTTTACCAAGTTGGAACTCCACAAGAAAGAAAGATTTTGACAGCTGCAGATTTCACACGTGTCAAAGGCACAAGCCCTGCTCTTACAGATGGGTTGCACAGAAATATGCCTGTTGTTTAAAGACAGAAAATTAAAGGAGCATTTAACCTTGCAAAGCTCTGACAGGCTTCTTAGCCCAGGGCTAATACCTTGAGTCCATGTCCTGTAATAATTCCTGGAATCATACATTGGCTTACAGAAGGTGACTGCAGAGATCTCAGGCAGAGGAAGGGCATTAGCATAGTGGGGCCAAATATCTAGTTTAGCAATAAGAAACATGTTAATATTCTTCCTTCCTTGCCATAGAAGACTTACAGTAGCAATGCAAACACACTCTCATAAGTAATTTCAACTGCTGCCTAAATAATACCTTTGCAGCTCTATCTGAAGTTGTATTTTGAAAAATTTCATTTTAAGTGCCAAAACATCAGCTATTTTTCATCTTTGCAAAGTAAATCAGCTCTAGAAATCTTTTTAAGATGAACACTTACTGACAGCAACTTCCAACTACAAAGATCAGTCACCTAGAGATGATCAAATAATTTTGTATAATTTTGTAAAAGCTGCCCTCCCAAAATTGGTAGATTGGTTAGATATTTGAACACTTTTAAAAATGTGGATCCTAGTGTGACTTTAGACATCAGCAGCAGCAGTAAATATTTCTTTGTCTCCTCCATGGAAATTTGCCCCTTACAACTCTGTAGATTATCAGAATTTGTTTTATTATTAGAGGTTGTTTTGGAAATTTAGTACATAACTGCAAGAACAAGGAAATCCCCATTCAAAAGAAAAGGAAAAAAAAAAAAAAAGAAACTAGAAAGAAACCTTCCACACAGGTTAAGCAAATACTTATGAACATTAAAAATAACAAAAAGGAAATAATTAGGCCTCACTTGTTTTTATCTAAAAACTAAAAATACCACTGCTTCCATTACTGAAGTGTTATTAAGAAATATTTGTGTGACCCTAAATTATCTGCAGTTACTAATGAAAAGCAGGCAGGCACATATACCGCATCATATAATCTCATGCAAGTGCCTGTCTCTTCTTACAAACATAATAAAAATGAACGCACACCTGTAGAATCAGACATTTCAGGTTTGGTTCATACTCATCTGCACAATATATCAGTGGTGCTTTTAGGCATGTCATTAGGAAAAGAAACCCTATACCCTAAATTTCATGACCTAGAGTCAAATCAATCACAAGTGAGTATGCTCCAAGCTGCCAAAGTTTTGATTTCAAATTAGTGCATGCACACACTTTGAATACGCCCCTTGTTTACTGCAGCAGAGGTCAGCTAGTAGCTGTGTCACGTTTACATTTCAGAGGTGATTTTACTATCACCTGATTGACAGAACTTCTCAAAGATATCAGGGCGACAGGTTGGTTTGGGATTTTGCCTTCCCTAAATGCACATGCAGCCAGAGACTGTCAGGTCAGAGATTTCCCCCAACAGCCCTTTCTTTCCTTCAGCCCTACCCAGATTTTTTTCAGCACCCCCGGTGCTTTGAATCAGAAATAAAACCACTCGGGGATTCCCCCCCCCCAAGCCATAAATTCCCAAGCAGCTTTTTATGCAGAAGCTTCGATGGCAATTTCTGCTCAGATGGGAAGGCAGGACAGGGCTCAGCAGGCAGCTGCTGGTCCCTGTACCTGCAGGTCTGTAGGCGTCGGGTTGCAGCCCCTGCCAGTCACACCATGCTTTTCCCTGCTTCCTGCCACTTCAAACGGGGCCATTGCGTGTTTGACAAGCAACATCAAAAGTGGCAGGTGAGTTTCCCCAAGCCACTCTCTTTGATAACCTCCTCTGAATGCTTTCTGGCTCTGTATCCCCAATAAACACTCCTTTTCACCAGCGTGCAAAACCAATTTTGCCTTCACCTTTGGAGTCTAAATATTCCTACTACCTTTTTTTTACCTTTTCCCCAAGGCTCAAAGGGTCAAGGCCAAAAGGAAATTAAGATAACAGTAACAATTGTTTCCTGGTGCTGCTCAGGGGGTGAGATCCAAGGGTCTGAGTGCTCCCACGGAAATCAGTGCAGGCACTGGGACTGGGAACTTCAGTGGGAACAACTCCAGGCTCATTGCTAATGGGCTGGTCTGTAACCACTTGCTTTCCTCACTTAGCTGACTATTAGAGAAAAACGTTGTGCATGAAGAGACTGGAGGAAGATGCCAAGTGATATCAAAGCAATTACAACAGCATGCATGCTTAATTCAGGTGCTTTCCTGGAGTTACACAAGCACTGGTAGCAATCTGACCCTCTGCGTCCTGCAGGAAGCCAGAAAGTTTTGCTCAGGAGGCCAAACAGGAATGGCAATGTGCCCAGATGGCCGTGTTTATAGAAGCCCTGGAGAGCTGTTGATCTAGTGCACATGACTCCAAAAGCTGCCCTGCTGATCATCATGCCTCCTCCACGGAGGAAACAGCATGCGGCAGAACAGGCTCATAAAAACAGAGACAGTGCCTGCACTCCATGTGCAGAACACAACTGTGCAAGTGACATTTTCCATGACTATCTTGTCATTTGCTAGGGGACCCATGCAGCTAGCAAGGTGAGAGGCTGGTCTTCATTCAGGGCCAGAAGGGGAATGCCATGACCCCTTCAGGTTTGTATTCCCTGTTAATTGGCACAACTAAAATGGACAAGCACTGTCACAACTGTATAAGAAAGTTTTGAAGTTATACCTCACCCCATGGCCAGTCTAGTCATAAAAACACAGTCTCACCAAGTGACAGCCACCAAATCATTGCTGCTCCTACCATGCCATGAGCAGGGAAGCAGCCATGCAGTGCCTGAGCTGGTAGGACAGCACATAAGGCTCACACAGAACGTGGCACTCACCGCTGTCCTTGTCCTGGCTCGGCAAAGCTCTTTATCTGTCTCACCTGTATCCACATTTCATGCTCACATGAACTGCTGCCTTCTTGCCGGAATAAATGGTCTGAGTTGAGGCAACACTCATCATACAGGTCATACCCAGAGAAATCCTTTCCGGAATACCTGCTGTCACTTTGACAACAGAGTCCAAGCTGATCAGAAGGAAGAAACACATTTCCATCTTAATCAAAATTATTAAAATCAGGTCCTCATTTAGGTACCTGCATACACAATGGAATCTAGCCCTGATAGTTCATTACAGATAAATCTTATGGGCAGACAGACCCCTTAAAGGAAAATTGAGGTGAGGACTGAAAGTAACAGGATGTTTCCATGTGACCCTAGGAGCTATTTTTATCTTTCCTAGTGCTTCTTTAAAAGCCTCAGGAGTCTAGGGCTTATCCTACATTTCACTGAAAACACTGCATATGTGCAGCTCATCTTATAGAGGGAAAAGGCTCTAAACAAGCATAAAATGGCAGGTGAAACATATCTAACTCGTTTAAAGTCATTCATTATGTAATGTAACAGGTATCTTAATGAGAAATCTGTGTGTTTTGAATCGTTCCTCTGTTTAATCTCATAAAATCAAATATTTCATAACATGCTACAGGCAAAAATTCACCATGACCTGATTTATTTTGCTAATTAAAGGTAGTAGCATAGTTCCCAAATCAAACACCAGCATGAACCAGCCATATGTTGTTCACAAGTTACTACTGAGTCCCCACAGAAGTCAGCAGTGGGGCTAATTTAAGCACAGCAGCACTAGAAAAGAGAGTCCTGTCCCCTCAGACCCATCACAAGGAACCTTGGGGGTGGTGGGGGTGTGGCAGAGCCCCAACTTGCAAATCCCCAGGCCAGAGGAGAGGGCCCCGGTGGCTCCTGGCCAGTCCCTGGGCTTTGCAATGGGGACACATGCTGGCTACTGCAAACAGATCTCCCCTCCTGCCGTAGATCTCGCACCGGCAGAAGCCATCGCAGCTGGTGGCTGCACAGCAGCAAGGCTGAGTGAGCAAAACCCCCTCTTGCTCACACCCTGCGGTGATACGCTGGTGCGCTGGATTCAGCAGCAATGCTTCGAACCATGACACACAAGGAGGAGAATTGCTTCTCTCAGCTGAAATCAAATGAAGGTAACCATAGTGGTCGTGGCAACCACCTGGACGTATCTCCCTGCCACCTGTTTCTCTGGATGTCTCAGACTGGGAAGGTAGTGTAAATGATAAGAAAACCTGCTTGCTACTTTTCTGGGATGTATTATGTGTTACAGTTTAGAAGCAAAATGCAACTGTTTATAGGAATCGCAAGCCAATGAGCGTTCAAATGCATGCATGTTACATGTGGCCTTTTGTCTCCCTACGCTTGGTCCACCTCCTAGTAGCAATATGCCTTTTATATTTACACCATCTCAAGAACTGAAGTTAGAGTCCCGCAGCACCTGGCCTCCCACATCCTCTCATATTTCTATCCACCAAAGATATCAGTATCTTTCTTTTACCCTAGTCATTTAAAAAGGACTGATGACCTGCATTTTTTAATTGCTTGTGATGAATAAAAGATGATGTATGTAAAATCTGTATTTTCTACGTACAACTGAGAACCAACAATATCTACTTATCCACTGCTTTGCTATGAGGGAGAAAACTAAGTATTCCTTCAACATTTAATTTAGGGACTAAAAATTCCTTAGGCAGTGTAGAACCACAGGGCCAAAGTTGCTCCCAGTGCCACAGCACCAAGTCAAGTCAAGCCCTGCTGGTGGAAATACATGTGATAAGTCAGGCTTAGATTTTGTGGCAGTGAAGCCTGGGCTTCTTTTCTTCTTCCCTTTGCCCCTCCTCCTGTGTGAATTTTTTCCGTTCTTTTCTAATCTGATGATCATTATGGAGCATCCTGCAAATGGCTGAGCCAGTCTCATCATTCCTCTGGCACAAAGAAGGTGCAGTCACTATTTAGCAAAGCTGGGATGCCCCTGAGAGCATGAAGATTCCTTCCTAAGGATAGAAGAGTTGACAGCTCTTTGGAGCATTCTTTACTTTGACACCAACCCATGTCTTCAAAAAAAAAAAAAATCCTTTAAGCTGTCATTTTCACATCAATAACATGTAGCATTTTCCTGAGTTAAAAATCCAGGGTGATTAGTTACTACCTGCTTTTGTCTGACTGCCCCTTTTTCACCTGTTTTAAAAGCAAATATGAAATGCCTGGTCATAACATCAAGAGAGTTGTGAGAATAAGAAAGCAATCATTAAAATTTTAGATTTGGATGTGCAGTAAAGAAAAAATTTCCCAGTTTTGTGTCTGTCAACACTGTTCAGCATTTATTTGCACAGTAGCTGATAAAACAGAAATGCATCCCTTTTGGAACAATGGGGCCCATTGATAGTGGCTGCACTGAAGAAAAATGCTATGTATAGTCCTAGCTATTCTAACAGGTGGCTAAGAAGCAATGCCATTAGCACGGTGGAATATTAGCAGCATTTGAAACTGGAACAAATGGCTTGATTAGCAAAGGGTAGTCACTTCAGACTTCTTTGTGTTCTTCACTGAAATTAGAGATTTTGATCCCTTGGAAAGCCAAGCACACTGCTGGAAATTAAATGGCCATTATAATTCTAGACCCAAGCCTTAAACACCGACTCATTCATGCTATCAACACAGATTGTTTTGCCACAAGATAAAAGGGAGCAGGTATGCTTGAGGATGGGTCATAGACTGTGGACCTTCTCCCACAAAGCTCGTGCCCCTGCCTTCTCATAACTTGTAATAAGAAGTTCAGCAGGTTAAATCAGCTGAACCAATCCACTTACCCAGCTATAAAGGGGGTGAAATACTTCATACACTAATTGTATTTGAAGGCATGACAGGTGACATTGGCTAGCTCTAGTAAATCCTGTAATTTGATGCAACAGAGGTAAGTATCCATTTTTCCCTGTTTGTTATACTGATAGTGTACTGTTTGTCTCCTTCTTCAGAAGTGTAATGAATTCCTACTCTGCAGTGTTAATCAGCCTTCCTTATAAAAACCAGTGTACTTTTGTACCAAATTATTTTCATATTCATAATCAGCACCGAGTTCTATAGGGCAGCATGGCCATTTTTTTTCAGGAGTCTCTTAATCCTAAATTGACATCAACAATCCCATTTCTAACCACTATAAGACAAATTTAAACTAAAGCAGAACTCATTTTTCACCGTTTCCATCTGTGTACTCTCTCAGGAATGAAGGGAACAGAGATTTGCATGTGACAGTGACAGAAAGGTCTGGAGGAAGGTAAAGGTTGTCATAAGTATGCACACTGAATGCAACAAAACATTCTGCACCAGCACTTAAGCTAGGACATGTAACTGAAGCATTATTTACTGTATTCACTGAGGAACACAAGACCTCTGAGGTGTGGGAGCAAGGCTTATTTTTATTGAGATTATCCTGTTAATGTACATTTAGCAGTGATCATCTTAAAAGGATTCCCACTTAATTTTGCATTCTGTAGTTTTTATGGTTTTCCCGTACACACGCACAAATAAGCCACTGTTGCATAGCGTCACTGACACAGCATGACTAATGCATTTTCATCCTGGCAATGGGCTCTGGTAAGCTACAGTCTAAAGGCAGGTGGGATATACTAGCCCAGTCAGATACATCACATACTGAGAAGAAAATCATAGTGAATATCACACTACATTTATGAAGTTCTCATTTTGACAGCTTTTATTTTGTCAATATTAAAAGGTAAGAAAAAAAGTATTGGTGACGAATGATGCAGACTGTAGAAGAAAAACCCACCTAAGATCTCGCAGAGAAAATTTCTCAGCTTTGCTTCAGAGGAAACCATTAATTTGACATTTATTTTTCATGCACAGTACCTGCCTAGTGATTGATCACTAGGCAAGGTACCTTGCAGATTTTTTAATTNACTGGTCTGAGGACAACAAAAGTGATTTTAGAGGTAGTTATGGGTTGTAAGGACTTCCATAACTCCATTCCTAGCACCAGGATATGGGCACTCTGCAAAGAAGTCTCTTCATTCAGTTGGCCTCAAAAATATCATTTTTTCTATTGCTAAGAAACACACTGCAAATTTGCATTATCATAGAAGAAAAAAAAGAATAGCTAGATTTCAAAGGTCAAAATTTTCTCAACTGTGGTGGTAAAGTGGTGCATTCATTTGTATTTAAAAGTATTTTATAGTTATGAATTATTTTATTATAAGTATTTTACTAAATTTTGTTGGTTTTGAAAGTATTTTATTGTTGCAAACAGTTTTTAGCTGTTAAAATTAACTTCACCTGTGGCAAGTCCACATTCATTATGTGCTTGCCTCAACAGGGCCTTTGAGCATGTGCATTTGCAGCAAGTTTGTGTTTGTGCATAAAAAAGTAGGGCACAGACATTGTCTAAGTTCAAGCTCATATAGAGTAAATTGCTCATATCTCATGGCTATGTGTACACAAGGACATGTGAACTCACTTTCAAACTTCAGAAAGCACCTTACACACTTTGGGTAGGATGTAGAAACATAGTCACCTAATACTTTTTTTTAGATTTTGGGGGGATCTGAGACATCTGAATAGAACTGACAGATGGTGCAAGACCTCTGTGCCCTTCTGGAGAAGCAATGGGAGGCAGGGGGGTGGGGAGGTGGCCCAGGCAAGGCTTATTAGCACCCCTCAGCACAGGATGCCTGCATGGGGGAAATTAAATCCCAGCCCCCATGTCCACCCATCAAAATCCAGCTCACTTGCAGCTGGGCTTCTCCTTTTTGACCTCCGATTCTCCAGGAGCATTGAGCCAAAGCTGAAGGACAAAGTACTGGCACTCCGCATTGTGGCCCATGGGCTTGCAAAGGTGCCATTCCTGAGCTGGAGAGCTTTCTGATCAAACTGTATTTACAGTGTATTTACAGGGAAGTTAGTCCTGGAAGCCTAAATTATGTAAACAAGCTTTTCTAACAAACCCTCTCTCTCTTCAAGAGCAAAATGCGTAATAAGCCCTTAACTTTAATTTTGCCTGTTACACAACTCAGAGCAAAACTCAGATCCGTTGTTTGTCTAGTTACAAACATTTCCTATTAACCTCTGAAGATGAACAAGTTTAAACCCCTGAGATTGACCAAAGAATCAAGGAACCTGCTCCCTCTGAAGCCTCCAGACTGCCTGCTAGCAAGGTAATACATCCCTCCTCTCTACAGTAACAGGCCAGCCGAGACTGTAAGATGTCATTTATTGCATGCAGCTATCAAAGTGTAAGAGGAAAGAGGACACTTTATGTAAGCATTGCAAAGCCCTAAGACGTAATTGCTTGAATTGGTTAGGAAAGCTGATAGAGTTTAAGAGCCACCTTTTTTATTCTCCAAGTATCTCTGTATGGTATGGCATGGAAGCATATTTAGCTCTTTTAAGAACAGAAAGACCGTCTGTGAACTATATGTCATATTGTAGAGATGGCTGAATGTCTTCCATTGAAAATTTTAACTGCCAGCAAATTACTGAGGGTGCCTGGAGAAACCGTTACTATTGTTATTATTTTAGCATTAAGGACTGGATTTCCTAGAACTGGACCAGAATACTGCTGTACAACAGACACAAAAATAGACTTCTGTTCATTAAGGAGTGCAGCACAATAAATACATATGCTCTGATCCAGCCTGTTGGGGAGCAGACACCTGCACAGTCCTGCCTGATGCACCCTGAATTCTCAGCAGCCTTTAACAGAGGATATAGAGCAAGCGACAGCAGGCGCTGAGGTTTCCATTTCATTGTCGCAGGCAGACAGCCTGCTATGATTCCCATAAACACCTTCACAGGGATGAACCTTGCCACCATAAATAATCAGTAATACCATGCACAGTAAGCTTACTGAAACAACCTCTGACCCAGAGGAACTACACACTTGATTAAGACCAATCTATTCGCATAAACATGTTAAAGTCAGCCATAAGGGGACTTAAAGTAGGCAATCCGAGATTGAAAACCTCAGGGCAAAATCAAAATGGCTCAACGCTGAAGTCCTATCTACTATAATGCCAGTTTCTGACTTTCTCCTCAGCAGGGGTTTTGATGAAATTAGGATGGTGATGGCACATAACACCAAAAGCAGATGCAGCAGGTACCCTGGAGGACCAAACAAAATGTACGTTCAGGGTTCGGCCCCACCACGCAACATCAAATGTGCTCTATGTCACAAGAAGAAGGTGACCCTCATCCATCCCTGCTCCTCGGACCTCTCTGGCTGCAAGAAGAGTTACCTCCATTTCGCCCTTAGGTGTCTGAACAGACAGTTCTAGCTTCGCCCAGGCTGGGTGCACCGAACTCCTCTGAGCATTACTGAGCCAGATACATGTTAGTCACTTCACTCTTCAGTTAACATGGCTGGAAAGGCTTTCAGTAAGTTTGGAAGGTAACAGGACAGGAGTGTTGTGTTCAGCACAGCATGGCATGCTAGTCCACGCACAGCAAAATACATTTGATCTTACTGTCACGTGTCTGTTGTGTGCACATGCAGGAGGGCACAGGAGAAAGGAAAACAGACACATAACCATTAGGTAGGTTTAAAATAACAAAATAAACCCATCTCCACATTCCCTTTCTCAGATTTTCAGCTATCACGTTTCCTACCTTCAGGTTCTGACTGCCGTGCCAACTGCAATTTCATGCAAATCTTGCATCAGTGTTTGGCAGGGTATACTCTTTTGGTGTACTCTGCTATGGTTAATCCCTGCATCTGAAATTCAGTTCTTCCTCTTCTGCCTCCTGCAGGGAGGTGTTACAGAAAGCCATCTTTTATGCACACAGCTCTTATTAGAAATCTGATGAAACACCAGCAGAGAAAATGTTGTGCTCTGATTGAGTCATTTGCAATGGATGTAATAGTTATTTATTCACATGTTCTATTAAAACAAGTAAGTAATGAAATCCATTGCAATGGGGCTTAAAAAAAGATGACTAATGTTGTTTAGATTCAGAACCTCTTTGTGTGAGGGCACAATGGATTAAACTGTGCTAAATTATCAAGACTAGGCAAAGGCACATGAAAATTTCACTTTCCTGCACTGCCAGGACCCTACTTCTTATTTGATGGGGAACTCACCTGGAGAGCAAGTAACCAGTATTTCCAGTGCCACCTTCACTCAAATTCACAAATGAAAGATTGAGGGATTTGAATGGATCATATCTAGCTGATAAACATACCTCACCACATCTACTCTGCAGCCTTGCTAGCTTTCTAGCACAGAGAGGGCAGCAGCACTGCTTCAGTGTAACCCTACCTATAGCTGGAACTACAGCCTGGGGCTCTCCGCCAACAAATAGGGTCTAATATTCTTTTCTGGAAGCCCTTTTCAGTTAGAAGGATAGAACCTAGACTATCCTTTCCTACATCTCAATCACATTTGATCAGGAATGTACCTGTAAGAAATGAATATCTTTTTTAATAGTATTTGTTTCACCAAAATTTTGCTGAGAAACAGAAAAGAGGTAGAACTCAGCTAGCTGTTTTGAAAATACTTTAACATCATCACAACGCAACACTGTGCAGACACCTGGCAAGAATGCAAGCCTCTAAATTGCTCTGTTTTCTTAAGTCTCAAAGAGCTTTTTAATAGTACTAAGTTTTTCAATTAATGAAAATCAAGCCCAAATTAATACCTAAAGGACATGCTATTGTAAAATAACAGGGTTTTTTTTCCCCCAGCGTCATTTTAGTCTCTCTCACGGTGATGTTGCTTGTACACTATCTGGTTTTTATGGTGCTTTCTAGAGGCAGAAGCCATACAGGACAGGAACATACTAATTGGCCAGTAAGATGTTTCTTGTTATAATTTTCTGAACACTGAACTCGCGTGTGCCAAAGCACAGCAGCTCTGTAAAACAGCAGCCTTACTAGCATGTGTAATGCCTCCCACATTCAACGTGATGAGTGAAAGACACCTTCCCTGACCTCACTATATCCCACGGAAGTTTGAAATTGTTTATTATGTCAGAACACGAACAGATATAATGATGGCCCAGTCTCCCCCTGGTCTTGTGCCAGCTACATGAAGTCCGTAGTCTGTGGACAGGGAGAGAAGCAGCGTCCAGGGATGGGCCTGACAAACCGAGCGGCTCGTGGGAACACACGGGCTGGGCTGGAGAGGCACCGCAGGCACTTTCTGGCTGCGGGATCACCATAAACAACAGCTCCCATGCACAGCACGGCCCCTCCCACCGGCCCCATCTCAGGGAGACAGTTTTGTTGCAGTTGCATCAGCGTAAATAAGGAACTATTCTACCAAATGCTGCGTATTTAGCGTCACTCATCCTATTCATTTTCCACATTAATATCAACTGGGCGGATAGCGGAGATCTGGCAGTAGGAGAGAGTTGTGCTAAATAATTTTCTGCACTTAACTGCACCAGTACATTATGCCAGGCTAAGGTGATTTTGCTACTACTCCCATAGGAAGGGTAGAAAAGTCAGGATATTTGTGTGTATTTTAAGCACTCCAGTTTGCAGCACAGCATGTTAGTTTAAGCTGTTGATCTAAGGGGGTTGTGTGGCTACATTACTCTTGAAACTTGAAACAGCCGCATACGCTACCTGACACCACTGCAGGGGAGGTGGTGAATGCTACTGCAAGGATGTGGCAAGCAGCTAGGAGCAGTGATGCTTTAAATGATCATAGCTAGACCTACTCAGGCTTCTCTGCCTTAGAGATTATAGAGACACCTGAAAACTAGTCCACTGCATTTAAATGCCTAATTTGAGGATGCCTGGTTTGAAAACTTGCGCCTAAAAATTTTTTTTTTTTTATGTAGGTTTGATTAATATAACAGTCAAGCACAGAAGGAGTGAACTGAACAGAGCCACACAGAAGAAAGTATGTTTGCAAATGTCTATTCACAAATGTTAAACAATGATCAGTCAGAGGCAGGCAAGATCAATCTGTGATGTAAACAGACTAAATATCCTATGATCTCATTAGTGAGAGTCAAGAAATATATGGCATGAAATACATTGCATAACATCTTCCCAATTAAGCATCTGAGCTGTTTATCTGGATGTCAGTTAAGGGGATCTTTCCGTCTTCTCTGTACGTGTGCTCACATGTTCATCTGAATCCCCATTGGAAACTACATTTGCAATCCCAGATGAAATAAATAGATAAGTCATAGTAGAAAAGCTGAATGTAAATTGCAGCTATAGCACAAACTTTGAGTAATTTGTTGAAAATTTTTTTAGAGGACTGATAATTTTTTGCCTGACTTTTCATGGCTTTTTGCTGTCCTCCTTTCTTCTGTTTTGCACCTTTTGCACTGGTACAAACAACCCTCTCTGCCAAAAAATTCCCATAATTATGTCACTACTAAATCATTCTGCCCCATGAACTCCTGAGGCTGCTGTTTAGTGACTCACTGTAGTATCATGCCTCAATCCTCCTATCAAACCTGCTAAGAATTTTTGGAAGGGTGAATCAGAAGACATCCTCTCCATTAATTATGCTTCACAATATTTATTTCCCTACAGGAAGAGTTTTATTGTCATTCTAATGGGTGAAATGAATGTAAAGTGAGTATCAAAGATCAGCATCAGTCATTTGTACGGCAGCAAGTAGCAACCACTGAAATAGAATCCAAAAACCACCTTATCGACTGTTTGTTGTCATTATTTTTAAAGACCTGTGCAACAATATTGCAGTGCCACTGAAGAGCCTTCATAGCACACAACACTGCAAAGACTGTCCTTAGCCCTGCAGGCTTCAGATAGATCCTCATGGGTATTAAATACCCACCTTCGCATTATTTCAATGAAAGCTGTGAACTTCAAGAGGACTTAGATTTTTAAAGGTCTTTAAAGTTCTGAGCCTCCTGAACTAAATAAGAGAGAGACAGAGACATCTGGAGCAGAGGAAAGGAAATACTGCAATTATTTTTGCAGATAAATTAGTCATACAGAGACTCTAAAGGTGAGATGTTCAAAAGTGGTCATCACTGATTTAAACATTCAGCAAAGTAATGTCAGAAGTACCATTTTGTTTCAATGGCCCTCATATTAGATTAGCACAGCAAATGTTTTAAAAGTCAGTTACGTTCTTGTGAAATAGTCTGTGGCAGAAACATGAACTGAACCTGGAGCTCAGAGGAGTGGAAAGATCAGCAGACTGGTAAAGACCTTTTACCAAGGTTTGTCACGGGGTTTTTTTCTTTTGGTTGTTGTCAATCTATCCCTTTTGTTTTGCTTTTTCATTTCTCAATTTAAAGTGTACTAACTTCAGGAGTGAAAGGAAAATAACATTAAATGGTTTATGCAATAATTACAAAGTTGCTTGGCCCAAAATTTCCTGAGACTCTTGAAAGGAAGTTTTTCAATCAGTTTTTTGTTTTGTTTCCATCAGGTAGTTTTGCTTGTTAAACCAATATATTCCCCTTGATATTTAAAACAAATCTTCATGGTGTTGAACAACTTCATGAAACTGTACATTTTTAACAGGAATATTCTTTGTGAAGGATGCACTTTGCAGATCTTTGCATGAAAACAAAACAAACTTGTTACAGTGTCCTCCCTTGGACTTTTGGACCTTATTTTCCTCCTGACAGATAAAACCTGGAATCTCTTAAAATCCATCCATAAAAGACACCTAGGAGTTAAACACTCCAGAAGCCAAAAACCTCACAAAAGGGTCACTGGGTACTTTCATCACAGATAGATTCATCTTGGTTTGAAAATCTAGCATAATAATGAACTGGTCATCAAAATACTGCAAGGATCAGCAGTATCACCAAAAAGCACCAGAACTGTATTTTGATAACACACTCATGATAAGATTGGGAAGGTAAGAGAGTGGATACAAAATTAACCTCACCTGTGGAATGAAAGGTCCTGAAGAAATGTAAAGCACCGACTGAAGACTGGGGGTTTGGGTTAGCTGTTGGCACTTTCCCCATAGCTAAACTGACCTCTTGCTGACCAACTACATTCCCACCTCATCCCATAGCCCAGGTCTGACCTTTTTTGTGGGTGAATTGCACTTGCTCTGTACAATGACACACCTGACCACATAAGAACAACCTTGCCTTTGAGAACTACTTA
Source organism: Sula dactylatra (assembly GCA_013389905.1). NCBI lineage: Eukaryota > Metazoa > Chordata > Aves > Suliformes > Sulidae > Sula > Sula dactylatra. The sequence goes on from WEKW01008359.1 coordinate 40,485, forward strand.
TGCCCTCCCTCCCCACAAGGTCTGACACCATCACTATGCCAGACCAGCAAAGGATGGCTCACCACCCTGCTTCATGCCAGGATCATGCTGAGCCATGCCTCTGCTGTCATTGAGGGCCACACTGGGCAGAGCACTTAAGCCTGCAAGCTGAACAGTATGGACTGACTTGGTCAACACTGCTCTTGGCTTGGACATTCTAGGACTCTTCTGCTTACTTAGGTGTCCTTGGGATCCTGTGCAATGCCTGTAATCTCAAGAACAGTTCTTCTGTAGCTCTGGGTCAAAATGTTCAAAATAATGAGCAATTACATTACCATCCAGCAGGGCATTTTTTACAGCATGATGCTAAGACTTGCCATGGTAAGTCCATACTTTCCATCTGGAGGGATCCCACCAGCAAAGATTAAGAGCAGAACCAGAAACTTTGAATCAAACAAAGAGCAAGTCACACTGACATTGCAGACACCTGGGATGAGCCAAGTGGATTCCTCGGCACAAAAACACAAGTTTAGCTACCAAAGTCCCCACAGGAAAGCACTGTGGTTGGTACCACATGGGCATGAGCCAGTCTGCACTATTAAACCCAAGGAACACAGGGAACTTTCTAATGCAGAGAACAAACCCAGTACTCACATAGCCAGACTGGTCATTCCCTCTTCCTCACATAATTGTCCGCTCAGAGTGTCATAAAATCTTTTGTTATCAAGTAATGTAAAACTACACAACATTCATATGCATGCATCGTCCTATACAGTAGACTAAAATTACTCCACCTGACTGCTGAAGAAACAGTGTGATACACACTGACATCAGGAACCTGTAGGGGCAGTGTCTCCTCATTTCAAGCTTGGACACATCTGTTGGTGATCTACAGATGAAGGTACCCACAGATAGCTGCGCCACTCATCCTACGAAAGCATTTACACAGAGATTCAAGGAGCCTTTTTAGGAGGCATGAGCGTCCACTGTTCACCTTTAAAGCACCCAACATTCAAAAGTTTATACTGAGAAGGTTAGTAGAAGTTCATAACATCTGGCCTTTAGACATCTAGTTTAGATACCTATGTCAGCAGTTAAAACTCCCTAGAAATACAGTGGAGAAGAGCTGCCTCCTAACCTAACATAGCAGAAGTAGCAGTACTAAGTCAGGTCAGAATTTTATGTAGCAGGATATCATCTAACCACTCGTGGTCATTATTTTATTAAGGATGGTCATGAGTACCACTGAACACGGACATCCCAGATCCTAGCACAGATGCTCATGGAGGTCCATTGCTGTTCCTGCTCCAACATGAAAGCCAACAAATCCCCCGCTCCCTCAGTTTCTACCTTTCAGCTTATTATTTATCTGTGCCTTCCCTTGTACACCTAGACTGTTTATCTAGTGTGCTTAAAAGCCTTTGTTGAAGGAACCTTGCCAAAAACCTTTCAGAAATCCAGGCAGTCCATATCAAATAGTGTATCATAGCTAACATGTTTTGGCAAACCACGTCAAAGAACAAATACGTTAGTGAGGTAGGACTTCCCTTTACACTGGCTACTATTAACTCTTTCCCAACATATCATATATATCTGTGTGTTCACTATTTCCATCTTTTCTTACCATTTCTGCCAGTTTTTCTTCTATGGGCATTATTCTTACATGCCTATAGCTCCCCAGGACCTCAGCTGGAATGCATTTTAAAGTCTGGTGTCACATTTACCAGCTATCAAAGCAGTGTAAAGCAAGGGGTTATGCACCAATGTTAATCATTCAGACATTTCACCCCTGAATTCCTCTAAAACTCTTAAATTAATACCATCTGCTCCTAGCGCTGTGTTACTCTTCATTGACTGCTCCATACTTTTTTAACCCAGTTCAGTTTTGGGCAGGTCTTCTGATGAGCCCCTCACAAAGAAAAGCTCCAAGATGGGAATCTCCCTGCCTCCTCCTACTCTGAAAAGACTTTATTTACTTGTTCTGCAACAGCTTTATCTTACCTAAGTGATCCTTTGATACCTGTATCATCTATTGGCCCTACAAACACTCTGGCAGGCTTCCTGTTCTTGGTGCATTTGAAGAAAGACTTATTACTTCTGTTAGCTGTTCCTCAAACTCTTTTTTGGACAGTTAAGTTATACTTATGCATTTAATCTGCCAAGGTTTATGATCCTTTTCATTTTCTTCATTTGGATAGCATGTCAGCCTTTTGAAGTATTACTTTTACCATGGGATAAGTTTTCTCTCCCTCCTCTACAAAACTTGGCTTCCTTTTGCCCTCAGTCCTTTCTTAGTAGGTGGTAACCTTGGCTCTGTGCATTCAGTATGGGTCTGCAGCCCTGCAGGTTGCAGAATCATGAAGCCTGAAAAAATTTAAAGTTAAAAAGCTCAGGTTCTTTAGAAGCCCCACCAACATATGGATTCAACCTAACTTCTAACTTCCAATGCCTAAGGTTTGACAGCATCAAATTTCCCTTAAAGCATAAGAAAGAAGAACCAATCAAATTACAATTGAAAGACTTGGATGATCGTAACACATATTTACTAATACTGTAGTACTTAATTAAGGAATGAATAAGTATTACAGTGGTAGAATGCACCCATAAGAATAAACACTTGATGATCAGCTCTCAGAAATGCTAGGCACACTTCGTCAGTTATGTTCACTAAACTTTTACTGTCTTGTTCTGAAGGCACAAAGCAGACAGGGTCTCTTTTCCTCTGCTACAGATGTTCTTTGATGTGGATAAGCCAAGGATCCAGTGACTTAAATGCACTTCTTGAAAGACTAAGATTTGACTCCCTGCGATTAAAGGTAGTGAGTTAGCCCCTGGAATGAAGTATTACAACATGGTAGCAGCAGATTCATTCAAGAACAGAGCCAGTCATAATCTTTGAATTTCTTGTCTTTGAAGGTGCTGATCAATGGAACTTTTTTCTAACAAACAGCTTTGAGATTTTATTAACACAGGTCATTGAAAAGTTTACTATGCTACCAACTATAGAGAAGGGAAATTCCTCCCAGCTGTAAATCTGCAAATATACAGCACCCCTGAGGCAGCTCCCAAAAGACCAGGCCTCCTTTTATTTTTCAGAGCAAAGTACCTTTTTCTTCCAGTGATCTATGAAACCAAGAAATCCTACTTTCTTGTCCTTGAACACTGAATTAAGAAGGACAAGTCAAATTTCATGACCATGGCAGAATGCCAGCTAACATCTCAGGGCCCTACAGACTCTCAAGCAAAGGGCTGCAATAAGAATCTTGCCAAAAATACTTTTTCAGCTACTTTGTAAAAAGGACAAGTGCTTCATCTCTTTGACGTTCTTCTAATACTTGAAAGAGCAGTGTACACTTCTTAATGCAGCTGCTTTCTTTTATAGGCATCTCTTATATTTGCCTGGAGGCATGTTAATCTGACACAGCAGCAAGCTGCTGATGGGCATCTGCCATCACTAAGCACAGCTAGTATAATCCTGGAGCAAGGTGCCAATATTCCAGTTCTTCTAAATGGCACTTGTTGGGGCAAGCACAAGGAGAATTGCCATATTTTAGCATAGTTCAGCAAAAAAAAAAAACCTACATGACTGAGCCCAGTGTTTGCAAAAACAGGGGATTCACTACTTGGAGTCATCCAGGCTCTGCAGATGTTACCCATGGTTAATGCAGCATGTACTATTGATTTTGTTTGACCCTTGCAAAGTCTTCCACTGTTTCAGTTAAAGTTACCAGCTCACAGTCCTGCAAACAACTGTGGCATGAAGACATCTGCAATGGGACCAGAGCACCCCTCATCTTTTAACAGACAAAAGCCACATAGGAGAATGCAGGACTTGCCACAGTGCTGGGCAAGTGGCGGATGCCACAGACCTGATCTGCTCCGGCTGCATTCTGGATGGCACTTTCTAGCTAAGGAAGGAGTAGACTTTAAACAAAACTGCAGAGGAGGCTAGGATAGGAAGACCAGCCAAGCAGGACAGGATACTTGCACAGATCAGGGAGCGCAGAAATCCCCTAACCTGACTTCCCCTACTCCTTCATATGGGAGGCACTGAAGAGGTGTCACCCTGAAACCTGGTCTCCTTCTGAGTGCTGGTTAGAGGGCAGAGGTCCTGGGAAAACCAAGGGCTGTCTAAATGACTTTGTTACATTATCATGCCCTGAAGACCTTAGCCCGCTCTCCAAGCAGGTCACTTTCATTTGCCTGAGGGACGAGGCTCCAGCGAAGGCATCTGAGGATCCACAAGAGCTGAGGCGTAACTGGCCCCTTGCTGGTCTCATACTCCTCAGCTTTGTAACTTCTGAGAGGGTGAAGTACCAGGGACCAGGGGCGCAGGTTATAGGGATGACCCTTATGTGTGGGACCATCGTTTCACAAATGAAACCTATTCACTCCACTGAAAAAAAAAGAAAAATCTCCAAATTACACAGAGCCAACCACTTCACAGAAATGGGGAATGTACAAATCCACATAACCCATACAGCAAAAAAGAAAGAACACACAGAAATCCTGGCCAGTCTGCAAACACTATCTTTAAGAAATTATGTTTTCAAGGAGTAACTTGGCTCCTTCTAACAGCACATAGAAATTCACAGTTTGGGAGTGGGAATGCAGTCCTAGCTCGATCAAAGTTTGTGCGCTTTTGCCACGATTTTCCTTTGAAAGACAACTATATAAATAATTTTATGTAGTTTATATTAAGCATTAAGTTTATATTAAGCATTTCTTAAGTGTTAATGAAAGTCAGATAAATCTCCAAGGTGCACAGAAATGCGAGTGCACATAAGCAGACACTGAGCAGCACAGTAAACCAACCAACATGCACCATAGCAGTTTCCGTGGAGCTTTAGATGGTTTCATGTACTTGCTCCAGCTTTTTTCCCAAAATATGCACATTTTTTGTAGGACAATTAACCAGATAAATCCCAGAATTTGCAGTTCACTTGACCCGTATGCCCAAATGAACTTCCTCAGACTGCAATTTAAGGTCAGTTTAACATCATGACAACACTTTCCAGAGCTTAAGTAGTTTCATTTTATTTACTTTAAGGAAATTAGGGGAAAATGAAACAGTATTTTCAACTGGTAGCGTAGCCTGGAATTTCCACATTTAAGACGATCTGCCAATGATGCACCTGAGTTAACTTCCTCTTGCCTTTGATGTTCTTTATTTCTCACACAAGCCTCTTCTTAGTTATAAGAAAGCTAGTTAGAAAACATTCTAGAGTCTCTTTTATCAGAGACCAGAAAAAGAAAGTTAAAAGCAGCACACTATGTTTTCTAAACCACCTGCAAGCTCATGAAAAAGCCTCAGACTTAAAAGAAAAAACTTACAGAGGTGCTTAACCAAAACAGGCTGAGTATCTACTGAAAAACCACAAGAAAAATTCCCCTGTTATGTGGGAAGATTATTCAGAAGGGCTAACTATTAGTGGAGCTTTGTGGGCTTTATTACAAATATCAAAGAGGAGCTTGCTACATAAAAAAAAAAAAAATTAAGATGACTCAGTAAGAAGCAAAAGTTTGCAGGATGTTATTCATTTGTGAAGCTTGATCACATTTACAATTTTTAACTAGTATTTTACTATGCATGCAAACATTTCACATGAAAAATAATAGCACAATAGCTTCATATCAGAAATATTTCTGACATTGAAGATCTTCCAAATTATGTATTGATTTGCCCACAAAGCAGCCCCTCTGCACACTTCACTCAAAACCTTAAATTGCAGTGGATAAGTTCTGATCACAGATATATCTGCAAATTATTTGCCCCGTCAAAAATGGTTTTGCGTGACCCACTTGGAAAGGCTGCTTTTTAAAACAGAAGCAGTATTCTCAGAAATATGCAACTGACCCTTGCAGTCAAAACTGTTGTGTGTTTTCTCGGATCCTGGATAGGCACAGCAAATCGCAAAGTGCAGCCGGCTTGCTAAGCACCGTTTTACCTGTTTGGGCATGTAACAGAATCAATAGGTAGAGAGAGGAGAATGCAATATTTTGTTTTACCCCACAATATTGTTCAACAAAAGAACATCTGAGATAAAGGTTACCCTGTACAGAGGGCGTGACACTGATTTATTCCATTGGCAATGCTTGGATAACCTGTGAGGACACCACTAAGCTTTCATGCTGTCTGCTGCACCCTACTCCCCTAAAAATAATGCCATTTTCTCTGGATTGAAAGTCCAGCCTTCTGTAGGATTTTAATCAGTCCTGCAACAAAAGAAATTAGCTACGTATTTCCCACTGGTGCTAGCACCGATGCATTTCTTCTGACATCAACCAAGACACAAGCCATTGTTCGGGCAGGCACTAGGCTTTTTGCAATGCCACATCAATTAGATCTGCTGCTTGCATCCTCCAAGCTCCAGCTTCCCAGCTGGTTCTCTTTTGTCTCATATAAGCAGCAAGCTCCTTCTCTGATATTTGCAGTAACCCCCTCCTTCTCATCTGTGTAAATTTGCCAGCTTTTTGAGTGATTTTCCAGGATGAGAGGGAAATAGGTGTATTGTGGCAGTTTTTCAACACATATTGCCCAATAGATTGGCTTTGAGCAATGGCACTGCTCCCCTCCCCCACAAATGCTGGTAATCTATGTACACAGCAGCTCACGAAATTAACACTTAGATGAAATTGAACGGACAACCAAGGCGGCAACCTTGGGAGATACTTTGCTTACTTGGTTTGATTCTCATCTTGTCTGATGTTTGATGTCTCAGGAATAACTTTTATTTATTTGTATATTTAAAACTGTTATGTAAGAAGATAATCAGACCAAAGATTATAATAAAGAAGGGGAGGCGGAAATTACAAGGAGATAAAGAGAAAAATTATTAAGGTAGTAAAAGAAGCTAAGCAGAAACTACAAGGCTTTTTTTTTTTTCTAAAAGTTGGTCTAAGGTGTGAAGTTCCCATACAGCTTTGTGAATACAAATGTCATCTAATTTTGTCATCCTTGAGACAATTTGTCTGATTGCATTACTACACATTTGTGCAACACCAGCAAGAAGTTAGCTGCAGTGGGGTGGCTAATTCAGTTCTCAGCAGAGCAAAGGACAGGAGAATTTGAGACAATTCAGCTGCAAAATAACATCACCTGCTGAAGACTTACAAACTGCAAGTGGCAAAATGACACTGGCTTCTGCTACTGTGCAAGGCTGCCACCAGCCTTGGAGCAAACCCCGGCTTCAACAGAAGGAAGCTGCTGCTACTGCAAGTGTGCTGGCTCCTGTCCTTCTTATGGAATATTTTGTGCAACATCTACAGCTGCTGCCTCATGCACCTGGGATAAAAACCCTGACAGCCCTGAAAATACAAACCCCAGCATTTGCATTGCTGCTCCCAGGGAGGATGCTAGGGTGCCAGGGCAAGCAGGGGCTGCCCAGGGGATGCTGCCTCTGGCAGGTCCTCCCTTCCCAAGGGCAGACACTCATTCTCAAAGGATTTTCCATGACCTGAGGCCATCTGCAGCCAGGGCCTGATTGTGGTCCCAGATCCTTTCTGCCACCCAACCACTTCTCAGGAAGCAGAAGGGATGTTGTAGCGTACTGTGTTTAAACTGTTTTGGCAATGAGAAAGCTTTTCATATGACCTTACTCTACCAGTCAAGGCCACCACACAACCCAGCTCTAAGGACTATTTTTCTTCATCTTCTCCCAAAACCACATAACGGTGTGTGGGCAGAAGGGGAGGGCAATGTTCAGTGTCCTGGCTGCTTGCAGTGATATACATCAGGCCCGTCCTTGGTCTGCCAAACTTAAGACATAACAGGGCTGGAAGGTGGCACACGGACCCCAACCTAGCAGCTGAACAAACTTCACAGCCATAAATTATGAAAACATACAAAGAGAAAGGTCAGGAGGAAGTGCTTCCTCATCATGGCCAAGTGACAGATTCTCACTCCCAATGCGAGCGCTGCCCATATGAGCTGAACTGGCCGGGCAGTTAAAGAAAAGCAGCTGGGGAGAGAGAGAGGATGTGGTTACTGCTTGGGGGACTTAGAATTTAAACAGGGCCTTTTTCTCTTTTTTTTTTTTCTGTTTTTGTTTTTATGTTTCCTTCAAAGCCTTTTCCAGACTTCAAAATCTGTCCTCTAAGTGAGTCCTGTGTGCTGCCACCTTTTCTGGCAGGAACTGCTACCTCTTAAACTTACCTTTTTGCCTTCAGGTTTTCTACCAGTTGATACTTTTTTTTTCTTTTTCCTGTATTTGGCACATACCCTGTTTGGGTTTTTATTATCATAGCACCTAAAGCAGAGGTTTTCAGGGCCTTATCATGCTCTCCCCCTTACCTTCTCTGGAGTGGTTACAAATAGCTTGAAATCTGCACACTGAGAGAAAACGTTCCAGTTCACCATATTTCCTCTTCCTCTGCTCAAGGGTAAGTCCACTAGTCCTTAGAGCACTATTCTCTGTCCCTGTGTTTAGGGGGACACCAATAAGACAAAAACTCAGTCTCACAGTTTCCCTGCCTTCTGCATAGAGCACCTCAACATGGGGACACCAGTCTGCACATCATGATGCTTAAAACGGAGAGAAAGGCACCATGCCTTTGAATGGCTGCCTCCAGAAGTGCTCCTCCAGAGGAGCAGGACTACAGCACATCCAGAACAGGAGAACTGATGTCCCTTTGTGAGGTGGTCCCTCACAGGTGGTAAGAAGGTAGCATGAAGGGAACTTCCCTGAATAATCCGGTGCACTATGGAGAGAAAAAAAGAGACATGGGAAAATATTACCAAGAAAAATGCCACAAGAGAATTCTGAAAAGTCATTAGTAGCTTATTATGGCTTCATCCAAAAAGCTTTTAGCAAGCTATGAACAAATACCCTCTGGAAGAGCAGTCTAATATATTTATCATATTTTTGAAAAGGCTTCAAACAACTTTACTTAGAATGTAGCTGTCAACAAACACATGAAAGCATGTTTCTTTTAAGAAAAAAACCCAAAAAACCATACTGCTCCAGTTATTTGTAACATGACACCCTCAGTAAGCTTTCTGCTTGCGTCTGTCCCTTACCATACTATTTTGATGGCTGGTGAAGGTGTATTGTACTCTGTCTAGACTCCCAGAACGGACAGACAGATTAACTCTCTATGTGCACTAGATGACCTCAAAAGCTCAATACTATAAAGGCTGAATGGTAAGTGGGTACACCCTGAGCCAGTGTTTGGATGCAGTGTTTGTCAGTACTTCAGCAGCCCGTATTAGGAAGGCCACTGCTCAATAGGGGACACTCAGGTCTACAAAAGTGAAGCAAGGTGGGGGGGAAGAAAACCCACTGTCATCTGCGGTCGCTATACCAGTGCATTTGCAAGACAACCGTTGAAGACTGAAGTTTGGTGTTGGGGTTGACAATAACAAACGAAAGAAAAAAATCTGTCTTTTAAAATTGTCTGAAGAATGAAAAAGAAAATTTTAAAAAAGAGAGGGACAAACAAAAGTTTAGGTCCAATAAATCCTTTTATGAAAAATCAGACTGTAATAAATGAGTGAGCTGGAAGGTACCCTCTTTCAGTCCATATGGGAGAAGATCTACATTTCCTTTCTTCCTAAGAAGGAATCTGTTCATAGGCTACTGTTTCTAGCAGAGTTTATTTATAATGTTCTCTGATTTGCAGGAGATTATTTCTATAGGTAGACAAATTCAGATAACTGTGACAAAACAGAAAAAACAATCACCCACTGTGAAAAGCCTAATAGCATATTAAGTAAATTGTTCTAATGGGGGGGCTGTTAAGTTTTCTGTCAAATCTTACTGATGCTTTACCCCATTTTTAAGCACACAAACACTATCACAAACAGTAAGTAACAAATTAATTACGATGAAGACATTCTTCTATGAAGAATGTGTTCCTGGAACAAAGTATTACAGAAAAAGAAGGTTTTACGATTATATTGAAGTTCACATGAGATTAAAAATCATGATGTATTAAATACACATCTCTAATTACAGTAAGATTTATGTACTGGGGAACAAACAGCTAACTGCGAGAGCTTTTCAACTCAAACTATTACTTGTGTTTATAAACTTTATAAAAGTAAATTCAGCTCAGGATGCTTTTTTTCCTGTCATCTATGTACCTAGCTATGATACTGCCAAAAGCAATTTCACTTAAGTAGATCAACCTCCAGAAAGTTAGACTGGCACAAACGTGCATCTCACAAAAAAAACCTTCATTTTTTGCAGGCATTTTGTTTGTTTGTTTTGGGTAGGAAGTGAGAAGGCTGTTTATTTTTCAAGTTGTAGTGGAATACCCAAAGCAGTCTTCTGCTTGTTTTTTCATAGCCTCTCAAACAAAATGCTAATATTGTAAATTGAATTCTAACCACAAGGCATACCAGTCACTGCTGCATTACTCTTGATGTCACTCCTTTCTATATTACACCCATTATACACTCCATAATGGACAGGGCACAAACAAAAACCACCCAAACCAAAGGACTGTGCCATTTAGTTCTTCAGCACTTCAATGTATTTATCCATGTACAATGAACTTCTACAAGGCAGAGGGTTTTCACAGTGCTCACATTTCATTTGGAAACTTATGGGAATATGATGCATGCGTGGATCCTCCCTCCCCAGCTGAGCAAGAGTAAACCCAGAAGAAAGCCATTTCACCCATGGGAAACTGATTAACATGTTCAGAAGAGGACACAGGAACATGGTCTGCAGCAACATTAATTAAAGCAGACAGACTGACTACAACCACATTGTGTAATGCACCCATCAGAGACGACGGTCAACAAATCTGCAGCAGAAGAGCACAAGGACGAAAGACACTCAGTCCACCCACACTCAGGGAGCCAGGTAACACACTCATGGGAAACACTGGTGATGGCAGTGATGCAATTAAAACTCCCTGACATTCCCATTCCCCCTGAAATCCTGCTGGATGTCCATCACGGCAATAGTCTGCTTAAGCACAATTATCCCGCCTGCCTTATTCCTGTCCCTGTGCACTGCCATCATGCTCTGAAGGGATGGCACAGTGAGCCCTGTGGCAAGGTCCCCGCCACACCACTGCACTGCACATAGGGCCCATGGGGCTGCTCCTCTGCAGGGCACCTCCTGCATCGGCCAGAGGTGTGCTGTGCCCCACCAGGCCCTGTGGCAATGACTGCAGTGGCTAAAAAGGTAATAAACACTCCCCTATTCCCGCCTGCTGTTTATGCATAAAGTTTATTTTGGATTTTATAAGGAAATTAAGCTGGTTTTCCTTAATCTCACTGACTAGTTAGAGAGCTGTGGTGCATGCATTCCTGGTAAGGAATATGCTATGGCAGGAAGCGTCAGACCTCATGGCTCACTCTGCCAGCTTATCTAGCTTCCCTGTCCACTGGAAAAGGGCAAAAGATGGTAGCTGCAGCTACTTGAGTAAACTGAGTATGTGAATGACTGTTCTTTGGCACAGAGGGCAGCTGGCACCAAGTAGCCCAGACCCATACTATTAAACTTCCCTTCTTTCCAGAACAGGATGGCTGGATGCAAACTGCCTGCTGGATGTGGGCCCTGGCCCATGCTAACTTCCAAATAAGTGCCTGGCAATTGTTTAGGAGAACACTAGCTGGCAGGGTCTGAAACTGCAAGTGGGACTGTTTTAACAATTTAAGAGTATAGATAGACAGGTTCCAGCATCTGGGAACATTCCTTACACTGTATAGCTTACAAATATAGACACAGCCAGCATGCATAGCTATGCACTGCCCTCACCCCCATGTGAGCACAGTTTGGCAGCTAGGGAAAGGACTAGCTGGAGCATCAGGCTATATTCTGCAAGGCACAGGGCATCACAGCTGAATCACAGCCTGATTCATTGATGATCTTAATTGCACACATTTTATTTTAAACTGCCTCCCCTGGAAGTTAAAACAATTTTTTTTCCCCTAATATAGGAACAAGGAGGACAGTATGACCACAGGTCTCCTCTTGTTCTGCTTGGATGGGAAGCAGCAACAAATTAGTTTTTACTTCAGTGCCATCGGGACATAACCTAGCCTATGTATAGAAGCGTATGCAGGTATTACTGCAAGAAACCTGAAACATAACACACAAGTAAAGGTAGCTTGATGAATTAGTGTAAAAAGAAGAAGAGAACTAAAACTGAAAATGTGTTCATTATAAATAATTTGTTGCATACCATAGAGAACACTAGAAACCATGCAGTTACAGAACCAAGAGTCATAAGCATCAAAACACTAGTCATTTCCCAAAAAGCAGGAAATAAACTAAAACCACGAGACTTTTAAGAATAATAAGAGAGAAAGATTAGGAGGTTTTCAGGGATTTTATTATTATTATTTCTGAAGCTTCCCTTCTTCTTCCCTTTCCCCATATCAAGACCTCACAGCAACTAGGAACACAAGAGCCCCCTACCTTCTTCAGAGGGCTGCATGCAAGGGGGATAGGAGTCTCATCCCTGCCCTGTTTGAGATGCCCCGGCAAGAAGCACAGTCTCCCTCAGCTCCTTTTGCAGGCAGGGGTGGAGAAGGTCCCCCTCAGAGCCCAAGCCAGCTCGCAGCTCTCCTCCTCCAAAGCAGCAAAATTCCCAGGTATGAAACCTATCAAATACAGACAGGTCAGAACAGAAACAGTCCACAGGAAGTGATCCTATTTCACTCTGTTCCTGTAAAGAGTGAGACTTTTAACCAACCTCTGATAAGAGAAATTATCCTATATTGAACCCCACTTCAGGGTTCAGAAAACAAAGGAGGCAGCAGGAAGCTGCTTTGAATTGGTATTTCGAAAAAAGTGCAAGAGCACAAACTGTCTGGCCACCACGGCCACCCATTTCCTACAGTAAGGTTCATTACCATGTTCATTACCTCTACCCACTGGACAGCAGGATTCAACTGATGGCTAAAAGCAAATGGATTACATTTCAGGTGTTAGGAAAAAACTTTGAGCAAAAGCTCCTTCTTAAATACAGACGGCTGTATTACAGAGAAAGAAAACAGATGTGAACAAGCACCTTCAAGCAAAAGCAGCAGACAGAGAATCTCAAATGCAATGTCACCTCCGAGAGGAAGATTTTCAATAATCCTCAAGTATTCAGCTATCTACAGTACATGACAGAAAACCTCTGTCCATCATTTTTCACCTTTCAGGACAGTCCCCATAAAATGTCCTTGAATCATGTGAGACTTGCTGTCCCTGATCCAGCAATGGGCTGGGGGGATCTAGTCCCCCAGATATTTTCTGGAAAGACTACACTTTTCCTATTCAAGGCAGGTTTCAGACATGGTTTTCTATACCTATATTAGAAAATAACAAATAAGCTGAGACATCCCTACCTACCTTTTTCTTCCTTCCATGACATGATCTTGCCAGTAAGAATTCCGTAAGATCATTGCATCACCAGTACTGTGGCAAATACACAGCACAGCATTACTTCCCAGCCCAGATTTATGTATCCTGTATAGAAAAAAAATGAATTAAATTATTTTTCTGAAACATAAAACTTTATACAGCAGGTGGGCCAAATGACTACAGTTGTCATTTAACCAGTTAAGAATAATTAATTGCCTTTGTCTGACAGCTGTATCCCATAAAACTAGTAGAAATCTGACAACTGCTGGAGCTAGGGTCTGACTGGCTTCACTGTGATATGAGCAGTGGGGGAAACGAAGGGCAGGTCGACACTGTGAATCAAAACTTTTGCCAATGCCATCGTGTCAGCAAGGGGAGTGATTTGTGATGATGACCCGTAACAGGAAAAGACCTGATGTGTTACAATTAGATGCTGCCAGAAAAGTTCTTGGCCACTATAGGGGTTTTTTTCCCATTTAAGCTATACGAGTAGTGTACCTTTAAACAAATACTCAGTAAAGAGAACCTGCAAATATAGCTATCCAGGCAAATCTTTTCAATATAGACCACAACAAAATAAAACAAGCACACATTCAGCAACTCTACGAATTTCAACCCAGATACCTTCAGTAAATATAAGCCAACATCACTCCAGGGACTTTCATGAAACTGCAGTTTATACCACTGAGAAATGACATTTTCCAGACCAGAAGACAACAGGTAAAATAGTTGAAGAGGACTTGCTAGGTTCCAAGTGAAACACCACACTTCAGTAGGCATTTATTCCCAGAAAACTTTTGCTCTAATCTCTTGACACAGATGCAAAATTAAGTATCTCTAGAGTTTGAGGTGCAAGGCATTTTCTGCCAAGATTTAAAACTTGCTTCTTCGTGTCATGGGAACCTCATTCTTCTTCCTTGTTTTGATTTGAAAGAAATGTCAATGAGAACAGAAGTGGACATGTTAGTAAGGAAACTTAGCCCCTGGCAAAATGGGCCTGAAACGCAGCGTACCACTTGGGACGTATTCAGCCCAGGTTCCAACCCTGCTGCTGGAAAAGTAACGGAGTCCTTAACACACAGATGCTGTCTCTGCTTGGCCATCCTCACCAGGAAAGGTGGTTTGCAGAGGCCAAATTCACGCGGAGCCAGCTCTAACACTGACTTTGTAACCTTGGGTGAGTCACTTCACCTCACCATCACAGTTTCTTCTGCTGCAATGTTACTGACTGCCAGGATGAGAGCACTTACTAATTATGGTTTATAAAGCTTCAAGACAGTTGAGGGAAATCAATTAAAATTGAGACAAGCCCCTAGAAAAGCCCCTAGGAAAGAAACAGTCATAGAAAAAACAGCATTCTTCAAATTGTGCCACTGCAGCAGGTCTTGCTTCTCAGTCCCAAGGACTTTGCACCACAGCTCTGCTCTGGCTTTTCTCAGTGCATTGGAAGCACGGAAGGGTAGGAGGGGCTCCTGAAGCTTTGGGAATGTCATGAACTGTGCATTGCTTCCCAGAGGCAGGGCATGCAGGTTGGGATGCCAAGCTGCTCGCTGGGCAGCACAGTGGGCTGGCACAGCACCCAGAAGGGGTGCACCTGCAGGAGGGAGCGGTGTGTGCTTCCAGCTGAACTGCTGGCCGCACCACCTGCCCCCCAGTCCTCTCGCTATTAAGGGAAAGAGCCCACAGTACCCACCCACACAGAAAGATGTCGTCTCGCATGTCTCCCGGCAGACCCCGAAAACCTCTTGCCAAGTACTATACACCCTCTGGATGGTTTGCGTCTATCAGATGTCACCATGATGGGGGAGAGAGAAAATGAGTTAAGGTACAGAATGAAAAGGCATTTGAAAATGCCCTCAGCCCAATATAAAATCAGTATTTTAAATTATGAGAAAAACACTATCCAGATACTTTTTTTAAAATGCAAATATCCACAACTCATTTATATGCAAAATATGCATCCATAAGCCCTGCTCTAAATATAGACAGGGCTACCATCAAGCATTTAAACATTTCATCTACAAGTGCCAAAGGCACTGCACGTCCTGAAAGAAGATTGTCTTCATAGTAGGTAGGGCTTGCACCAGTTACGTTTTGAAAATGTCATTAAAGTAACCACTACACTCTAGTGGGAGACCCAATCAAAGTATTATTACTTGAACTGCATTCTACCAGAGATCATAACAAGTGACATTGAAAAAACTACTTTTTGCCAGAGTCAGAGTTATGTAATTTTTTTCCCAGACTTGAATTTCTCAAAGGAGAAGAAAAGGTGCAGAGGAGAATCTGAAGAAGAACAAATGTTGCCTTGTTGATTTACACAGTGCAGCAAGTTATACTGAAAAGAAATCTATTTGAGAAAAACAATTGCAGATACCTATTAGTTATGTAAAGTCAAGGATTATAATTATGTGTGTAACGAAGAAAATGAAAAAATAACATAGTGTACTAAAATTATTTGTGTGTTTGTTTCTATAATCTCTGAATATTTCTGGGAGTTTAGCCTTCTTTTGCTCATTTGTGTAAAATAATTGCTTCTTCTGTCCTTCAGACAAGATCTCTGGATCTATAACATTTTTATTTGGATGTTCAAGTGAAAGTGCTGTTCGATTTGTTTAACTGATGAACATCTCTGCCCAGCTATTCCACTGTGATTAGATTATGATTGTTTGCTATGTTCTGAGTGATTTTGTAACCTTCACTCCAGTGTTTGTGTCTGCACTAGCAAAAAATAGCAAGAAAAAAATGGAATAGACAAATTGCTTACTTAACATTGTGTTTGTCTTAAATTTTTGGGGTTGTCTGAAAACAATTTAGTTGAGCCTCAATTCACATGTCACACAAACAAAAACTACCAATCTATACTAAATCCTTTAGAGTTTGCAGAAATTCTATATACAAAATTATGTCTAGTTTGAATTTTCAGTCTCTGTGTCCCAAACAACATTTTTGAAGGTTTCACTTCTGTATCTAAGCTCAGATGCTCCTCCAGGTTTGGATGGGACTGTGGCATGTCCCAGATTTTACGGAGCAAGTCTGGGTGAACAGCAGTGTTAGCAATAAAAAAAACCACAAAATCTGTTCCCAATGAGTTATATTTAGAGACTGTGCAATATGCCATTCTATAGTTTTTAAAACTGCCTGTTAGGAAAGCAAAGACCATACTGCAAGACTGTCAGACTGAAACTACAGACCCATTTGGTCCTGCTCTCTGCAGATGGTAGGTCTATGCAGGAAGGCCACTTCTGGAAACCTTGCATCTTTACTCCTCTCTTTTCTCCTCCTCCACAGCATTCGCATTCAGTAAAGCACTACTTTGAATGCCTGTGTCCTGCCCTGCTGGTTTATTCAAGCAAACCACTAAATCCATGGCAAANTGCACTTCACAAGTCAGTGATTAACACAAAACACAACTTTCTACCTTATCTGCATAAACTGTGCCCAGCATGGAAACAGCTGCAGAGTACAGCATGGTTCACTGCAGTAGTATTACTGACTTTACACAAGCCTCCAGCCCAGGCAAGTAACCCCGGAAAGATTTAACATGCTGCTTTCCTTTCACATTCAGTCAGCACTAATAAACATAGCACAACTCTTCTTTTCACAGAGGGACTCTCCCAAGCCCACAGAAAGGGCAAAGAAAAGCACACAGATACTACAGAGATGAGTGCAGCATGAGAAGTGCCCTAGTGAGATGCGTTCAGCCCAGCAAAATGGTAAAACCAGCCTATTGCCAAATACACTTATCTCAAGCTCTCTATTCTTCTGCTGTTATCTCTCATCAGGTTTCTAGCAACACCACTTCCTGCTCTTCCCCAGCCATCAGACCAGAGGTTTCTTCATTTCATGCATTTCCTTTTGTGTGGGAAACCAGCACTTACGCAAGGGCAAAGTTTACAGGTGGGAAAACTTAAGTCCTTTTTCCTTAGTGGAGGTACTCTAGGGAGAGCTGCTACTTCAGATACAGGCAGTGCACCACACTCCCTCACAGTACAGTTCAGCCCCAGCACCACTTTTACCCTCAGTCTCTTCATTGGTGGCACTTGCCCATTACTTGATATGAACGAGAGGTAGAGAGAGAGCAACTCATTTGGGGAGAAAATGCCAAGCAACCTCTTCAACCAGCCTCAAATGGCCAAAGACCACTTGAATCAAGGGAACTATGCTGATTCACACCAGCAGATTTGGCTTCTCCTTCTGTTTGTGCCACAAGAAATCCTGAGATGCCTATTAGTATTTTTTCAGGCAGGCCTCAAAGGCTGGTTACAGAAGTTGAAAGTCTGACTGGCTGGTGAAAGAGCTGAGAAAAGTCTCAGCAGCAGAGCTAATCAAGGAAGACATGGAAAAAAGTCATCTTCGGGGTGAGGCAAGCAGAGAACTCGGCAAAGGTAGAAACAGAAATCGCTTGGGCCTGTGTCTGTGCTAGGGGGTGAATACACTAGCTGTTGAAGTGAACCTCACCCAGTCCTCCTAAGGCAAGAGGCTGCCAAAATCTGCAAAATGCTATTGCCGTAGCAGCCACTGCTGGCAGTCCTTTCCAGCGGGCAACTCCTGGAAAGAGCACCCTCGTGCTGCTCATGCCAGTGCCTTCAGGAAGAGACAGGCTGTCACCTGCAGCCCTTCTCTGCTGTCGCCTGCCCTCATGGTGGGTTCAGATCCCGCCATCCCCTACCCCAGAGCAATTTCCCAGACTAATCTTTACAACCTCTTTAATAGCAAAGCAAAGGACAAGAACAGATTATCAGTCCCCTTCAACACAGGCTTTAATGCTGAGGTGGGGTACAGTGTTGTTTCATCAATGCTACTTCTTCGGCTCTCTCTCTTGCACCAAAACTCAAACATAGCAGAAAACTCAAGCATGCCCTAGAGAAGGAGCTGAGCACATTTGCTTTCACAAGACAGTTCACTTCCCCTGCTTAAGTTTACTCACCAGAAAGTAAACTCTTCCCAGAAAGACCACTCGAGGAGGGGGAATAGGCATGAACAAGCTGTCTGTTGGCAGGATTTATATGATGCACTATATGATGTACCTCTTATTTTCTCATTAGTGAGATCCTCATCTCTAACGAGTACATCAAGTTAAGAGCTGATTATTTTTTTTTCCTACCCTTACAGCTGACACTATTTTTAAATTGTTTCCTTCTTTCCTTTAGTGGAAATCTTTGCCCTTCACATACGGGTTTGTAATACTTCTTTCTAGCGAAATCTGAGTTAAAGCTGCCACAATTTTGGCCTTTGAAAATACTATATTTTAATAACTAAAGATACCACCAGGCTCTCTCACAGTGTGGCTGTTAGGCATAAATTAACAGCAAGCCTCAGCAGCCACAAACAATCGCAGGTACTTCTTTTCTTCAGGACATTAAAGAAACAATTAATATATTAGGCAAGGCAGCACATTCCAGGCCCTGCAGATCTTATCCAAGGTCAAACACTTCTACCCCTATACACCACAAGCTGGTTTTGCTAGCAGGCAGGGACTGTTTTGCAACAAGCAAGCAACAAAAAAATTATCTGTGGAGAGATACTTCATTGAAAGTTCTTAGCTGCTCTTTTGCAGGGACCCTTGCTGTCAGCAGCGCACTGCTGCTTTTCACATCAGCTTCTCCACTACTTACCTAGGAAACTGGGGGTTCATAGCAAAGCGTCCCAGCACCTGAAGGATGATGGTCCTGCCACCAAAACACCTACTAGGAAGTCCCTGTAACCTCCAGCTGCAGCTGGAGAGGCTGCACCAGGGACACACACTCACTTTGCACACAAGCACGCTTCTGGTATTCTGGGAAGCCAGGCCTTAAAAAAACAATCCACAGATTTTGAGCTTAACATGCATAAAAATTAAGTTATGCAGCAATATATTGCATGCAGTTTAAATTCTCTCAGATGCAGAAAAACCACGAAAGACTTTTTTCTGGTGATTTCTGGTGATTATTGTGCATGCTTCCCTGTTTCTTGAAATGCTAGTAGAAACCAGCTGCAAGTAAATAAGAAAGACCAACCCGTATACTTCCAGCTCCAAGAAACTCCAAGCTCCAAGAAAAACTTAATGCAAAGGACATGGAAACTCTCAGGGAACTAGCAGTGCTTCTGCCAGTTGTCCTCACTCTGTGGCAACACAGATGAGCCAACAGAAAAGAACAGACACTTGCTCAAAGAAAAAATGACATTTAAAGGAAATTGAGATTTTACAGGGATGCTGAGTGGCTAACACATTTTGTCCCCAGGCTTCTCCACAGCTATATGAAATGTCAAGCATGGAAAAATGGTATTTATATAATCATACATATGAGAGAAACACTTGCACGAATGATAGAGCATGTCAAAATTTTGACTGGACATTGAGAAGAGCAGGGAAGTGGGATTATAATATTGCTGCCACACTACTTTCAGAAGCAGACGCTGGTAACTGGCAGAGAGGTTCACCTAGAGCTCTTCCAGCAAAACACACCACCTCAGACCCAACTGCACAACACTGGTGGGGAGAAACTATCCCCCAGTCCATATTTAGAAGTGGGATCAAGAATACTGCTATTGATGCAATCACATTTTAACTCATGATCATAAAACTAATTAGGTCTTCATTCATAGCACTACACAGCAAATCACATTTCAGCAGGTCTCTGGGCATTTAACTTGTCAGTATCACAGCCAAAATCTGAATTCAATGGTAGAGTGTAATCATAAAGCCAGGCAGATTTGCTTTATAAACTAACACCTCATTGATAAACAACTATTATAATAGAACAATTGTATTAGATCCCTAATTGTGCATTTACTTGAAAACTGTTACATAATCATTTGGGGTATCTGTGAACATATTTGTGAATAAATCTGGGAAAGAATCATGGAACTGCTTCCCAGGCAACCCCTAACAATATCTTCATATCACATTATCGAGGCACTTGAACAGAGTAGATAATGACCGAGTACGGGCATGGCCCACCTCAGATGGAAAGTAGTGCGAGTGCTAGTAAAAAGCCTGTGAAACAAAGTGAAAGGGAGTTGCATGGGAAAATATGTGAGTGGAGAAGAGAATAAAATGCTTTAATGCAGCACACTACTCTGAGCCTGAGCCAGGTCAGGAATTTTTGCAAGAGTTTTAGTAATAGTATCACACTTGCAACACAGATCCATGCACTGCAAGAGTTAAAAAAAACCCAAACAAACAAACAAACAAAAAAACCCACAAAAACAGGGTTCATACTTCTTCTGTTTACTCCGCTGTTATGGATTTTAGAATGTTTTTGCAGAAGATAGGCTGATCATGATGCCTTTGTTGGTCAAAACAAAGGCACATGTGAATTTTGCTTCCATGTATCTACACATTCCTAAGGCCTGCAGTAAGCTAATTCACTGGAAAAACACTGGTGATGATTTTCTAATATTCTAGTCTGGAAGCTAAGCTTTCACTCAAATAAAGCTGCTTCCCCAATCTCTGGACTGTATAGACAGCTTTAAGGGAAGAAGAGAATGCAGATCAATACCGAGTTATGGCCAGTTCTGGAAGCAACCTGTAACAACAGCTTGACAGATTTGCACTCCTATGATTCACGTAAGTGAACTCTTACCTCAAACATTAGCAGGTGTTCAAAGAAGGGAAAGGGGAGCCTTTTTCAATTTTCTCTGAAATGCAGAATTTAAAACCTCATGCAAGGATACACCTGGTAGCTTTTGAGATCCCTTCAAATATATGTAAATATTTTTTATTACAATTTCAATCTCAGTACTGCTACACAGCACCTTTCTTGTTTATGGGTGATGACTGGAGTTTCCACAGAATAATGAAGTCCATGATTCTATGTTGATAGCCTGCTACTCGACCACTGAAAGGGAAAAAAAGTGTCCTTCTAAAGAAATATTAATTAACATCTTCAAATCATCACTCAGCTGGCCTCCTAGGAATTTTTATTGGTTTTGCTCTGAGTTATAGTTAAGCCTCCCAGGTAGGTACATTTTAAGGTAAGCCTGAATCTTGAACAAAGCAGCTCAAAATGACCTTTAGCACATCTGGAATATTTTGCATCACTGAACTGAGCACCCTTTAATACTGAAGACAATACTCCAGTGTTGTCTAGTGTGGATAAAAGCTTAGCCTTCAGCTGGAACCCATAGTTTCCTTTTATTAAAGTAATTACATAAGAAACTATGTCTTAAAATCAGTTCTTTGACCAACATTTCTTAGCACTGAATGTTCAGTTCACTCATAAACGTTTCATCAAGCCATTGTTTGCGTAACAGTAGTTTATTTGTGTTATTCTAAGTATATAGTGACTTTGTAAAATATTGGCTACAGTCAAGCATACCTATGAACACAGTATTTGTTTATTTTTACAGCCTTATTATATGGAAACAAGGAAGATGAATACATACTAACTTTGAAAAAGGTAGGAACCTGTTGATGGAAAATAATATTTCAACCAAGTATTCTGGAGAAAATTACAGTGCTTTTTAGAATTTGATCACAGAGACCTTTATTTATTATTAAATCATTAGTGCTTCCATCTATAACTAACAGTGCCTCAGGGAAAACCTAGATAATAAATGCCTGGCTGATGGAGGTGTGACTAGAACTGGCATTTTGCTTAAAAAAATGTTCTTGATGTACTAACGTTTTGGGGCACAAAGCAAAGGAGGCTGCCTGCTTTATTAAGGCCCTCCTCAGCTTGCACTGTTGCTAGTGAATTGGTAAGATGAGGATGTGACCAAACTGGGGCCATTCCTTGCCAACCATGCTCTCTTTCTTGAGGCTAATTTATGATTAATATACCAGCTAACAGAGGGCCGTGCCTGACGCTCAAGTCAGCCTGCTGCCTCAGAGCACATGACAGCTGGCAAAGCAACCTATACACTGGAGATTAAACAAGTTTGTCCTCATCTGCTTAAAAAAAAAGTACTATTGCGTTAACTCATGGACAGCCAGGAACTCTTCAGAAAGCTTTACAAAGTTTCTGCTGCTGGTGAAGCTGCTTTTCGGCAACGCTGAACATAGCCTGTTACCTTATTGCACACGCAACCTTCCCTTCATTGTTTTACTTTCACAGGAATTTGCAGAGCCCAAGGCTTGTGTGGAGGATGCCTTGTGGTTGTCAAATTGCCTTGCTGATATAAAGCATATCTCTCTCTAAAGGATAAACTGGAAAATACACCATCCAACCATTCAAATTAATTGCTTGATAGAATTCTAACCAAAAAGAAGAAACAACTGTACTCTGATATACAGAGGCCAGGGCAGAGGCTGGGAAGCGTTGGGGCTTCCTGGCTGGCCATGGCCCCAGCCCCAGCCCATCCCTCCTCAGTGCATCACATCTACACATTCAACCTCCTGACGCCGTGGAAGCAAGCATGGGGTGCTTTGGGATGGACAGACAGATTATCAGGGTTTTCCTCCCTCCACACGGGCCCAGGTGCGCAGTCACCCTCTGGGAGGGAAAGTCCCCTGGGCACCTGCTCCCCACAGCAGTGGGACAGTCTTGGCCGGCAGGGGAGATACCAAGGTCATGGCAAATGCTGTCTGTGTGGAATTAGGAAAGCTTTGCTGTCATCTATCATCGCTGCAGTGATGACTCATTAACCTGCCTCACCCTTCCTTTCCAAAGCTCTCTCTAATGTCTTCCCTGAGGGTTCTGGCCACTGATCTAACCTTAACAGGTAAATGCAAGGACCTCACCATTATTCTGCTGCTAAGCCTGTCATCCAGACCCTCCTTCTTCTCCGTCTCCATCATGGGCCTCTGTGGCCACTCTGATGTCCACATCCTCTATGCTTCCCTCTATGGAAGAAGACAGACACTGAGGTCATTTTTCTTACCCACCACCTAACAGCATGACACCCTTCTATCTTATGCAACTCCTTTTATCCACACATGGGCTCCACCTTTCTACTATTAAAGCTCAAAGTCTGTGTTTTTCCCTGCAGGCTGTGGATAGCTCTGTCCCATCTTCATCTCCTGCTGTGACACCCCTCATGGGGACAGTACTAGCCACCACACTCACACTGGTTTTGAGTTCACTGCAGAAATGGGAAGGCTCAGGAGTAGTAAACAGAGCAGTGAAAAGAGGGAAATGTCTACATTGTCCAAATTAGACATGGAAAAGTCTCCTTGTTTGTGCGTGCCCACAGCTCTTCCACTGGTAGTCCATGCATTTGCTTTTTGTTCAGCGTCCCTGCCTTTGCCCTTGCCCTGTTAGGGTAAACCAACATCCCTCACTACTCCTTCCTCTTGCAGTTGCTCTTCTCAAGCCTTTCTTTGGTTTTCTAGTCAGTTCACCATAGCTAAACACAAAGTGTTTGGAAACAGTATTGTTACATGTGATATAAGCTGCTTTAAAATCCAGACCCAGTTTGTATTCTCTGACTCACAGCTCTGAGAATCTTTCCAAAATCAAATGCAACCCAGACCAAACCATCGCTTTTTGGGTCCTGCTACCCTCACTTGCAGCACCTGCAAAAAGGAGGCACAAATGACCCATGCCAACCCCACGGGGCAGATCCATTCCTTGCCATGCTCTGCAGCCCCCATCCCAGGGCTCAGCCCTTGGGCAGCAGAAGCTTCTTGGCATCCCCAGTTTTCCCTGCAACTGGTCTTCCTCCTCAGGGGACTAGCAGGATGGCTAAAAACTCCTCTCTTTTCTATCTGGGGCAGGATGCAGGTCCATCTGTCAGTAAATCTGAGTGCGTCCAGGATCCTGCCTGATACCCTGACAGCAGGTGTTGCACTGCCGCAGGGATGACTCACCCGCATTGACACCCGAGAGAGGAGCTCCAGCCGCAGGGTTTTGGTCCAAGTGTGAACCTTCACCTAGTTTCAATCCTGTCTCCTGAAAGTGACTAAGAAAAACTCTGCACTAACAGATCTTCCCCCACCCACCCTGGAAAATGGCACCCCCTGAGAAAAGCATTAACACTAATCTGGAAATCCCAGCACAGCCTGGTGAGAATTAGCATTACTCATTTAAAGAGGGCTACAACTAAGCTAAAAAATAGCAAATCTTCCAATTGTAGAAAATAATTGGGAACAGAAATATCAATACGCTGACCCCCAGCAATGGGGCAGGCTTGCAGCCACCGCCTCATGAGAGCTGAAGCTGCAATTTCTGATGTGCACAAATAAACGTGATATTGTTTGTGTCCCGAGTTAACACAGAAACTGCTGCAGTGTTGGAAGCTGCTGTTCAAGGCCCTCAGCTTTGACCATCCCCATTGGGCTAGACAGGGCACAGTGTGCTACAGAAGCAGCCAGTGCAACCCATCATAGAAAGCACCGCCCAACAAGCTGCAAACATCTACCATTGCAAAGCCTGAAGCACTGGAGAGCTACCTTGCTCAACCAGACAGGGCTATCACCAAGCAAGACTTTCAAGTTTATGGGAAAGTACATGGAGCAAGGGAGGGACATGCTGAGCTGCTGAAGGAAATGTGAGTACAGCTCTGGAGAAAAGAGGGAATTCCCAGATACGTACAGTCACTCATTCTTAGAACAAAGATTCCTAACATTGAAGCGAAGTTGCCTAAGTGGTCTGTAATAGTAATTAATGATAAATCATTGCTCACGTTCTTTTAAGGCATAATGTATATATGTGGTTGTATTCAGATAATGTTGCAGCTTCTGTACCTGATATTCCCCAAGCACTTTACCGAGTGCATGCATGCAATCTCCATTCTCCACTACCATTGTTTTTCCAGAGCATCCTCCAGGGTGTATACAGGCATCACCACGGTGCCTCAGGGTATGCGCGCCCCATTCTCACAGTAGCCTGTGTTACCCTTCCTTCCCCCTGTGCCCTAGCTGGGACTGCCACCACAGCCCGGGGGCAGCAGGGTAGCTCCCCACCACCACCATAGGTGCTCTGGCCTCCTTAACTGTAATTCTCATTGGGCTAAACTCAGCAGCAGGCCGAAGCATTTCTGCAGAGCAGAGGTATAAGCCAGCACACACTGGCAGGCAAAGGGTATTTGTAAGAGGTCTGCTGAATCAGAGCCAGGGAGGCAGCACAGCATATAAGGTCGAGCAGCAGCAAAGCAGGGCTCTTCAAAGTGTCAGTGGAGTGCCATAACCACAAGACTTTTCTCCTTCCTTCCTCTGTTCAGCTGCAGGCACCACCTCACTAAATACATATATGCTCTGCCTGCTGTGCATGCATAAGTCAATAGCATTAGAAAAAAAAAAAGCTAGCGTTTAGAGTCCAACTGCAGCAGTGTGACATGCAAGAATAGGAAAGGGACAAAACTGTTGCCAACCCATAAAATGTGAAATGCAGCCAACAGGCTTGGTCACTGGGGCCCACTGCAAATGATGGGATGATCAGTGGCAGGCCCTAACTACTTAGGCCAGAGTTTGTGTCTTTTCTTCTGCACTTTCTCCATCTTCCTTTTTCCTCTCCTTCACATACCCCTCAATTCGTGCAGTAATGTACAGTTTCTCCCAGTTGTGCTTAAGCTTCTGTAGGGCAAATAAAAGACAAGAGGCAAAAAACAACATTGCAGCAGGATTGGAACAATGCAGACGAAAGTTCTTGCCTCTGACAAAACAAGGAGGGAGAGAAATTTCATTCCAAACATTGCACAGGTTGGAAGATCTCTGTACTGGCTTTTTTTATTTTCTTTTTTACCCTGGTTTCTGGAGAAATGAGAGTAAGCTTGCTGGAAGAAAGCCCTTAACTGTGATGCTTACAAAGACATTGTCAACATTTCCCTCTAAAAAGCATTGAAATTGACCGGTGGGGGGCGAGGGGAGGAGCGGAAATCAGGACATGCACCTGTGTACGTATTTATTAGGACATGCACTCACAGAAAAAGAAGTTAGAAAATCCTGGGCAAGCCTTGAGCGTGGCAGCACCCAGCAGGGGTTTGTCCCTTCCTATGGGAAGTCCCTTGAGCCCATGCGAAGCGCTCAGGCTCACCCACGGTGTTAGATTTAACTTGGGATAGAAACCAGGATTTTCCAGCAGCTGTATCTGGAGCTAATGCAGTCACCAGGTGCAGCACACACAGTTCATCTGAGGCCTTGCGTTGTTCAGGCTCACAAGATAAAGGATCCCGATGCATTTTAGAGAATGCAGACAATGTGTGCCATGTCAACTCCCTTTCTCCAGCATGAAGGAGTGATGAAAACCAGTTGTTTGGTGTTTCCCAGCACATTTGGTCCACATTTGAGAGCTGTGGATTACACGGTTACTTTATTTATCACAACTGCAAACTGCTTTTTTCCTACCTCCTGATAAACTCCCTTATCCAAAACCCTAGGTGTACAGCCCAGGGGTATGTCTCACATACAACTTTTTATATATGCAAATGTCACGGTACATTTTGGATGCACAAATTTCCTAAAGGTTCTGGTAAACATACCTCAGGGAAAACTTGTTATCTGAGTCAGAACTAGAGTTCTGTCACCAAAGACTATGAATTTTTCGAATCAGTTTCACTGAGCCACTACATTAGCTTGCTGTAATACCGTAAGCACGGAGTGCAATACTGCTATCACTAAATACATAGGGACAGGAGGTTAGACATTACTAGAAAAAGATTTCTATTCTTACAAGAAACTAAAATGTGGCTCAGTTTAGGCTGGAATAGAAACAAACTCACAGCTCTAAGTGGATGCATATGGACTGTCACATGTATTAGTGCTACTCTTTAAGCTGAGACATTGCATTTTTCAATATTAAGGTTCAAATATTAATTGTAACCACCTTCTATTAAACAATAAGCACCTTATTTACAGGGATGGCACAGATAAGACTTTTTGCAAGGTGATGTTCTCCCACACATCCTTCTACCAGCTTTCTAGTTTGTAGAGCTCTCTTTAAATACTTTTGCTTTCGCTATCTCCAGGATGGGCCTTGTGGGCTGATCATTTCCCGTTACAGCCTGGGAGTTCCTCCTCACACTGAAAAAATTAAGGTGTCTTTCAATTCACCACACTGTCGGGGGTATCCCCAAGGTGTCTTTAAGGTCATGCTGTGAACCATGCTATCAGGGGCATCCCCAGTCAGTGGCTCCAGCTAAGTATGCAATGGGAGGTCTGAGACTAAGATAACTACCAAGAAACCTATTTTCTTTCTCCAGTGGCATTTCTCCTGGCCGGAGAGCATGGGTTTCCTCCTGCCTAGAATGTCTGCAGAGCTTAGATATAATTCATGCCTGCAAATACTCAAAGCAGTTACCTCTCCT
This sequence comes from Sula dactylatra, assembly GCA_013389905.1. NCBI lineage: Eukaryota > Metazoa > Chordata > Aves > Suliformes > Sulidae > Sula > Sula dactylatra. The sequence continues at coordinate 67,943 of WEKW01008359.1, forward strand.
TGTTGAAAATGTGAGGAATTTCAAGACAGTATTTCCACACTTTCAGTTCTTTGACAAAAGCATGTCACAAATGTCACCTGGGGAATAGCTGTCAACACAAAGCCAGTGCCCTCAGGCAACATGCATTTGCTACATTTGGGAACAAAGAAATAAGGCAATCCAGTGCCTGCTTTTTTCCTGTACCGAAATGCAGAGGACCCAGAGATTATTCTCACATTGCCAGAAGACATATAAACCTATGCTATATGATCCAGAAGTAGGAAACTTAGTTCTAAAGACCTTGATATTGAATACAGGCTTTTTTTTTCCATGATCATCTAGTAACTGGGTGTTTTTTTGTGGGGAAACTTGTACAAAGCTTAATGCATGCCTCACCCAGATTGATTTATCACTTCCACTCACAGTAGCTGTGCATATGTTTTAACTGGCATTTGATTTTTATAGGCTGAATGCTGCTCACTGTGTTTTTCTCTCTGAGTTTCTGTTTCCTTATCCACAACTGAGTAGAGATGGGTAGTTCTACCTGTGGCAAGTTCAAGCAGATACTATACGTATAGCGATGCTTATCACCGTTACAACAGTTAGTTAGATAGTTTCCACTGAAACGGAGTCACCGGAGCTCCTCTGGAGTCACTGGCAAAGTATTACTGACAGTGAGTGTTCAAAGCACAGGATACCGTACTGCACAATCAGAAGCATTTGACTAAGTTTGCGGTTTACAAGCATGCACTGCAACAGCGTGGCAGCAGTCTGGCGGGCAGTCACAGGACTGGGGCTGTCCTGTATCAGCCCTCGCCCGTGCCCTCCACTGCCCGGGGGCTACCAGGCTCTGGTAGGCAACATAGTGCCCTCAGGACTGGTTTGCTCTGGCCCCAGACCAAACTCTTCTTCCAGACATTTAAAGAAAGAAGGTACCAGTGTTAAAATGCACAGGAACATTTGTTATCAGGTAACATACATCTTCTCAGCATCCAGTAGAGTCAGAATGGGGGGAGTGTGCTAACCCGCTCCCAGAGTCCCCACTCACCATCTGTTCCCTCCCCGCGGAAGAATGGACACCAGTCTGATGCCATTCATTACACATGGCCATGCATGTGTAATTAACACTGCAGATAAGAAGTCTTGCCACCTACCCTTCTGCACTCTTTCTTGCTGCCTATGCTGGGCAATGTAGCACCAGGCTAGATTTGCTGTAAGGTTGGGACTTTCTGTTCTGCACAGATTGCTTTGAACATTCACTGCTCTCTTGTCATGAGTACAACCCCTGCTGTACAACATGCTATCCCAAACATGCACAAATCCAGCTGGAGAACAGAATAATTTTCACTGCCAATAACACACACATTGCAACTTGCATTCCTGTCACAGTTTTCCTTCTGACTTTCCGTGTTATCCTCAAGATGGAAAGAACAAGGGTAGCATGCAAGGATCTTTGTAGATGTGGCCATCATAACTATCCAGGGGAAGTCCACATAATGATGCACGCTGTCACATTACATGACATCTATTGAGACACAAAAGCCAAGAAAAACCACCCATTAAGTAATTCTCACTGCTTTGGCAGTCACCACTGAAGTATATAGTGTTTATGGTCCTAGCCCTAACAAACGCTTAGCCCGGGGCTACAAATATTTGCAAGCATGAACAATGTGAATCAATGTGACTCCCCTGAAAGGTCTGTAAATATGTGTGCAATTATTTTCCCACAGCTCTCCAGAGCTTGGAGCTAAAATGTAGGTGAGGAGCAATACCCTTCCGGCTAAGCTTGCCCAAATCAGCAAGGCAAACAAGTGCATTGCTGCTCAGCTCCACAAGCTGTGCCTCCCAGAAGACCAGCCCCAGAGGTCGAGCAAATTGAGCCAGCTGATATTCACCTGCTCCCCAAATGAGACAGCAAGAGGCAGAGTGAAAACAAATGGGACCCCATCACTGCTGAACTGATGTTATCTGCTGGCAGCTGTGCCTTTTGTGCAAGAAGCACACAGTGCCACAATTTGCAAATGTCACTGATGAATTGCTGCTGTCTCTGCAGTGCATTGTAAAGAACTGTCTGCTCTTAATTACCAGGACTTTGGCTTTTTGTAGCAGTAATGCAGTAATGTCATCTAGTAATGAGTAAACCTAGTCCACAGGAAAATTAACTTCAAATTAAACAAAGCCTTCCCTACCTTTTTCACATACTACCATATGGAGGAAAAGTTGTATGGTGATGCAGGTTTCACCTCAGAATCCTTAAATCTGAAGCTGATATGCAGAGAGTGTATGAGTGTCATTAGAGATGGAAAAATAAAAGTTAAGGATTCAACAGTACATTTGAAGATACCAGAACAGAGGTTCTGTTGCAGACATCATAGGATGATGGTCAGCCCTGGGAACAAAGCAAAGAAGTGATCAAGGGACTTAAGACTCGTATTTCAAAAAGAGTTAAGTAGCTGAACACACCTCTGGAGATAAGCCACAAAACCTAGCTGCAGAACATGTGTATCAGTTCCAGTCACCAGCTTGAAAACTCTCATCTTGGACACTGTTTTTCTTCTAAAAAAACCAATAGTCAGTCATTCTAAAGCATTAATTAATTAGTCTCCGTTTTTCCCTTCTCACCTTCTTTCCCTGCTGAGTACAGGGTGCTGGTACTGAGGGTGTAACTTGATCTGATGTAATATACAACATACAGACAGCCAGCAAGCACAGCGATGCACCTCGTTCCGTTTCAAAAACAAGTTGTTCCAAAGGTTTTGGCTTTGGGCTTGCATTTCATGACCCTCCACATTGTACAAAGGGAACAGATACAAGCTGTGCAGTATGAATGTTATTGTGTCATAAAATCCTGTAACCAGGCAGTGGAAAGATGATGCCTTATGAACTGGTATCACCACTTCTGATGGTTTTGGCCACTTAACTCTCTGTGTTGGAAATAGCTGTATTACCACTTTTTCCCATCTAAATGGCAAGAGAGAGACCTCATAAATGCCAGGAATGTTTGTTATTCTCCATGCTGTTCTCAGCAAATTCTTCACTTAGATTTTTTTTTTTTTTTTTTTTTTTTTGNGCTCGGGCACAAGGTGCCAGGCAGGAGTCCCTCTTCAGATCAGAACAAGCCAGTAGGTGAACTGCATTTTTTGATGTTCACCGCTAAATCAGATCATTTTCACAAGGCACCATATCCTCAGTCTCCTGTCCCTTCTGCAGCTTGTAGTGTTTATGCAGGTCTTTTTGCTCTTCCTAATGCTTTGACTGGCCACTACTTCAAGTTTTTAGGAGTTGCCTGTCTGTACTTTGAACAGGACAGCACATGAACACTGTGTAAACACCAGGGAGAGCACAGTACAGCCTCAGCCCTTGCTGGTTAGACAGGACACTGAGGCAACTGGTAAACTCAGTATTCTCCTCGGTTAACATCATGAAGATTAACCTCATAATCTCTTGAACTATTGAATCTTTTTTTTTGTTTGAAACTACACATTATGTCCCCTTATTCCCTATGACAACAATTTGACATACTTGTGATTTTGGCAAACTATCAAGGATTAATTTGACACCTGTGTTGTATGCCCAAGAGTGATTCAAGTTTTACTGCACAGTGACTATGGCCCAGACTATCATTTTACACCTGTTTTACATTGGATTGTTTCCACCACCATCACTGGTGTCTCACCAGCTGTAATTTTTTGGCCAAAGAGAAGCCTGTGCTATGTAATTATCAAAGGACATTCTTGCATCTCTAGTTCAAACAAGATCAAGATGTATATCCTTACATTAACAGTGTTTCCCAGTGCATCACTTTTTCGTCCTTAGCACGTTTTGTCTGTGCTCCATATTACATTTTGCAGACGTGATCTCATGTTGTTTTATCATCCAAACTTCTGTCCTTGTTTTCTGGGGAGAGGAGCATAATGTTTAGGTAAAATATGGCTCCTCTGACATTTTAGTGCCAATCCAACCTTTTACCTTTGGACAAGTTCAAAACCATTCAGAAAAAAGTGGCATAATCCTAGTGAAAACAAATGTGCGTGCTTTTATTGAGTTGATCTATATTTAATCTTTTCACAGAAAACTGGAAATAGTCTAAAATGCAACTACAGCAGCTTAAATGTATGGTGTAAATAAAACTAATGCTTCTATTTAATAAGAAAAATGGTGCCAGTAACCCCATGAAACAAAAAGATATTTTTATCCTGATACATAGGATTCTTCAACATGATATGTAGGATTCTTCCCCCTATGTCAGTACTTTCTATACATTCCAGGCGGGGCTGGAATCCTGTTCTAAATAGTAGCTACAAAAATGTCTGCCTTGAATGTGTCACACTTTATCACACTGATGATAATCTGACATCCACTATTAAAAGGGGCATTTTATATCAGTGTGATCCAGCCAGTTCAAACCAGTCTCCATTTCTCCCAGTGTTCTCCTCCCCAAAGAGGGCAGAAAACGAGTGTTGGGGCAGGGTGGGCTGTCCAGGGAGCTGAACCTTCTTCTGTGCATGGCACAACCCAGAGCCAAGGAGCTGCCCCTGTCAGCAACCAGCCCATGAACACGGGCCGTGAACTGGGATCTCACCCAGGTTCCGCCACTCTTTCCATACTCAAAGTGCCACAGACTTCTTCAGGTAAATTACCTCAGGTGCCTGAAGCTCTATCAATGACTAAAGGGCCATCATCAGCCACTTCTATGCTGTCCTTTTTCCTAGTGCTTTTGTCAGTTTGCAAAGACATCTTAAGAGTATAAAGTATGCATAAATTTCCTACCATTTTTATCCGTTTGCTGTTTGGCCTAAAATAATCAAATTCTTCTCTCGTACGTAGCATAGTCTGCTTCAGTTACTTCCTTCTTTGACCATAACATGATCCATCCTGAAGTCAACCACATTAACAGTTTGCCACTGAATTGTGCAAACCTGCTGGCTCTGTTGCATAAATCTTTAGTGTCACTGCAGAGATTTACCTTAAAAGAAACTCTGCACTACAGTCACCAAAAATTCAGTAAGCATTTACTTGCAGATTTCAAAGTCTCATTTAAGCACCATCCTACCCAAAAGCAGCACAGGGGAGGAGGGTGATGGTAAACCTCACTATATGGGTATCCGCCAATTTTTATTGACTAGTTGGGACCTCCAGGAAAAGGGCTGCACTTATATTAATTTGTTATTTATTAATGTTAGTATCTAACATAGAGTGTCTATACCTCGACCTTGGGAGGGAACAGGGGTGATGCTCTAAGAGACCTTTCTTATGTGAACTCCTCTCCACTCCCTGTGTGACATTTTTTTTTTCCTCCAAGACAGAAGTATTAATAAAATCTTTGAGTAGCCCTCCCTGGTGGGGATTTTCACAAGCAGTATCTAGGGCAGTGATTTCACGGGGAGGCAGGTCACCAGTATGGTCAGCACGGCTCTACTGACTTCTGATGGAGTCATCCTGTCATTTCTCAAGCAGGTGCAACTCATAATAATTTCAAACAAACTGCTCCAACTGTACCAACAAACTAGATTTCAGCTCAAGGCCAGCAGCCTGGCAAAATGCCACAGCAGATATATACATTCACGCATATATAGGTGGATGCTTTCTTCTGTATCGCTTATTGTGGAGAATGGCTGTTGCATAAACTTATAATAGCAGTGCAGGGGTTTACTTCCCCCTCTGCTCTGCGGCACGCTTTTCTCCTGTTCTGTGATGTACTTTGACTAATCATTTCTTAGTCCTCTAGGTGCAGACCTTTAAAAACACTAGGAGCTCTCAGTCCCCCTTTTCAATTGCAAACGATTCATTTTTGGTGAAGTGTGGCCTCCCTATTCTTCTGCCAGCCGTTGTGTTTGTGAAAGGACCGTCTCAAATTTCTTGTGCGGGAGCAGCTGTTGCTGGACCGAGGCGGCCTTTTCAGAGCCCCGCCGCAGCAGCTTTTCACTTCTCCTCCTCCTCTTCTCCTTCCTCCCTCCTTTTGTCTCCCCCAAAGCAAGAGCCCCCCTGACCCTTCGCCTCCCTCCAGCCTACCTCCTTTGTCAGCCGCTGCAGACAAGTTCCACCCTAAATCAAGCATTGTCTCCATCTCCAGAAGCCAGCACGTGCCCACATCCCCCTAATCTTTTAATTTCCCCCCAGGAAAAGGCAGCTGTTAGCGATACACGCAATGCACAGCTGTCAGCTGGGGCCTGCCGCCTGCCCACACCGAACAATGAGGAAGGCAGCGCCGGGGCTGTGGAGAAGTAATATCTACATATATGTGCCTTTGGCAACAGTTGGCAGCACGTGCTCTGAAATGCGGCATTGTCGGAAAACCCACCCCTGCCTTCCCCCGCCACAGCTCCGCACACGTATGAGCTTGAACTTTGCCTGATTTCAGAACAAAACGCCCGGCTTCAAAGGGCAGGACTCCCCGGATAGCTGCATTATACCTTCGCTGCTGAAACAATCCCCTGCAAAATTACAGGGTATGAAAGGCACAAGCCTCCAGTAGCCTGGCACGTGCTTCGCACATTCCCCTCTTTTACACACCAGTCGTTTGAAAGTTTTGTCCTGGAGGGAGAGCAGCATAAACAATCTGGAGTGGAGAAAAGACCTATACATCATGATTTTACCTTTTTCCCTGGGCGGTGAGGGGGGCCAGCATTTTAAAGCGAAGCAGGGATGGACATGAGTACGTGCGGCTGGGCTGGTCATCTCGCTACATTTATGTGCAAGGAACAATCATTTCACATCAAGATGAAGAAAAAGGTGGTTATTTAGGACAAGAAAAATGCAAGGCATAATTGCATCTGCGCAATACGCACATTTACATGCCAAATTTGTACCTGCAACAACGGCAAGTGTTCACACAAATGATAAATTGCACAACACCACAGTCATTTGCCAGTGCAGTTGCCTCAAGTGAGCTTGCAAACATAGTAGCTACAGACCCCAATTAGTCATGTAAATGTGCCCGTCCCTTCTCATATACCATGGTGCACATAACTTTACAAAAATTGTACCTCTTTGCTCCACGTTAGCGCCTGCTAGAACATGGAGGAGTTTCGTAAGGAAATTCACTGTGTAAACTCATGTCTTGTGATGATTATATGTAAAAACCTCATACATTTAAAACTGTTTCATTTCCTTTTCCCATGTAGATTCTTTTAAAGTATGCATGTGTTCCTGTCACCAACCTTCTGCCTAATCATTAAATGGGAATTTGATTGATTTCTACATGCAGTTGTTCCCAAAGACTAAGCATTTAAAAAGTGACCATATCATCTGTTGCTTTTGCAGAGGTCTGTTGCATAGTTTCCTCTCTAAGCAATGGAACAAACAAGGCTCCCTCCCAAACCTTTCATCAGCATAACCTTTTTGCAGTCAAGCAGACAATTCTGGGTTTACTTCACTGCTTTCAGTCATGTTACGTGATAAGGAAAAACTTCTGTGTTGTTAGTGTATATTCCCCAGCTTGCTCTGTACACGTGTTTTTACTTGCTTTATCTCACCTGGCCTGTAATTTAAAGGACTTAAAAGATACGATACGCTAAGTGGACCATATGGCATATGGTACACCTGCCCCGTCCTTAGCACCTGCTGCCGAGTGCTCTGTGGATGTCAGGCTGCTTGATACAGCACTCCTGGCCAGAGGGCAAAAACATTTCCACGCATTTGCATGCTGGACAGAGGCCACGTGCCTCGGCTGTGAGCAGATCTGACACAGCAGCGTGTCAGTGCTTTCAAGATTAGCAGATCTGTAGAAAGCAATGGATTTAGCCAACAAAGGAGATGCCACATACAGATACCTCAGGGATCCTAATAACCTTGTATTGAGGAACCAGGATCTTCAATAAATGATAGTTTGCTTTGGGTGGGGAATGCCAGCGGTAACCATTTGGATGCAGTCACAGTTTTCCTGAAGTACCCAGAGAAATCACAAAGGGATGCATTTTGCTATCAGTTAGGCAAATACAAATGCCATCCTGACTTACCCCCACGCAGAACCACCAAGGGCACAGGCAGGAAGCAACATGCACTTGAAAACAGGCATCTCAAAATAGAAATAGTAGCCATAAAGTAGAAAGAAAATGGATAAAACTTTAATACTCATAAGGGTTTAGCAAGCACGTGCTTCAAGAGCGGCCTGCAAGACCTGCCCTTTCATTGCAGGTTCTTCTGGCCCAAGACTCACTTTCCCCATACACAAACTGGGCCAGGAAGCCGGCATTTTTGGTGCAAAGTTTTGTGAGATTTACGGAGGAGGAATAGCATGCAAAAGTATTAAGAGATGCTACCATTATTCCTCCCAGTAGCAGCAGCAGCCTTTGTTGAAGCAGCCCAGGTATCCAGCAAAGGCAGGAGACTGCGGCCCATGCAGGAGCTGTGGCGTCTAACACTGGGCAGCTGGACAAATACAAAATATGGAGCAGCCAAAAGGATTTGTCTTTCTTACACTGCTCAGGGAGGAAAGTATTTCATGTGTGTGATCAGCAAAGGGACAGACAGGGTGGCAGTGCCCCGGTGGTGTCCCGAGCAGTGAAGGCAGGCTGCAGAGGAGCTCGATTTTGCACCAAGGACAGAACTGGACCTTGTGCAGGGTTAGTGCTAGCTGCAATGCCACCGACACAGGAGGGGACACTGCAGGGTTTCTCTTTTTCAGGCATTCTCCAACACAGACTTTGGAATTGGCCAGTTTAGAAGATTTCTATTTTATAATGTGTTGCCTCTCAACAGTATGCCTTGATTAACCTATCTGAAATAAATTTGGCAGTGATCTTTTTGTCCTCATGTTGGAACATTACCAAGCAAAACACAGAGCTATTCTTTTCTTTCATTTGTAGCTGTCTCTCCTGTTGCTGGAAAGAAAAATTCTCTGGCTGGAAGGAGGTTGTCAGGCTGGCGCTGCCTTTATCTTCTTTGCTAGAAGGATCCTATGATTGCTTAGGCCTTGGGACGCCTGTGACCCTGTAACAGGGATGTGTTTTTCCTGGTGTATCTGCAAACCTGCAAGCACGCCAGAGCCAAACTGCAGCCCTGCTGGACATGCTGTTCTTCACAGCACCACTGAGGCTCTCTGTCAGGGCCTTCTTTTTGTGCCCCGAAACAGATTCCCTTCCTATGGCTTTTAGCCAGCCCTTCAGGTTGGGGAGGAAAGCAAAGCACCTCCAACTGCAAAGCCATCGGCATCCCTCCATGCACAGGGCTGGGATATAGGTGGGCTCCCCTGGCTGGTGCGGAGGCAGCTCCATGCAGAGCCCAGCCGGGAGGTCCTTCTCCTGCCTTGCTCCTCTGTATGGTAGTCTGTGGCGAATTGAACTATCAGCGAGTGCCCCAGGCCCCAGTCTAGCCTCAGACTACCCCGGCCCCATCTGTCACCCTATCTGGGGCATCTTTGCCGCATGATTGGCACAGGGCTTGAAAAGGCAGCACAAGACGGGCCATGTGGCAACCCTGCGACGGGGAGGGGGCGGAGGGGGAGCGGGATGAAATATTGTGACAGGACACTTCAAGCCCCAGCTAATCACAGCTGCTGAGGGCTGAAGAGTGCTATACATCCCCTCGTATCAGGCAGTGCATTCCTGGCAACATTATTAATTCAGAGGAGTCCCTTTAATTTGAAGCAGAGATTAAGGCTTTCCCCGGTTGGCCTCACTGCGGCTGTAAAGGCAACAGGCAGGCCTATTGTAAGGCCATTAGGGAAGAACAATAGGACGCTGAAAGGGGGATGCGGGTGAATAGGGGAACGAGAGCTGGCTTGTGCCAGAGGCCGGCTCGGCTCATTACGGGAGCGGCAGATGGAGCGTGGCCGGGTTGCTGGGCAGAGTCAGGGCTGGCAGCTGGCGGCGGTCCCCACCGCATCCCCACTGCATCCCTATCGCTTCCACTGCATCCCTATCGCTTCCACTGCATCTGCATCCCCACCGCACCTCCCGCATCCCCACCACATCCACTGCATCTGCACCGCAGCCCACCTGCATCCCTCCTGAGAACCAACAGGTGGATGGAGACTGCCGCCCCTACCAACAAAAGTCAAAATAAAAAGGCTTCGCTTTTTCCCCTCCTGCCTCGTCCTCCCTGTGGTGATTTCTCAGGCACCTCTAAACTCTGCCGAGCAGAAATGCCAAAGGCATCAGGATGGTATGGAAAGCACACTCCCTTTTCCATTCGTGGTCATGCCAGTCTATACATCGTGCCATTCTCAACAGGGATGAATGACTGCAGATGGGTGGCTGTGCAGGAGATGGTGTTTTGGAGTCAGATTATTAGACACAGTTAGGCACCTAACTGATTCCTCTAACTACTCACTGGATTTTTAAAAGTACTCAGCTTTACTGGCTTCAGAGGAAATTCCCTATCTTATACTAACCAAGGTTTTCCTTTCCTTTATATGCCTCAACTCATACACACCTCATGCTTGAGAGGAGTGGCTGAGACACTGGTGGAAGTCTTGCATTGCAGTGTACCAGGTGCTGTGGCATGCACCATCCTCCAGCAAACTGACCTCTGTGGATGCCCGACAGCCCCTGCCACCCAACCTCCTCAGCTCCCTCTCCACCTGGGGAGCAGCAGGGCAGCATGGACAAGAATTCTACTTAAAAAGAAGCCTTGGAAAGCATCACAGAGCAGTATTTTTTTTTTTCTTAACTGAGTTGGTGAAAAAGTAATTTTCTTCTTCCAGTTTTGCCATCACTTCAACTCCTGGAGCTTGTGAAGAAATGGTTCTGGCAATCAGGGTGCTGGCTGGGTCACTGACAGCTGCCAGGAGAGGTACACACTGTTCCCTCTCCCCAGATGTGGCACTGGGGCCGCTGGGTGGAGAAACCTGTTTCAGTTTGACAGTCATTCCCCTGACACTCTGGGGAAGGTCAGCCAGAAGATGTTGCTGAGCATCCCAAGAGAAGTCAGAATTTTTAAGCACGTGCTGTTTTATGGTTGGATCTCTCAAAGTTGTTTACAATGCTTTTGTGCAGTTCTGAGTTGTTCCTTCTTTGGAAGAGATAATCCCACCACCTGAAGTGAGCTTGTGGCTCAGCAGCTTGGCATGGTCCCAAGTGAGTGCAGGACATCCAGACCAGACAGTCTGCCTTTAACAAACTGACGTCCCCTTGTCTTTATGGTCTGTGTTCTCTTCCAGTTCATGGTCATGCATGTAATTGCTGATCAAACAGCAACTGCAATCTCTTCCATGGAAAAATAATTTTAGGAAACTATGGAGGGTATTTTTAGTTACAGAGGTGGAAACAAGGAGAAGGAGCCAGCACCCTGTGATCAGGTCACTTTGTGCAGACCATCGTCAGGCACTCTTTGGACCACTCGCTCTCCACAAAATGCTCTTTTGGAGCAGTGGGGTTATTAAAGATGACAGCTGCAACACAGCATGCAGAAAAAGGTCTCAATATTCAAAGCATATGTTCAGGCCTTTTTCAAACATCTTTTCCTTCTCTGCACCATAACACTTGCACCTTACTTTCTTTCATCTTACCTGAATTTTTTATTCATACTTTATTTAAAATTATCACAATGTATGATCTTAAGATTATTCAGGGTGCAACTCTATTTTCCATATGAAGAATGCATTGGAAGTGATTATGGAAATTAATTTGATTCCTTTTATTTTTGCCACTGCTTTTGCCACTTTTTTTAATTTCTTGCAGGTCCAATGAAGATCAGTCCACTCCTCCAGCACAGAGCACTCACTCTCAAGTAGCTGCAGCTGCACAACTGGCAGTGAGCTGTTGGAGTGTGGCACGAGGTGGCTAGTGGCAAAAACAGTGAGGGTAGGGACTGATGTCTGCTTACACTGGTTTTGCCATTGAAGAGATCACAGCTGAATGAGGCGTACTGTCAGGGTAAGTCACGAACGCCATCTGAGGTGTGAATTCACACACCGGCCATGAAGCACATCTCTAGGTCAGATACATTTGTACAGATACAGGGATGGTCAGCTCTAACCTTCCACGTGCAAACACAATTATTCTTCACCTATAGAAGCGACAATGGAGAGACTTAATGCTCAAATATAAACTTCTGAGAGCTGAGAGACCTGATCATGTATGAAGTTGTTGACAGCCATGGTTCCTTTTCCATAGAAAGGCAAAAAATTCTTTCTAGATATCTGGGCAGAAGCAGCTGATCATTTAGATCATCCTCAGGTAGTACAGTAATTAAAAATGTGTAAATACCTGTGCAAACAGGCAGCTTTAATTCCAGAATCAGCTGCAGTGTGGGAAAGTATAGCAAAGCTTTCATACGTGGCTCTGCAGAGTTTGCCCTGTGCCAAGATGAGTGATATTCACTGGTCCTAGTGGTCTTGAAATGTGCTGCTTACCATTTGCAAAGCCTGTCAGAAAATCAAGAGAAAAAAATACCTAAGAGCAGTAAGAAGTCTTACTCTGCAACCAGCTGACACTCCAGGCATGGGGACTGCAATTTTCTGCATGAAACTCAAAGTTTGTCCAAGGAAGGATCTAGCTCTCAAAGGGAGTTAAACCTGCTCCAGAAAGCTGAATAATTTATCAAGCAGAGAATCAAAAATTGTCACACTCTTTTCACTGGAGAACTTTTGACTGCACATTTGCAGCAATCCACTTGGTTGGTTTCTAGCGCTTTTGAGACAGGTCCCTGAAGGTCTTTCTGTCTTTCTGTTGCGAAACCAGGATGTTTATTGCTGCCTATAGTAACTTGGAGAGTCAAACCATCACTGCCAGGAGCTGCAGGCTCCTTAAACTGGCCATTTAGTAACAGCCTTGTACCCACATTCCCCCATCTTATCATTTCATGTCAACATTAATTCCCTGAATGGTGTGATTGGAAGACCTGAAGGGCAAACACTTTGGTTGCCAGTGGAAACTTGTGGGGCATGGGGAATAGTGAAAAAATAACTGTCTGGCTCTGACACCGTGTTCCCGGTGCGGAGTTCGCTGTCCTTCACTGTGGGTGAGTTCATGACTCCAATGATAGCAGCTTTGCTCTCTGACCCCACAGCAGATTCCCAAACGCCAGCAAACATGAGAGGCAGGGCAAAGTCAAAGCACACACAGGTGGTGTCAATACGGAGCCTTTCTCCGTGGAGGAGACATGGGCCATAGGTTTATGCTGCTATTTTGCTGAGCAAATTTTAGCCTGTGAGCTCTGACAGAGGCGCTGGCTGCCAGGGATGCAATGCTATGGCTGTACAGGTATACTGTACATCACTTCTACAGAGAGCAAAGGGCAAAAATACTGACAACATAGGAGAGGAGCCACATCTCACAGCTCTGCAATTAGTCTTTAAAAATATGGAATAAGGTCAAGGACAGATGCACAGGACATACCTTAAAAACCCTGAGAAGTGCTTGAAGTCATACTGTTCTCACAACCTGAAAAGCTTCTATCAAGCTTTTATGTTTTGATTCACATCAATTAAGTTCTATAGAGAACTGCCCACCAAAGCAGCCATGGTCCTATGTGCCAATTAAGTGTTCCTACTGACAAATCCCTCTTTGCAGCCTTCATTTGTTCATGTAAATGATTTGCACTTGTAACTCTGGGAGCAGAGGCTGCAAACAAAGGCACACCTTTCACCTGTGCTCTTGTTTATGGGACTTGGTGTTCATTTTTGAAAATACAGTCCTACATTGCTGCACTGAAGGAGATCAGCCACTGCAAATGGCTTTAAAATGTGTTTTGTCAGAAAGGTTACCTTGACCCACTGTGGCCACTAATAAGGCAACAAGATCAGCATAAGCATCCCTCCTGGAGTGCTTTTTCGTGAGGCTTTTCACGGGCTAAATAAGGGCCTCTTCATTCCTACCTGTGGTAAACAGAACCTCAATAGAAATAGAACCTACGCAAAACCTCATTTGAGGTGGTTGCTTCCCTCTTCTTGTTTTTCAGCCCCTTTAAGTGACATAAAAGGAAAGGGTATATATATATATATATTCTGACCCTAGTTTCCAAATGACAAGTAGTACTCCTACCATCTTCCTGGAGCAAAAGTCACATGTACCCTCAACCCATTTCCAGGTAGAGTAGACTACCTGTTTCCAAGAAAAGAACTTTTGTAGATTTATGGAATCTACACAGTTTGCAGGAATCAAGGCATTTTCTAAAGAATATGTACTTAGACTTTTTCTGCAGGACAATCTGTGGCTCTCAGCAGGAAGTACTATGCATTTATTCCTCCATAGCTGAGAACAGAGTCTGGACCATAATCCTAGTGTGATTTGCATTTAGCTGTACATTTTCAGCAAGGTTTTCACATGTGCGTTTTAAAAGAATCACTGCATGCACACTTGTGCCTTTTTGCAATACATGCAAATACCTGCAGGTGATCATTAAATAATCTTACATCTGTAAATATACATGTGTGTGCAGCCATAAAATCAGCTTGTGCACTTGCACTCTAGTGAACACCACAGTACAGCTAAGGAAGATCCCTTGCAAAACACATTTTGTGCAGGCAAAAGATTTATGCCGGTAAGGCCCTGAGAAGTTGATTGACCACCTATCCGGATTTGTTAGAGAACACTGGCTAAACTGAGTGTCAGGTTACAATTAATATCTTTTTTTTTCCTGTTAGAGTACGTTTGGTAAATTCAACGGCTATATGAGTATACACAAGTGTAAGAGATCTTTGCCTGCGCAAATATCCTTGAAAAGGGGTTCTGCTTTCCTCCCTGTTTCTATTCCCACTTGCTTTCCCCTAGTAGGGGTGCACCATGAGAACCGCGGGTGCCTCCCCTCTCCAGTGACCTGGTCTGATAAGCCTCGGGTGGGCACAAGGACCACGTGCAAACAAAAGCAGGTCAACACAGAGTTAAACAGACCTTCACAGTGGGCAAAGTGGCAGCTTTACAGTTAATACCACAGAACTGCAATGGAGTGTTACTGTAGCTATCGAGAGATTAACTGCCAAATTCCCATATACAAACGGGTCCCCAGCACATGGTAATCATGCAACTTACCCAGTGGGCTCAGCATCTACTGCACAATGTCAGGGTGCTAAACTGAGAAGGCTTTAAAGGAGAAAACAAATACTCGGAGTCAGTACTTTGTGTGCTGGATTCCAGCTCTTGCAATGCATTTTGTGCCTGATAAGTCAGCACTGGAAACAACTATTGGGAAGTGAATAATGGTGGCCTTGCTGCCACAGCACTCTGAGCTACATAGTTTCTGTGGTCAGTGCCTTCTTTAATTGCAGTGGGCTGTTTTGCAGAGAGCATGTTACAAAACAAGCACCAGCTTCCTTGGGTGCCTACAGAAAGGGAAACCAAGATTTATTTTCTTCCTCTCATGATCATCAGCAGATACTGTTTTCACAGGGATCTTGAGTAAAGGGACAAACAACGGTGCAAATTGTGCAATTTTCACAGTATTCCTTCTGTCGTTTCCCTCAGCTGCCCGAAACCCCTTTTGCTCTAAAGAGAAAGCAACAACACAGGACAGTTTGTACATAAACAGGGCTGTACAGTGTTAGATGAGCAAAAGCCGAGCTGAATTTCATAACTAGATGCCGTCCTAGTCATCATTTAGTGTGGGAGGTGGGAATCTGTTTTCTTTTTGCAAGCGTTGCTGCTGTTGGGAGTTTATTTATAAGCACTTTGTACCAAGGAATAAGAAGCTGCTCTTGGAAAGAACTGTTACTGTCCTCTAGCTATCAGGATACTGTCCTAACTTGGCTTCCCCCCACCTCGTCCCAGCCACCGCCACCAGCACGCCCCCCTCTCCCTCGGCCACAGCATTTTGCCTGGAGGGGGTTTTGGCATTGACCCAGCAAGAGTCTATTTAAGACTTCACCGGAGTGCAAGAGTAAAAGGGAATAGCTCTCTACCTGCCAACACGTAAATTCAGCTCCAAAACTTTTCTAGATTAGTGGAGACTTAGAAATGTGTATTTGATTTCTCAGGGCCCTTTACAAATGCTGAACGCACTTGATATGATTAAGTGATAAACAACAATGTTGGAGAGTTCGCATTTGGTCTGCTGTAGCAATAACATGATGTCCTGCCAGCAGCAGCACAGAATGCAATGCTGGGAGAGCAGGAAGCTAGTGGGAAAGAAAAAAAAAATGCAAGCCCTGTCCTTTACGCTTTGCTGATGGGGAAAAATAAATAAAGAGCGTAACCTTTCACAAAGGGCTGACTCTGGGATCACTCTGAAAGGCTGGGCCATGCACAAGGCAGTAAAGCAAGGGGAGAAAGTGCAAAAGGTGTCTTTCTGAAGTGCTGCACAGAAAACAGCCCCTCAGCAAAACGGACACTGGTACCTTATCTTTTGCTTACTCATCCTGCCATATAGATCTGGTATCATAATCCCTTTCCTTCTTTTCTGTCTTAATACCTTCCCCACCCTCCAATCTATAATAAAAGTATATTGGCCACAAGGAAGGGAAACTGGATTTGGCCTAAAAAGGCCACTAGCAGTACGAGCAGGCTCGGATTTGCTAGAAGATGTAGCATCCTTCCTCTCTGCAAAGTTGTTTCTGCTTTATGTCAGTAAAAGCAAGAGTGGAAGCAAGCATCACAAGTCAGTGCTGAGTCTGGGCTTTTCTGTGTTTAAACAATTGCTTTTGAGTGACCAATTGGTTTGTGGCTAATTCCCTGCACACAAGGTCAAGGTCAAGGACAAATGAAAAAAAGTCACTACATGGCTTGCATGAGGCCATGGGACTGGAGGAGGAGGAGGGTGGAGAGGGAGGGGAGGTGGGCAGTGCATGGCAGGAGAGGAGCAGCACTGCTGGGCTGCAGGTGTGCAAAGCACTTCTCAGGGGTACTTCTGTGGACAGATGACACCTCAGGCAGCCTCACAGGGCACACAGGGATCTTGGAGAGAAGAAATGCCAGCATCAGTTTCACACTTCCCTGCAGGCCAACAGTACAATGCCTGAATTGGTAATTTTCTACGCTATGGCAGCAGAAAGATTCTCGCTGGGATCACACCAAAGCAGCGGTGCTGTTTCTCAGCACTGCTCTCAAGACTTTGGGAAATTTGTCCTGTGAATCTGCATAGTCATGCACTCACTGCATTTGAGTAAACATTGTTCCTTTCTTACTTAGATTAGCTCTGGTCACTGAAACCACTTCCACTTTTTGTGCTGGCTGCTTATACTATAAACTAAGACAGAGATGTTTAAAAAAAACTTCTAGTGCTTTTATTCAGTTGCCTGCTGTTATTTTCTTCTCCCTTATTTCTATAGGAAAAGATTATAATGTAATGTAAGGAACTAATACAGAACTTTCATTTTCCTTTTTGCCTTTCTTCTCTGATGCTCTTTAACTCATGGCATCTCTGCTTATATTTCCTAATGTGTATGTTAATGTAGGATCCAGCTCCCTCCCCCTCTCAAAATGGCCACAATATCTCTCCCTCCCTTTTCTACTAGCAACTGCATGCATGCCTCACTCTTGCACTACTGGTGTAGCATGTACCCCTCTTTGTGTGCGGTGAACCCATTTGAACATACATATGTTATCATCACCTCTCCCGTTTGCAGGGTGGCTGTGAATAGACCATCGAGGCTTGCCATGGTGACAAGAGTGTACAGGAACAATGATGGTTCCTTGCAACCTGACAGCCAGATGTTCTGTCACCATGCTCTGTGGGGTGCCATTTACGCTTATCCAAAGTGAGTTAGACATTAGGGACACCCTCACGTCCTGACACAGTCCCAGATTTGCACACCGTAAGCAATCATACAAGCTGAGAGAAGTCCATCACTCAGAGGTGGCAGCCAAGTGGGAACAGTCAGTGAGACTGTGGCACCAGAAGTGCCATAAAATTTATGCTTTTCTGTGTAAGGAAATATCAACATAATTTTGCTACCCAACAGTTTTCCTGACCCATAAGAAGACATATATTTAAGTGGTAAATGTTCTTGCATCTCTTCAGGTGGACTTGTCTCAGTGAGTCTTTCTTGGCCCAGAAAGCAGGTGAACTGTCTTGCTTTTCTATCACTTACAAACACTCCTTAAGTGTACAAAATGTAAGTTATAACAATGATCTGTTCCTCAGCCACAGCCAAAAATGCCTTAAGAGAAAACTCCTGCCAGCAAAAGTCGGCACATTGCTGTTTACCAGACTTATCAAAGGACAAGTTGTACACATAACAAATGTTATACTGCCTCCATAAATAGGCAGGTAACAGCTGTGGAGACCACAGGAATGGTTGCATGAGGGGAAAAATCAGCCTTTGTCCAAAGCCTTGAGAAGGAGAGCTGGCTAATATTTTTTCACATGTACCCATGGAGTTCATGTATGGATGAGAGGGGTGCAGCTTCTGCATAGCTGGATATGTGGCAAAGACCATGTTTGCAATCTTTGTGCTAGGTCATGTATAAAGGCAGATCTCTGGGGTAATAGAAACTGCGAGTAGGTGACAGGGCGTAAATTGGTATTCTGCCCTGAGTCTAATTAATGGGGTTATACATACAGGTTAAAGGAAGAATTGCATCTTCAAACAACTGAATATGAGGTGGGGGCTAACATGAGTGAGCCAGCAGTGTGTCTTTTTACCTACCCGGTAAGTATTGTCACTCACTCTACACCAGGAAAAGATGGACCAGGCTCCAGTGACTTGACATTCTCTTTGCCCCAGCGGTTTCTTGTTTCCTGTGCAGTAATGGGATTGCAGAAAAATCACTGTCTCCCATAGCGGTTTTAAGATCCCTTTTCAAAGGCCCTTTGCTTTCTCCCCCAAGTGCTTTTACATGCTTTCACATTGCTGGAAGCTTGCATGACATTGCCAAGGTCAGTTCAGTAAAGGCACCAAACCAAAAGAGTTCAGTACTCCTTCTGTGACACTATGAAAGATAACCAGGGATCTTGAAAATGAAATCCAGGAAGCTGGCATTGTTTCTACATATAACATTGCTTCCCTCAAGTACGTACAGAAATTTTTCAGCTTCTAACAGGTTTTTGGCTTGCCATGATTTCTAGGGAGCATCAGCAGTTGCCCCAAAACACAGTAAAACAAACTTAAGGGCAACATGGTCCTTGCAGTGCTAAGGCCTCTTCGGGGCTGACAGACTCCTGCAGAAATAGAGCTCATCTCCCCGTCCCATACAGACCTATCACATCTCACATACTCACATACCAGCTGCCGTTGGGTAGGTATTTCACTAAAACCATGATGAAAACTACATGCCATCCACAAAATTATGGTCCCTGTGCAGGCAGCAAACTGCATGGTAACTACAGGCTTCACGGAGTAAAAGAGTGTGGGTAAGGAAAGAAGACATGTATGGACATCACTCACATCAAAAGAAACTGATATATTTTGTGCCTGTTTTGTTTTTTTAAAAAAACATTGTATAAAGCATATGGTACTTGTAAACCAACTACAGACATAAACACTCCTTATTCACCTGAGTGGTCATCACTTGGCTCCAGACAACTTGGGTGATTTAAAATAATTGACAAAGTTTTTGTGATCAATGGTGGCATGAGTCTTGGGTGATACTAGATATTAAAATAGTTGCAAAAACGCTTTCTTTAGAACTCACAACTGTTTTAGTTAGCCTTTACCACCCTCCTCTTCAGAATATAGAATCACAAAAGCAACAAGCATAATGTCAGGAGGAAGGAAGGGAAATAAAACTAGTAAAATTACCCAATTTGAATAATCAGACAATTGTCAGACACATGCAGCTGAAACCTCTTCACTTCAGACTTGTACAAGCATCATCACTACAGAACAAAATTACAGCCACTGCTGGACTATATTTATGTTGGTTCACAAAAGTGTGCTTGTAGTGGAGCACTAGTTCCATGTATTTGGGTATCCATCTTGATGAAACATATTTTGGGAAATACTCTTGTATAGTAGTGAACTTTATCAAAAGGGATGTGTGCTGCTCTGTGAGTATCTTGGATTAAATCAGCCTAACTTCCATATACGTTAGATAAAGGCTGTACACTAATCAAAGGCATTCCCTGGTGCTGGTAATTGAGATGTGAGAGGAAAGAAGGATCTGTTAGTTTCGACCAAAGCCAGATATGAGGAAATTAATTAGTGTTATTGTGCATTATCTGGCTGTCCTACAAAGAGCTTGTTTTGCCTGGAGCTAGGTAAAGCAAAAAAAAAAAAAAAAAAAAAAAAAAAAAATAGAATATCTTAGCCAATGACTAAAATGAAGTGATGGTCCACTCTTACCCCATAGATGACTGCCCCAACGTAGTCATCTACCTCTAAATTGAACAGAAAAAGTCAGGCAACTTGTGACAGGTATTCAAGTAAATGCTGAACTGCACTGTGGCAGCCTGTTTCTCTTTTGCCAGCAGCTAAAGAATGAGCCTGGAGTAGCTGAGGGAAGGCACCCTCGCTGGGTATTTCAAGCAAGGTGGAGGGTCTCAAGCTCTATTGGCACACAATAAGCCAAAAAGACCTTGCAGCAAGGCCAGAATGCAAAGTGTTTAACAATCCAGCACTTGTTTTGGCACCAAAGAGACCAGAAAACCTGAATGGGGATGCTGATATCAGAAAAGTGAAGCTGGTAACACCAGTTTGTGGCAGAAGCTGGGCAACAACTCTCAGCAGTACCCACCTACACAACCCACTTGAGCAAGGGATTGAATTCCCCCTTCTTTGCACCTGTTCTCTCAAGACCATGCCAGCAGACTACTTGGCTGAAAGGGACATTTTCAGAATCTGTGAATTTCTGAAGTGCATATTAGCAAAACATGTATTCAGAGTTTGTAAAGACAACCATTTACAGTGGAAAACAAATTGTAAGTTATGCCAGCTCTCTTGACAGAAAGTATGGCAGTGTTATCCCAATCAAAACCAGACAACACTGCTTGTACTCTAAAAGAGATGAGCATAGTAAGTACCACTCTTTATGATATGCAGAGTATGACACACCTCTCACCTTGAGCAGTTTACAAAGAAAGGCTTTGACCTTTCAAACAAGTGAGCACGTATTTAACCTCTCTCACATGAGCGAGGGGAGCCACTGGGGTTTATGAACATGCCAGATGTTGGCATGTACTCTACTAACACTGGGGTTTAAAGTCCTAGTCCTGCAAATACTTTGCCTGAAGACATGGTGAAACCAGTGACACTCGTCATACTGCCAGAGCTGAAGAGCTGAACAAAAAATGTGTCTTTGCTTCACGCCAGGGAGGGATAAAGTGCTGTGTAGGTTAACTGCATGTAGGCGCTGATGGACTCTTTGCTGTGCTGATTGAGCTCACTTAATGAAAGTTTGGATATCTTCACACATTTCTTGGCTTCACAGACTGCATTGTCTGTTGCTGTTGATTGTCTGAAATCAACAAGCAGTTGATCTGCATTTTCTGCCTGCAAGTGCCTGTAATAATGTCAGTCTTTCACTACAGTGTCTTCCTAAATCATTTTAATAATCATGGATTACCAATAAAAATGGATAACCAAAAGTACACAGTGTGTGAGGACTGCTGATTTCTAACCTGTGCTATGTTGTTACACAATTGTTATTGCAGATCCTGAAACACTGTGTACCTTAGCCACTAAAGCTTTGAATGCATAGCAGAGCATACATCTAAGAGCTGCATGCCAGAGAAACTGGGGTTTGACAGAAGGGACTGAGACAGCTTCCTGAAGAACAGCCCATAATACACTGAATAGAGTATTCACTGGGGACATGGGAGGTGCAAGTCCATGCTGCTTTTGTGAACAATTTCTAGATGTTCTTTTATATGCTCTCATTAGAAATTCCCCAAGTGGGGATGATACATATGTTTTGGGTCAGAATTTGCTTTTTGCTTGACATAGAAGAGACATTTTTTGGGTTTTAATTTCTGCAAGAAATGTAAAACACAATTTCATTTTGGGTCCATCTTGAATTTCTCTGGCAGTTTGATAACCAAACCAAAAAATCAAATATTCAGACACACCTACTACTAGAAAACTACTAGTCCCCAGTGGACAGAAATAAGTGATAAAAATAACTGCTTTAAGAAAGTTTACTGAATATCTACTTAGATACCATTTTGTTCCCATAAAGAATGAGTCACATTCCTTGTTTATGTTCCTGTGGAACATGTGGAGTTGGGATGCTTGCTGTTCCCACCGCCACAAAGTCTCAAGTCCAGAAAGCGAACAGTTAAGCTTTGCCAAATAGAGGTCTGAGCAGCCGTGTATGTACGATATTGACTTATAAAGTGTCTCACTTACTCGTTGTGCTCATTCTTCATACTATAATGAAAATAGGACCTGTTGTCTCCCCTATTTTTTTCCCCCTTTGTTGACTTTACTTTTATCTAAACCTGACTTCTAAAGCTCACCTTAATCTCCCCTGGGCTGAGCTGACCTTCTGCAAATGGGCCAACCTGTAGGGAGCAATTGGCACACTGCTGGAGTTGTTTCTACTCCCTGCTACGCCCACAGACAAAATGCAGGAGAAGAAGCCTGGGCAATTAACCTGCTTCTCGCTCCAGTGGTAGGCCAGGGTCCTGTCCCTGGCACTTGTTTTTGTGGGCCACTCAAATGGATGCTGAAGGCTCTCAGTCTGCGCTCCCTTCAACAGGCTTTTGGCACGGGCAGGATGCCTGAAAGAGGAGGTGACTGTAGGTATGACTCAATGCCTGCTAGAGTCACTGGGAGCTTGTCCAAGTTGACTTTAATGGGGATTATGCTTGAAGGCACTTGCCCAGAGAGCATATCCCGAGTAAGCCACCACAAGTGAATCTAGATGGGCACACAGGCTCTGACACTAGCTAGTGGGCAAGTTTCCATTGACACTGAGGGCTAAAACCCACGGACAGGCAGCATACACCGCCAGGCTACCCCCAGCACCTCACCAGACCTCCTCGAGACAAGGGTCTTCCTGAGGCTTTCATCTGTGTCACCTGCAACCACTGCTGTGCCAGCAGCACAGGCATGATGGGGCTGCGTCCTCCGTGCAAACAGCTAGGAACGCAGCTGCTTTGCTGCTCCTGGCATGAGCATGCAGCATCCAGGCTGGCAGGTAGAAAGGACAGCCTTCAACCCTCTTCCAACAGTGTGCCCCAGTCCCTCCATTGGAGTTATAAAGAGCTGTAAAGAGGTCAGATGCGTCATGCTCTGTGGGTTACAAGTAAAGGTACTAATTAATGCTTGGGATTTGTATAAGATCTTGAATTTAGCAGAAGGCACACTTACAGTAGTGCTACTCCCACTGCAAACAGACTCTAAAGAGAAGAAATAGGGTGTCTGTTGGTGAAGTCCTTAGTGGACATCCAGCTGGCCTCATTCTCAAGCTCCTTTAGTATCACCATGTCATCCTTTGCATGAAGCAGAAGCCCTGCCCTTCCACGTGCTGGAAAAAGCGGTACTGAACATTCATGTGGGATACTGAGAGGCTTTCTAACCTACCAGGAGGACCAGGGCAGTGTGAGGAACTGGAGGAGGAAAAAAGAAATACACAAATGGCTCTGAAGCTTGCTTGGCACCCCCTTGCACATAGGGGTGTGCTGTGGTGCCCTGACAACCTCAGGCTGGCCCAGCAGTGGCTCAGCTGGGGCTGTCCCAACCCAGGCTGCTGCACAGGGTCTGGGACCTTCTGCAAATAGGGCTTTCTTCCCGCTGGGCCCTTGCTCGCCTTGTTTTGTGTCCTCGCTTGACACAAACCTCACAAACCCTTTACAGCCACTTTCCAAAAGCTGCTGTAATGATATTATTAGAAGCAAGTAGACTTGGAACTCTTTAAGGAGTGTGCAATGCCAGTCTGGCCAAGTCCAACAGTCCTGGGGCGGCTGGCACCAGCCAGGGACCCTGGGCAGGACTTGGTGCAAGGGCCGATGGTGTGGGGCACCCAGCCTTCTTGATGGGGCTGACACTGGCCTCACGTGGCTGACCCCAGCTCAGCTCTGTGCTGCCCACAGCCTTTGGCCAGTGGGCATACCTGCGTGCTTGGGTCCCTGGGCCAGCCTGCTGCCCATCCCTAGCACAGCCAGCTGCTGCAGGCTGCATCCAAAAACTGTTTGCACCAGTGTTCTATTGACCAACGTTTCACAGCCTCGAGTCTGGCTGCAGTGCACACATGGTGACACATGCCCCTGAACACATTTCAAAGCAGGGGGGAGGATTTGGGACATTTTTTTTTTAAAAGAAACATCTTACTTACTTTCTGTCTGTAAAGTAAGATGATCTCAGTGAAATCTAGGCACGAGATGTAACTTTCCTGGAAATACTAGGTTACACTGTGGATTCTGGTGGATGCTTTTTGAAATTTAAGTTTTTGAAATACAAGCTATGGGAGGTTTTGTTTACAGCTAAGGCCAAGGAAATCACAAAGCAAGATAAAACTGGTAGGAAAAATAGTTACCTTCATAAAAGAAAATTTGACAAGGAGAGGTGGAAAGTTTGTGTCCTGACACTTCTAATACAAGTAGAAAATGGTTGGAAAATATTTGCTGTGCATCTCTGGCTCAAACACCCTCTGGACACCAATGAGTATGAACCTGTATATGTGCTTTGCAGCTGAAACATTCAGCCATCACATCTCAGACACCCATTTGAAGGGAAAGTTCCTCAGAAAAAGCAGCCGGGGCTGAAATAAACATCATCAAGAAGGAGAAACTGGCAGCTCTCCATAAAGCTTGCTTCAGCTTACCACTTGTTCCAAGACGCCAGCCCGATGACTGATTGCGGGAATACTGAGGATGCCTGGTCCAAACGGAGCCGCCACTGACTCCCTGGCTGAAGGACGGAAAAAGTAACCAAGCTACCAGTCCAGCTTTGCTCTAATATGTATTTATGCTCAGCTTTGGGCATGGCAGTCAGCTAAATAATTGCAGACCTTGTTTACACATTGTTCTGTCCATGTGACTGCCTGGATCCAGGCCTTTTATTCCTGAAAATAAAGGAACCGCTCCGCCCTCGCTGTGGTGTCTGCCGCCAAGGTGCATGCCTGCCTGTGCAAGAGGCTGTGCAGCGTGGCAGCTGCTACCGCTGCTGCATGGAGAGGGGGTTTCAGCAGGGCTGGCTTTGGGGAAGCTCCCCTGGGGCAATGGAGCAGGTCTGCACTCTCCAGCAGCCTGCAAGCTCAGAGAAGTCAGCCTGCATGTGGAAACGTGCTCCTACTTGTCCCACAGAAAATCCCAGCAGGAAGCAGGAAAAAGGAGGCAGCCTCCTCCAGAGTATCGCTTTCCACATCCCACACTTTTTCACCTCTGACCCAAAGATGGGTCAATGCTGACACAAGAGTGAGACAGAAAAGCCAGTTCAATGTTACGCCAGAAATCCTTCCTTTGGCCCCTGCTTCTGCATGCTTACAACTTGCAGAGGATCAGCTTTATATCTGTGCACCACTTTAATGACAATTAAACAATTTTTTTAAAGAGTATAAGCAGAATGCAAATTGCAAATAGACTTCTAATGGCCACCTGAAGAGAGTAAATCTTACTTTTAAGAAAATCTCACTTTTAAGACACAATCCTTTATTTTCTTATAAGATTCACAGCCTCAGCATTACAACAGTATTCATATTCCTGCATATGCTCAAGCTGTATAAAGTGGGACACAGAAAGCACAGTCCAGAACTGCAAAGAAATATGTTTTCTGATGCTCCTGCCAGCAGGGATTTTCTCACATGCCTATCAGCATGCAAGCACTGTCACGTCATTCTTCTGTATGTGCCAGTCTTGCTCTAAGGATTATGAGCAGGCAGAGAAAAAAGACTCCAGTGCTGAAGAACTGGAAAGCAAAGCTGCAGTTTCCAGGATGACATGGTATTCTAGAAACCTGAAAGACTTTTTGTTAACAAGGAAATGGGGGCATATTTGGAAATCTGGGAGTGAGGGATCATACAAGGATACAGCCTGAACTATAGCTTGCTATAAACCAAACAGCAGATGAATCCATAGATATGCAGCAGCAGAGAGCAAAATGCAGTAACCTGTCACAGAGGAAAAAACATTAAATCCATGATTTTGCAGTAGTTTTGTTGTCTCCTACAGGTATGTTCTTCACCGAACTGAGCAGATTGCATTTTACTGTCAGTAAAGCATGTTGTAAATTTACCAGTTTGCCCTGTTCATGAATTGGACTTACCTTCTTGCAACATCTTAGTAATTCAGAGTATTTAGTAAAAGGTTCATGTGACCAAGCCTTAGCCTTTCATTGGCTCACGGATTATTTACATCAACTATTTACTATAGTGAAGAGTCACCTCAAACACGTGGGCTGTCTTTGTTCCGTGGTTACTTGATTGGTAATTTTTAAAGAAGAGGAGCACAGCCATAGAGAAGAACGCAACACCTAACCAAGGAGTCACGGACTCAGGGAAAGCACTGCAAGACACGTATCTGTCTGGCTGATATTTGAGAACTATAGATACTTTTGTGAACTATGTCAAAATACTTATGCATAAATAGTATGTCCATGAGTTTATTCACAAAAATATTTACAAACCACTTTTTGTGATTTGGCCAGTTCTATCACAGCTGGGTATGTCTTGCTGCTGAAAAAGTGAATAATATGAGCTTATTTATCACCAATTACCTACAAATAAGTGCAGATCAGTACAATTGAGTCTAATGTTGTAATGAGCCAAAGAAAAACTGCCGTAATGGACCAGTATGGTTCAAGAAGCCAATACATGTTTACTCACAGAAGGCAATATAGGGAGGAGCTTTCTGAGCATATCCTGGGAACACCCAGTCTATAGCATGTAATATGAACATCACTGCACTGTCTGGGACTGGCAGCATCCATGAAAATTTAGAAGCATATAAGAGTAAGGCAATGCCTTTCTGCATTGTGCAAGAGGGGAAAGAGAATGAAAGGTGGAGTCAGGGCATTGCCAAAACTTTGTGTCTGCATTTGCAGGAGCTCTGCCAGAGTGGGTCCTGTGTTAGCAGGAGCCAGCATCGGGGGAAAATGGCAAGGCAGGGAGGAGAAAGCCCTGACCAAAACATTGTCGAGTGAATATGGGTTTCATATGGGGCCAAGATGTCTTTAATCAGGTGGGAATGCTGAGGGCACAAACGGCTTTTAATGGCTTTCGCACATGCGGTCCCATGCACTGGCTGCAGCGGGAAGCAGGAGCGGGGTGGAGTGCTCTCTGCACATCTGCAGACCAGGCACTGATGGCTTCTCACCAGTAACATTCTCCAGTCACCCAGCAGGTGAGAGTGGCATATCCCAGGGGAAGTGTATCCTTCATGGGTATGTGCTTGAAATAATTTTCTTAAATGCCTAGCCAGCTACTTCTATCAGCAGGCTCACCTTAAAATACTTAGGGACATTGAGAGCTGATTTGTGTTCCTCTGGCTCTAAATCTGTCCTTACGAGCCAGCGGGGATCTAAGATGTAAAAGGGTGAATTAACTTATGGCAGCCCCAGGAGATCAGTAAAGGACAATGTGATTTAACGACACTTTCCTCCTCCATCCATTCTAAGTGGTGATCAGGCAGCTTAGTCTCACTTGAAGATCAAGGCCCAGAAATAAGCACGGCCTGAGAGCACCCCCAGAATAGGAAGGAGTCGCAGAATAATTTAGGTTGGAAAAGATGGCTAGAAGCCATCCAGTCCACCCTGCTGCTCAAAGCAGGGCTAACGAACTCCAGAGTGAGACCAGGACCGTTTTCTGTCAAGCTTTGAGTATCTCCAGGGATAGGGTTGCCCAGCCTGCCCCCGTGTTTGACCCCCTCAGGGAAAAACCGTTTTTCTTTATATCTTGTTCCAATTTTCCTTGCTGAAATTTGTGGCAGTTTGCCTCTCATCCTCTTGCTGTGCAAGGCCCAGCAGAGCTTAACTCCCATATTTACTACAGCCACCCGTTAGGGAGTTGACGACAGCAATAGATCAAGCGCTCCAGCCCCCTCAACGCCTGGACTCGCTCCAAGTTATCAGTATCTTTCATGCGCCAGATGCAGGACTCCAGCTGCAGCCTCACCAGTGCTGAGGAGAGAGAAAAAAATCACATCCCTTGATGCAGACCAGGGCAGATTTTGCCTGCTGGCTGGCACACTCAACATGCTGGCCACCAGGACCCTTGCCACCTTTTCTGCACACACACTGCTTTGGCCGAGCAGCCCCCTGCCCATACTGTTGATGGGGTTATCCTGTCCTAAATGACAGATTTTATGTTTATTGCCATCAGGGTGTTCCTGTTAGCTCCAGCTTGCTGAGGGGACCCTGAGTGGCAGCACTGCCCTCCTAGGTAAAGACCACTTGACATCAGACTTAGTCAGGATGCTCTCATCCCAGCATCCCGTGCATTTCCAAGAGTGGGACAAATGGCCAAACCTTGGATGGTGGAAATGGGAACAGCTACAGTTACCCATTGGCTTCATATGTCACTTCAATACATAGTAACTGTGGACCAACCCCTTCTTAAAAGGCAAAGGAAAGGGGAATTTTTGCATAACAAAGTTACTTTTCTCACTTACAAGAAATGTTTTATGGAATCTTTTCCTCAACATGGCAGGGGGTTTCTGAAGTGGACATTTTCGGATCCATTTCTAGTAAATTCACAATGCTTTCAACTTTGGTTGTTAGCAGGTCTATTATTTATGCATTTTTACTAGTAAACAATTCCTAGAAAATATTTGTTGTCAGTTTTATAAATTGACTTCATACTCTCTGAGGATTTATCACTACACACAGAATTAAAATTTTCCGTTAAAAGTTCTCTCAAGTAAAATGCAAATTAATTGTTCAACACTCTTCTCTTCTTTGAGGCACAGCATCCCAAGAGCAGAAGTGGTTTTCTGTTGGCTGATTTCTTTGTGTTGCACAGTTAGTTTTATCATCTCTCATTTTTGAGCAATTAGTTTCTCTTTAGCTGTACCCTCATTATTTCAATTTATTTTTACAATGAAATTTTAAAGAAATATGATAGACACGGTAGGTCTGCAATGTTAGGGGTAGGTGTTCTGAATCCAGATTTGGCTTTCTTTATAAGATGAAGTGAACCCATAAACAAAATTAGTTTCTAACTACACCCAATAGCTTTTTTTCCCCCACGAACTAGTTTAAAACCTTAAGATGTCATGCACCTCAACACGTCAAAAAACAGAACATGAAGAAGTTCTTTTCCTTATTTGTCCTTCCTTAAGATGAAATATTGAATCAGATCCAGCCTTAAAATAACTCTAGACCCACCACTCTTCTTTAAGGCAAAAGTTTTAATTCTTTGTCACAGAGTGCAGTTACTGAACGGTATCAGGCTCTGCAACCATGCTTTTGCTCTGAAATGCTGTCTCCAGTTTAGCTGATGCAAGGCTTCAAACCCAGAGATTAAAAAATTAAGATGAGCTCCAGACCTTGACCTGCAGGCAATAACTACTAAGCAGATAGTTTTGTAAGAAATGTCTTCTTTCCTTTGGCTTCAGCTTAGCCTAAAGAGTATATGGCCAGTGGTTTTGGCCCATGCAACTGCATTTCTGCAGAAAAGGTTGTAGTGACCTGGGGTTTGGCGGGAAAGCTCAGGAAGCCAAGTCAATCTGGGCACAGAAGCTCTCTTCATGGTGTCTACATTTTGGGCAAGCCATTTACAACTGTCATTCACTACAGTTCTCTTCCAAGGCACTAGAGAAAGATATCATATCCAGACTCTCCTAGGAAAAAAAAATACAGATATAATCTTAGGAAAACGCAATGGTGGAATTAAAATCATCTACATTTTACTAAGACTTGCCATGATGTTGCCCTCTTGCCAGGTCCTGTAATACGTTTGGAGAGCAAAGTCCTTTCTGTGTCGGTAAAATATCCCTTTCTACACACCTAATAAGTAACACAAGGGCCAGATTCTGGGCGGGGGACAAACAATAATAATAAACTCCAAGAGCCTTTCCAGCATTCCCCAGTTTAAAGAGATCTAAACAAAGGAGCATCACCTCACAGCCAAATGGCTCACCCTGGCTGTCAGGCTCTGCTGGCTGCCTTTGGCATCCATCGCAGCCTGCTCTCGTCCTCAGCCCTCAGACCTCATGCTGCAGGCAGCACAGGGCAGGTCTGCATGAGACTTTTCTTTTGTGAAGAGTAAACAGCCCTTAAGTTTATAGATAAATAGCTTCCTAAACTCAGTGGTTGTTTTACCTTGTGGGGGTCACATCTATTAAAGAGCTTGCTTAAAGAAAATTGTGAACTGCAATTGCATACACAGACTTACGTTTCAGTTTTATGTCTCTTCCCTGTTTCATTTTTAATTTTGGCTGCATTACTGCCATGCCAGCAAGACATGCCTTTGACTTTTTCAGCCTGCATGACTGTGTGTGTGGGTGAGTGTGCATAGTTGGAGCGACAACCCACATGCTTGCAAGATAGATACACTTGTTGGCTAATCATCCTTGCTGAGGAAAGAGAGGACAGCGGGTGAGGTAACTGTGCAGGAATGCAGTGTACCCAGCACTGGTGCCATGCTGAGTTTCAGTCCCCCACGCATGCTCGAAAAACTGTAACAGCACACAGTGAAATCCTCATTAAGGTAGAAAGGGCAGACCATATGTCTTGGAAGAGCAGTACTCCTTTTCCTGCAAAAAGGTGTGTATGGGTCCAGTTGTAGAATCAGAAAACCACTTCCCTATTTCCTCTTTCACACATTGGGTAGAAAAATCAGCAGGTGCCAGTGAAGGTGCGTTTTCTTGTTCTGCTTTGTTTTTTGAAGTGAGCTGCATACTGTACTTCCATAAGGGAATATAATATTTCAATATTAAGACTTAGGTGTTGTCTCTAATTAAAAGTGTGTAGCAAAAGTAAACAGAGAAACAGTTTCCAGGAGGAGTATAAGCTAAGTAAAGCTGAAGACAACTAAACCGTAAGGTAACATACTGCAAGAATTTTTATCCTATCCAATAAACAGGGACATATCTTGGCTACACCATGCCCACACTTTGCAAAAGGGTATCCAGATAAGCATAAGTACTGGGTTTTTCAGATCCTTCAGTGACATGGACTGCACTGGCATGATGCTTATAAAGCAGTCTGGAGGTCGAAGTTCTCATTATCATACAAATAGCTGGGGAAGTCAAGGATGGGCTAAATCTCTCAGGACTCCAAAGCATCCGTGCAGCCTCCCAAGGGAGACAGTCACAAAATGCCAAATTTAGCTCTCATCTCATCCCATTGAATTGGACAGAGCTACCACCAAGGTAGCCTGGCCTAGTGTTTACAGCTGCCTATTAAAGCTAAGCACAGCATCGCTCCTTTTTCAGCAGCAGCACTCTCTCTGTGAGTTATGTAAGGCTGGCAGTTTGTAAAACTGCTTTCAGTGGCTGCTCTTTCTTTCTGAGTTTTCACTCTGCAAAAATATCCTGCTATGTAAATACATCCATAAACAGAGGCTCCATGATTCCTTCAGCTTCTGCAAAATTTAATATTTGTCCTGTGTCATTGCATGTTCCCAGTAACAAGCAGCACCATATACAGAGGGAAGGTACTTCTAATCTGTGCTGGATTTTCTACTCCTCTCAGGGGGATACAAAAGTCAGTGGGTCCAATGTCCAGACCTGTTCTGTTTATGCCTGGAAAATAATGGTCAAGCAATGAAATCTCCCTGGAGGAAGGGCAAGGCTGTTTCTGTTTGGGAGAATTTGCAACAACGAAAGACTTGCAGAAGGGCCAACTTAGAGTTAACTCTTGTGCAGCTTCATCCACATCTCTCATCAAGCCTCAGAGTGATGACAAACATGACTAGTGTCCAGGTACATGTAAAGTGATAGGGTCCAGAATAACCTTGCCTGTATTATATGATTTGGGTGGGAGGAAAAATCCCTTCAGGTTTATGCAGCTTTATTTGACTTAATTTTGTTGGCTGTTGCCTTCTCAGCTTGGGACTCCTGAATACTCAAGGCTCCCTGCTTACTTACCAACACCTGGTCTGTATAAAATAATATTCTCTTAGCCAAACACCTAAAGATGAAAGCATTTCTTGGGAACTAACAGATGGCACTTTGCTGCAGGTAACCCTTAATTTTGGTTTCAGACACTGGCTGCCTTCCTGCGTCTTTGCTTAGGTCCACAGGTTCAGTTCAGAATTCAGGAAACAAGTTGCAGCCTTTGCCTTTCAAGTCTCCCCTGACCTCCGTCCTATCACTATCAGAGGTCCTAATACTTGTCTGGACACAACCATATTGAGACAGTTCACTAGGCAAAGTAGGCTGAAAGTCAGCCTGGTTGGCCACCTTGCCAGAGTGACTTTTAGGTGGTGTAAAGCCTGCATCCCTGGGGCTCTTCAGCCAGCATAAGTTAGAACAAGCCTCCAGCCAACAAAATTAGGTGACACTGGAAAGCACCTGGACTGGCATGTCACTGTGTTGGGCATAAGGGAGAGCACAGGGGAGCACTTTCACAGGAAGGGAAGGAAATTTTGCGCCCTCATGAACCAACATCTCATGGTTTTGTACAATTTTCAAACTGCAAGGAATTTATACCTCGTCTCTGAACACACCCACACCCTGTTCATGGTATACAGCTTCACACAGAGAGCTCTCCCTGCCCAATCATACCACAAAGTTTAGTGGTGGAATTGGTGGTGTTAGGCTAACAATTGGACTCAATGATCTTAAAGGTCTCTTCCAACATAAATGATTCTATGATTCTATAAATAACTTCTTTCTGACCCACATGTAGAATTTCACTGCCAACGTCTGTGAAGAATTGCTGCTTATAATCCTACTTTCATGGAATATGTTCTTCCAAATAACGTTGATTTGTCTCTTTTCCTGTATTTTAAGTTACAACAAATTGTTCCTGCATTAATCAGATACCACCAAAACTTATTACTCATCTTTGGCAGTAATGAGGCTGTTATATTTGCCTTTTTTTGACTTCAGTGGCAAAAACAGGCATTAAATAATTATTAAAGTACAACTATCAAATGCATACATCGAACTGCAATAATTTTTGCTTAGTAAGCAGTATAGCCCTCCTGAGTTCTGAAATATGACTTAATCAGAATAAAAGGCCTTCCTTCCAGACAAAATTAACAGTGAAGGCTTGCGCTCCCCTCATGGAAAAGGCATACTCATAGGCATGATCATTGGACCTTTGCAACAATATCTCTGCCATTAAAAGCAAACAGAGTACGTAGCTTCCCCTTCCATTTTCCTAATGAAAAGAGGATCTATGGAAACAGACTGCAGGGAGCTGAACAACCCCCTTCTCAGACATCTTTATACACTTCACCTCTAAACTTCAGGGAACTCTCTTTTTCAGTTTTTCTGGGGGAACAGTCCTGCTTCAGGGACCTTTTTGTTATGCTTTTGACTTGCCTGAGCACTTGCCATATGCCTACTGCCAGTACCTGAATTTTAAGCATTTGGCCTCTAAGCGGGGTATGTTGAAAATATATACTGGTGCCACAGTGCTAGGCACATAAAGTCCCAGGACTGCAAGTTTCTTAAGAGTATCATAATCAATACTCTTAGATAGAGGAAGGATCCCTATGTGCTTGCTCTTTTCTAGTACTCTTCTCCAGACATCTGCTCTTGGCTACCAACAGAAAAAGATATTAGGCTAGATGGACCTTTGTTCTGAACCTGTATGGTTAAGTATTTTGCTGAACTTTGTCCAAGAATCAAGCTACATGGCTCACTGTTCACATATGTGAATACTCTAAAACATATTTTTGAATGATAATGTATTGCTACAACATTATCTGATAGGAAGAAAACACAGATAACATCTGAATAAAACCACAAAAGTCAGTAGTGACAAAAATATGTTATACTGCCAATGTACAATGCCTATGACTTTTTTGTAATTTTTCTAATTTATTTTTAAAAATTGTTGTAATGCAGCACAGCTGAGTCTATCATTTGTACATCTAACTAGTATCTTAGAAAAAGAATAAATACAAAGAACTGTTAAAAAAAAAAAATACACCCCAACCAACTCTAAGTAACTGGAAGGACAATGAATCTTTTAGGAGTAAGTCACATTTCAGAAATAACATTATCTTTTTTCTCTTTTTTTAATGAATTTTTTTAATATCAGCTTAGATACCAATAACAGTATCAATGAAGGGCTTCAGAATCCTACGTTCTTCAACATTACTTGTGTTTTCTAAACGTGTGCAGCCCATCTCTGGTACTTGGAAGCAGAAAGTTGGTAAGGAGACGCTGTCTGCGAAAACGAGAAGGGCTGGCATTAGCACACTTTTAGCAGGGATGGTTATTACAGGCAATTAGGCTACATAATTGCCCTAGGAGAGGAAATCATCTGCTGCTAAGAAACAAAGAAACCTTAGTTTCTAGTAGCAGCCTCTACCAGCTGATGTGCTATTGCTGTGAAAGGCTTTATATAAGTGTATTTGGTAACCTCAATTGTGGGCTATATTCAGTTTTCGTTTCAGTAAACAATATGCCTATGGCAGATTAGAATATTAGTGCGAAAGCTGAATCAGGTGGCTGCTTTCTTCTGCACTTACCAGAAAAAAGAAATTTTATCTCCAGCTTGTGGAAAGAACTGCAGCTTCTTAAGTTCTCTCCTAGTCTTCTACATTTTCCCTGTAGCTTCAGACAGTCGTGGGGAACCTGTCCATGTTATGCTTTCAGCAGACAAGTGGTTGGCTCAGTATAGATAAATCAGCTGGGTGATGGGGAGCTCTGTGAGGCTGGGGCAGGGAGGAAGCCCCTTCCCCTGGGGCAGGAGAGCACGTGGGCTGGGTGGCTTGGCCACCTTGGGATCCCCGAAGGCTGAAACACCCCTGCAGCCACTGCACCTTGGGCATCTCAGAGAGCAACATCTGCCCTGCTTTTACTTCAGCCCCTGTCAAACAGGCACTGCAGAAACTTAAAGAGGGTAACTAAACCTGATTTATAGACAGGCTTCCAGAAAGCCTGGAGCAGCTCGCTCCCGCACGGCAAAGCTGCACAGATACATCTGCAGCTGAGGGCTCTGCAGAGGCAGCTATGCAGGATGTGGGTCTAAGGGGGAGAAATGCAGGTTTGGGAGGTGGGGAACCAGTTCTTGCAAAATGTCCTTAACCAGCCAAGGCTTGAGTGGTAACGTCAGCACTTCTGCGAGCAGAGCGTGTTCCAGCATCTTCTCCACAGGGTCCTCCTGGACCTGGCCTGCATGGGCTTATTATCATAATTAACACTGCAATTTGCTTTAAATGACACACCACAGTAAATTATTAGTAATTCCGGTGAAGGTACAGCAAGGCCAGTCAAATGTTTACCTCATAAACAAAGCATCATATTAGCCTTCAGTTCCATGTGGATGATCACCTGTAACTTACGTGGTACAGCAGGGCTGTCATAACGTCCACGAGCTCTGGAGCCTGGTTTCCTCTGGATGTGTATCTCAACGGTTGATTGTGCATGCTGCTTGAGACTGTTTCTGCAGCTGAAGCATTTAGAAATCCTTTCTCCAAAGAGGATTTTCCGGAGTTCATAATAAGTTATAAGTACAAACAGCAGGCTTGGCATCAGCCAGGGCACTGAGTTGCTCTGATCTATCTGGTCACCAATTTTTACAGAACTTGCAGGGCTTAGTTATTTTCAGGAGCTCTGGTCCTGTGGCCAGCTGGTTCAAAACTTCAGTGTGAGCTCCATATAAGGAGTTCAGTGCTGCAATCATCGGTACAGGACACCTCCTCCTGCCACCAAATTTCAGTGACCACTTCCACACTTGATGCCTTCCTCTCAGCTGTATCTTTCTGGTTGTGTTTTCTCAAAAGGCAGTTGCTACTGCTTCCACATTTAGGCTAGGTAAAGCACCACTATAGCTCCTCTGGCAAACCAGGTACAGAGCAGCATGTACTTCTTATTCATTAGGTATGGAATAATTAGTATGTCAAAACTATATCATACCATTGCTTTGAAAGGCACCGTGCTGCATTGCCCTTAGCTGCTTTGCAAGACAAGCTCTTGCACAACTCACTCCCTTCTTGCTTGAATAAATTCAGTGCTACCTCATCAGCTCCTACACCTCAGATGCCAAGTCATAAGCCCTTGACACCAGTGAGTTGACAATTATTGAGAAAGGTAGCACGAGACAAATATTTCTTTGAAAATGCAGCCCAGACCCATGGGAGAAGTAGGGGCAGAGGAGGTACAA
>WEKW01008359.1:112846-149127 GCA_013389905.1 Sula dactylatra
GCAGCAGCCCGGGCCGGGGAGCAGCTGGGGGGAACAGGCCCTGGGGCCGCGGTGGGCAGCAGCTGGGCCTGGCCAGCAGCGGCCCTGGCTGCAAGGAGGGCGCACCGTGTGCCGGGCCGCATGAACAGGAGCGTGGCCGGTCGGCTGAGGGAGGCGATGATCCCCCTCTGCTCAGCACTCACGAGGCAGCGGCCATGGGGCTTGTCCGGTTTTGGCACCCCCGGCAGAGGAAACGCATCAATAAACTGGAGCAAGTGCAGATGAGGGCAGCGAGGTGTCCAGTGCTGCATCACTGTCCTGCCCGGCAGCGGGGGCACCATGCAGCAGCCCCCCCAAAACCTGTGGGGCTGTCATCAAGAACACAGGGCCAGGGTCTTCAGAGCAATGCCTAGCAGGGAGACGAGGCAACGGGCATAAATTGAATCGAGAGGGTCAGACGGGATGTGAGTAAAACCCCTTTGCCCCCGAGGGCAGCCGAGCAGTGTGCAGCAGGCTGCCCAGGGAGGCTGTGCGGGCTCCATCCTCGCAGGGCTGCAAGCACCAGTGGGACAAAGCCCTGAGAGACCTGGTCTGAGCTCCCTGGTGACCCTGCTGCAAGCAGGAGACCTCCTCAGGTCCTTTCTGGGCTGTATTGTCCTATGGTTCTATAATTTTAATTATTTTTTTTTTCAGGAAATAGGGATTTTGCAGTTGAACTCTATTAAAAGTAGATAGAATTTGGATAGTAACATGAGCTCAAGTGTATCCTTTAAAATTAATTCAGTGGGAAATGTGTATGATTGCTGAACTCAGATCTGAACCTCTTTGTCAGCAAACCAAGCCATAGTAAAACAAATTTTCCTACTGTGAATAAGTATGGTCTGAATATTAAAGGACAAATCACTTTCCAAATCCTTTCAATCTCTGACATCTCAGCTTAGGCTGCCAGTTTGTACTTGTTCACCAAGTAACCGCTTCAGACCAGCATCAAGGCATTGCATAGTTGTGGAGAGACACCTTGAGGTAGACCCACGCCTCTGGCAAACCTGAGCTGGACCAAGTCTAGCAGGTTGCAGAGACAGAGAGATCTGTAACCTGTCACCCTCCAGTCACATCGTCCCCTTTCAAATGTGTTTAAACCCAGACCCCCGGGATGTCCTTTTCGGTACTTTGCTAGGAGTCCTGTATCAACCACGGCTCATCCGTGACTCTGTGTCTGGTATGCGCTGTCTGCTCAGTAGCTTCAGCCTCTTTGAGCACCGTAATCTCAGAAGCGCTCCTTAAAGTGAGCCACTTCATTGGCTTGCTGTGTTTCTGCTTCCAGTTGTTTCTAGTTAGTGTCCCAGGCATTACTACAGGTGACAGCACTGGACCCTGCAGTAATCTTTTAGTGAGCTTCCATTTTAAACTGATGACATCAGGGTCTGCCAGAAACATCCGACCTGCCTGAGAACATTTCTCTGGTGATATCTACAGAGCTCTCAGGATTGGGGAGACAGCATTTTGTTGTAACCACCAATTCTCAAGCCTAATGATCTTTTTCACCCTACCAGCGTGCAAAGGCATTCTTGACTTGTGAAACCATGCCAGTGACTTGGCATACTGAATTTCCTTGATCAGGGCATAAATTTTTAGTTTGTTTTCTTTAGAAAATATGTGAGAATATTTCAGAAAATTATCTCCCAATGTGTATTCATGAAATTTCAATTGTCTCCACTTGTTGGAATGAGCGTAGTAGCATACAAAGCAGGTACCATTCATTCTCAAAAGATAAAAATCCTTCATACATCTGTGCTTTTTTTTCTCTAAATATATAAATGGGGAGGAATGCAGAAGAATAGCTTGGGTGGTAAATGACAGCTTTAGGTTTCCTCAAGAAATTGGGTTAGACACACTAAATGGTACATCTCTTAGAAGTACTGAAGGGCCTATTTCTGATGTACTACAGCTTCAGTGCACGATGAAATAGGTGGAAAATCCAGGACTGACTCAGAGCTTTGAAAGATGCTGTCCTGGTTCCAGCTGGGGTAGAGTTGATCTTCTTCCTTACTAGCTGGTATAGGGCTGTGTTTTGGATTTAGTCTAGATGTGTTTGGATTTAGAGAACAATGTTGATAATAACACTGATGTTAGTTGTTGCTAAGTAGTGCTTACACTAGTCAAGGACTTTTCCAGCCTCACATGCTCTGCTGGGTGCACAAGAAGTAGGGAGGGTACACAGCTGGGACAGCTGACCCCAACTGGGCAAAGGGATATTCCATACCATATGATGCCATGCTCAGTATATGAGCTGTGGGTAGTTGGCTCGGAGACAGCGATTGCGGCTCGGGGACTGGTGGGGCATCAGTCCGCGGATTGTGAGTGGTTGCATCACTTGTTTTTACCCTGGGTTTTGCTTCTCTCTCTCTCTCTCTCTCTGTTTTCCTTTTCATTATATTATTATTGTTGTTGTTGTTGTTGTTGTTGTTATATTTTATTTTAATGATTAAACTATTCTTATCTCAACCCACAAGTTTTCTTAGAATCGTAGAATCATAGAATCACTAAGGTTGGAAAAGACCTCTAGGATCATCAAGTCCAACCCAACACCTCTATGTCCCCTAAACCATGCCCTGAAGTGCCACATCTACACATTTTTTGAACACCTCCAGGGATGGTGACTCCACCACCTCTCTGGGCAGCCTGTTGCAATGCCTGACTGCTCTTTCAGTGAAGAAATTTTTCCTAATATCCAATCTAAACCTCCCCTGGCGCAGCTTGAGGCCATAAGGGCCTTACTTTTGCCCTTCTGATTCTCTCCCCCAACCCACCAGAGGGGAGCAAGCAAGCAGCGGTGTGGTGTTTAGCTCCCTGCCAGATGCAGACTTCGATGAATTTCCCATTACAGTGGAAATGGATCAAAATTAGTAGGCCAGAGTAACTCATAGTGGGTAACAGTGCATATGTAGTAGTATAACTTATATAAGTACCTAAATAATAAACTGAAGTAAGGAACCATATTAACACATTAATCCTTTCACATGCAAGCTTCCGGTTTTGGAGTTAGGGCTCCTTGTCATCAGACTTTTCAGTTTGCCCCATTATTCCTGGGTCTCCTAGCACAGATGGTGCTGAAGGCCTCGAAGTATTACCAGACACTGATCCAGCTTGTTTCAAACCACGGTATCAACACCAGGCCTCCAATGGAGAAGAGGAGGTGCAGGAAGGAGCACTGTGCCTGCCCTAGGTCCTGTCCCCAGTTTGAAAGCATCTACTCCACAGACATGATACCTTTGATGTCTAATAAACAAACTAGAGAGGATGTTGGGCTCCACTGCTTGATTTCTTGGTCTTTTTCTCCCGTGTTTTTAATACATCCATGAAAGAAAAGAAAAAAATAAAGAAATGAGACAACCTTATTGTTTGCAGCATTCCTGGCCATGAACACCAGAGTAAGGGTGCTGAATGTTTCCATCTGAAAGTGGGAGTTACACCCTCCACTGCCACAGGACACTTGAGCAGACTTAAGTGTACTTAAGTGGCCTCAGTATGCTTATGTGCCAAATACTGAACAATAAAATTAACTTCTGTAAATGCAGCTCGGCATAATCTATGCATTTGATGGAAAACTGGGGGGCACCAGACCCCGGCTGAATCCGCTGTTGAGTGCTTGAAGCCCTCCTGTAGATCAGGGTGAGAACATCACAAGGCAACGGTAGTCAGACACGAACAAGTGGGTTTTGCCGTGATACGTGACAGCAGTGGTATAATGCCAGTGCCACTTACCCGTGCTTTGCATAGCATGAAAATGCTCCCCTGCAAACCTAGGTTTTTTTTCACCGGCACCTTTCGCGCAAGACCAAACGCGCCTCACCCAAACTGATGATGCGTTCGCGGTAAAGCTCTGACCTCTGGTGGACATCTGAAATATTACTGCTACAGAAAATGAACAAAGTAATGTACGTGAACAAAGAATGCAAGTACCGCTGGCAAACGGTACTTAACATTCGGTTCCTGTTTTCATATCCTTAATGTCTTTAATGAAAATATAGGAAAAAAAAAACCCCAAACAAGTAGACGTTGGTGTTTCCTACGTGAAGAAAACCCCTAAAACAGCCCCCTAATCTTATAAAAAGTCATATGCAGAGTAACAGGGAAAAAATAGTATATTCAATTACAACAGAGGCAAGTAACCTAGCAGGACATAACAGATATAAGTGCAGATAGATTACACCCCTGTACAGCTGGTAATAAACACGATTTTGTCACTTTGTGAGGAAAATAATAATGTATCTCCAAGTGAAGAGCAGCAGACAGACATCACTGTTTGGCCTAAGTAAGAGGAGACTGAAGAGTTCCACATCAGAAATGGTGTGAAAGCAGTGATAACAGCCAGCCCAGCCATGGGGCTCTTACATTGCCCCAACCTCTCTGTAGCTTTCCTGGCTCATGCTTCACTCCTGGCCTTCCTGTCAGAAAAACCCTTTCTACCAAGATACACCAGTGCTTTTAATTTAGATGGAGTACTTCCAACCTCAAGTCTTTCCAAATCTGTCAGAAGTTCTCCTCATCCTGTTCCAGTCTTCCCTCCAGTCCTCTGCCTTTGCAGCCCTGTTGTTCCCACCCAGCATGCTTCCTTCAGATACGGCATCTCACAAAATAAAAAGCAAACCAAAATCCTCTGTACAAAACCCAGAAGTTTTAGGAAGCGGAGTTGTACTCCTAGCTTCCTCTACAAATCCTCTGGCTATGATCAAGCTGGTTTTGTGTTTCCATCAGACCAACAGGTCACCCAGTCTTTGTATTATTTCCTTCCACTGAACCTGACACGGATGCTGCTGATCCCCATGCCTAGCAAACCAGACAGCTCCCTCTGTTAATACACTTTGTTCTGTGGCACTTTCACCAAAGAAATGCCACCTGCCAAGACCAAACATTCATGATCTATAGGCAGCAGGGGCATTTAACTTACTGAGAAAGCAGTGAAGTAAGACTTTTCACAGCATCTTCTTTTTCTAAATAAATAAACCAGCATATTACAAGTCTCAGCTGAAAATGATGCTGTGGGAATACAGGCAGTATTGGACTGAATTAAGTGTTTACTGTTTTGTTTAAAAAATTGAGTATTCCCACAAATACAACTGAAGTGCTATAGGATGGACAACACTTAATTGGCCGCATAGACCTGATTATCACAGAATGTAGTGCAGACAAGCACAAAGCCCTCATCATTTCTGTCATCATTTCAGGTTTTGTGCTAAAAAGGGCAAAAGCACATCTTGTGTTAATTTTGGTTGTTTGAGTTATTGTACAGACAATGGCACACCGCATCAAGTAGTGGAAAGAGTTTGTTCGTAAGTGTTGCTGAATTCACACTGCTAGTGCATTTTTCCTCCTGCAGATCCTATTCTTTAAAGGAAGAAAGCAGAAATGCTGATCTAATAATAGCGAAGCATCTTTCTAATAAAAGATGTATGTTCCTTTCCTGTTGTAAGAAAAGAAAGGATTGCTTTAGATGTTTTAGAGATGGCTATTTTTAGTCAACTCTTTCTTTTTATACAGGTGGGAGGTTGAAAGAGGTAATTTTGAGAACACATA
The DNA here is from genome assembly GCA_013389905.1 of Sula dactylatra. Lineage (NCBI taxonomy): Eukaryota > Metazoa > Chordata > Aves > Suliformes > Sulidae > Sula > Sula dactylatra. The sequence goes on from WEKW01008359.1 coordinate 118,403, forward strand.
CTTGGAGCAAGTAAGAGTCCTCATAGAAGAAGAGCCAAGGAAAGGGGGCAAATATTGCACCCAGCAACTCGTACTGGAGCAACTCTGCACATTCTGCCTTGCTTTGTTTCAGTAGATGGCAGCCCCTACCTGATAATGTAAATGGATATCGCTGTCTACAGCACCTTGTAATCTGGCATCAGCTAAAAGCATCAACCAGCCAATGCAACTGAGTGTTTGGGATCAGGACACAACTGACTGTCCTTGGAACTGGTTGTTTGAAAAGGCTCCTTTATACCGTTCTTACCTCAAAACACGGTGCTATTTTCCCCAGCAGGTTTGTTTTCACTGACACACTTAAACAGAACTATTCAGCAAGTTCAAGCACTTTTTCCTCTTCACAAATGATTTGTTTACACAGCTGCTTAGATTCCTGTACTGCATTTATCTAGCCATATTAATTAAAGATAGTCACATATAATGTCTTCAACATAGCATTGCATATTTGGGTTTCATATTTTGAAGAAGACATATATCTCCTGCCCATCTCTGTCCACCAAGAGTGACTAATAGAGTTACAGACAGAAAAAGTTTTTCTTTTCATGCTTATCTTCAACATGGTGGTACTACACCAAGTCATGCTCCTGAGAGACCCCCCCCAGTGTGCACCACCAAAAAAAGAACAAAAAGGAAAAAAATCAATAAACCTGCATTGCCCATTCTGTATTTAGACTGTGGTGAGCTGCAAATGTGCAAAGAATACATGTCCAGGATGGCCAGCTCCACTGCCCCTCTCCCTGTGCCAAAATCTGCATAATTCACGTTCTACTGGGAGCTGCGAAGGGAAATCCCAAACAGCTTATGGGGGGCAGCTGATAACATGTCAGGGAACCTTCTGCTACTCCCCAGCTCAGGATTCCCTCAGAAACACTGGGAGGTATGACGGGGTTTGGTTGTTGTTGTTGTTGTTGTTTTGGTTTTGCTGTTGTTGTTGTTTTTGGTTGGTTGGTTGCTTGCTTGTTTTTTGTTTTTGTTTTTAATTAAGAACTGCTAAAAGCCAGGTTTTCTTGGCAATGCTTTCTTTCTTTCAGACCAGAATTTTATCAGGGTAAATTTTTCAGGATCCTCTCCTGGGATTACTGTGTGTCTGTAGGTCCAGCAAGTGAAACCTTATTGTGCATTCACAGCAGCTCTGACTGACTGCTGTATGACTGGAAATCCTAGACACATTCACAGCCCATATGCACCACGGCTGCATAACACCCAGCTCAGTAAATCCTATGTTTTCGGGCCAAATTGGACAGATTGTGCATGCATGTTCAATTCAAGTCTGTGTGCCAGGAAGTCTGCAATGTCAGATTTACCATCCTTGAGCACACATCTTTGTCCAAAAAGGTCTGGAAACCTTACTTAGGAGTATGACTTCAGACAGACACTCAAGGTTAGAAAACTACATAAGTGACACTAAAAATTATATTTGCTAATAATTCAAACCAGAAGAACAGGGGCAAATCCAAGCATCAAAAGTCCCAGGTTCTGAATCTCCCTCCGGCTGCTGCCAGTAATAATCTCAAGTGAGGCTCGGTTACAAATAAAACAGGGAACTTCTTTTGATAAAACTGGCTTTCATCCCCACTTACCTGAGTTCCTTTACGTATTTTTTTATTCCATATCTGTTAATGTGATGCACAGGGCCCCCTCTCCTCCAGCAGAATAAAACTACCGAGAAACAGTTTGATTTGCTAGCGCTGCACTCCAATCAGATGACATTAAAGACTGCTTTGAATGACAGCATTGGCTTTCCCAGTGTCGATGGCTCCATACAGTGCCAAAGGGAAATTTGGAACAGCTGAACATAACTTGATCGGCGTAACATTAAAGAATCTGATTTTTATGTTGTTGTGTACTGAACTTTCTTAGAGATGCCAACGAAAGCTAAAAATCAAATGCTTAAGAAGATCACTGAACAGCTGTCCATGTGTTTGTAACACATGAAAGAAGAACACAGTCTTTCTTTAGCCCAGATGCTGCCAGAATTATTCATTTCGCTGGGTGATTCTGCAGTATGAAGAAATGTAATTCACAGAGAAGGCAGATGTGTTGCCCTATGTCAAGTGCCTCTTGTATCTCAGCATAAGATTCTCTAATGGAACTTTTATTGCAGAGATGTGCCTAGCTGAGTGAAATAATCTGATCCTTCATTAGTTCTTTGGTGTCTTCTGTCGTAGGTGTAACAGAACAGACAACCTGAAATGAAAAGTCAGATGGTCAACCTAGACCTTAAATGTGTAACTCTGAGTTTTCCCATGTGCATTTTCCTGCCTTTAAAAAAAAAATCTATGAGACTGGCTTATATCTAAACAGGTTAGACATAAGACCTGATGGGGACGGGGTTACTTTATCTTGACCCTTTTCTTTAAAACAAACTGAACGGTAAGAATAGGAAGAATCTTCACCAACCTCAGTTATTTGTCAAGACACCTCTGCAGATGCCAGTTTTCCCTCATCACAAGCAACATCAAATCAGAACATTGTATCATCCCATCTTTGTGACACTAAAAAAACCCATCAGCTTAAAGCTAGGAAATTGACACATTTTCTCTTTCCTTTTCACCCACCCAAGACAAACAGAGACATTTTCTTTAGGTATAAAGAAGTACATTAATTAAGCTACTACATAATGATATCTAGAAGTTCAGATTTCCCCTTTGAAGTCATGTTAATCAAATGCTCCAAACATCATAGTGAGAAGTGAGCCAGGAATGACCCCCATAAGGTGAAATCCAGTTGCACTCTTTGATGCATAAGGTCACAAAAAGCAAGTGATGACAGCTGATAAATGTGCGGAAATATAACCTAACATTTAGATGTAGTTTAGCACTCTATAGGAGAAGGCCAGTTGGGAACTATTGATTATGAAATTACTGCAGGAGGACTATTATTCCTGGCTATCACATTTTACCAGTGAAGAGTTTAGTTGGTTCATCTTGAAATTCACTGAGACAGTTTTAAATAATTTTATTAAATGTGGGTATGTCAGATGGCTAAGTTGTCATTGTTTCTCTGTTGCTGTTTACTTTTTAGCCTTCTCATGTTTCTATCTGTAATTCCTTGTCATTTTCTCATGTGCCCTATACCTCAGTCACTGAGTATGGGATTTTGGACCAAACACATAAATCACAGGTTTCCCTCTACACATTAGGTGTTCATCTGGCATGGGGAGGGGGTGGGCAGGGACACAGATGGGTGTACATAAGAAGCGAGGTGGCAGGTAGCCTTCCCTTGAAGCATGTCTCGTGATCAGTTACTATCTGGGGCATGGGTATGATACTGTTTTCAAAAAAATGTGGATACTTAAAACATTTCTGACTCCAGTCAGTTTGTGTGTGACCCTGGATATGACAGACGGACAGCACGGTAGCACTGGTAGATGCTCTTACTGATGATTAAAAATTCAGTATCCACACCCAACAGCATAAGCTCCGTCAGCTATGATTGATGCCTGGCCCCCTGACACCTGTTCTGAGGATCGCACATGTTGTCTGTAATAAACAAGCCTTAAGTGAAAGATGCAGTGGTCCTCCATATGGGGACTAGAATGTAGTTTTTCCCCAGTCCCAGCTACCTCCCCTAAGCAGTAGGCAGCAGAGTCTCTGAGCAGGACTCTCTCAAGCCCAACAAATATTTGGGTTTGATGGGGAGTGGGGCTGCATACTGAGTGAACACAGAGGGTGTCAAGTACTGCCCATGCCAGCACAGCGTGTAGTTTGAACAAAAGATATGCCCAGGGAGATCTTCTGGCAGCCCTGGGAATGGAAACTGGGGCGTATGAGACCACTGAGCAAAGCCTTTTCTGCCCAGCTGAATAAGCAGGGGTAGCAGCAACAGCTCCACCACCAGCCCTGGTTTTGCCTTTGCAGAACAGCTACATTTGGTGCTAGGTCCAGTTTTAAAGATATGGGCTATGCACCCTGGGCTCTCAGGGCTTAGTTATAGGAGGCAGATTTGGCTGAGCTGTGGAGAAGCAGCACTGAAAGTCTGAAATTGCTCTAGACATTAATGTAGGCAAGAATTCAGTTTTGGCACTGTCTCTAGCAAAAGCTGAGGTACACACACAGAGAGGCTGGAGGAGTAAGCACTTTGCCTTTCAACTTGCACCCACCCAGTCCCTATCTTTATCAGTCTTTCTGTAGTTGTATACCCAAACCCGTACACAACATGTTTAACTGAGAAGGCCATGATTCTCCCAAGTCCCAGACAAGTTTATTGAACAGTGACTCCTCTCCTCATTGCTCCTCATTTGATAATTCATTTTAGGTCAGAGTATCTCATTTCCCAGTATGCACCTCTGCCTCTGTAATTTGTCTAATATCCATAAGAGAGGCCATTAGCAAGCTCCTTTGGCTTGTGCCTGCAAAATCTCTGAGAAAAAGATAAGAATGCTAAAGTGGGCTTTCATGAGTTATCTTGCACAGTGACTTCATCCTCTGTATTTAGGAGTGAGCAATGAGTAAAATTACCATCAGACACACACTGATCTAGTCTCTCATTTAGTATTCTTCAGTAATCTGCTGAACAGACAAGTGTTAAAAAGAAGAAACAAAGATCTGCCTGCTACTACAAGAAACGCCAAAAAGCAAAAAAATACATCTTATCATTTAGGGTGGCGTTCTCATACTAGTTACTTAAAGCAAAATAGTTTAGATATTTGTTATTGTATGCAAGAGCTTAAAATTTAGTACTGATACTCGGTCTTTGCTATAGTCTGCAAAGGACTTGTGTGAAGCGGACCTCTAGTGGTTGAACTGGGCGTTTCTTCAAATCTTTACTGCTTCACAGAGTCCTACATCCCACACTTTCAGGGAAATCCTCTGTTCAGGTTCCTGGCTGAATATTTCAAAACCTAAGAATGGTATAAGATTTTTAGAAATATAATTCCTTTTGGCTCCAGTTTGTGTGGATACAATAGAGGGAAAATGTGAATATCGCTTAGCTGTTATTCAACTTAACTTTGTTCCTATTCAGCGTTTAGGATACACACATTTGGAGATGTGGTCCACTCGAGGCTGATTAAGGAAGTCTGGAGATATTGGTACCAACATCTAGATAACAATAATAAGACTGAATGTGTAACAGAGATCATCTTCGACTGCACAGTACTGTGCAATGAGCAGTCATCATTCGGAACACAAAAGCAACTGTAAAATATCTCCCCTGCAAAATACAATTGCTGAAGGAGGGAAGTCCAGAAATTACACATGCAGTGTGATTAGACTAGCATGGATTAGAGAGGGTGCTGGCCGAGTAATCTTGTATTGCGGTGCAAAATAGGGAATTGGCTATAGAATTTGGTCATCTCTTCTTCAGAAGAGGAAGACTTGTATGGTAATCTGGGCATCAGGGCATCTAACTCTGTCCAAGATGATATGTAACCCTGGGCAAAATGGTAAATCTCTCTGGTCTTGGCCCTAATTCCACACGTGCAAAACACGATTAGCAGGCTGGCTGAATCTCAGCATGTTTTCTGTCATTTTAAATCTCTCCAGTTCTTGGATTGATGCTTTTTGGTTTTTGAATTAAAGCTTTCTGACTCTCACAGCTTGAGAGAAAAGCTAGAAGTGAATGAACCATAGAGAATGACATAAGAAAAAAAAAGAACACCACAGTAAAACTAATCTGCTAATTTAAAAAAAAAATCTTTACACCAAATTTCATGCCTTTTTTTGTGGGCCTAACTCATTATTTATTATCACTTGACATTAAAAGAGCTTGCAATAATGTTGCCTTTCTAAAACTCTTTCTTGGCCTTGTCTAGTTAATTTTTCATACCTTTGGATAGAGACAGTCTCTCACAATATAACCACATTTTCCTTTGTACTGTGATGCCTTGCTGTTAACTGATGCCTTCAGGTGCAACCATAATGTGAATGATAATAATAACGTAGCACTTTAAACCAAGGGAGTCAAATAAAAGGATATTGGTTTTTTCAGTAACAAGGTTATAATGTAATAGTGGCCGCCAAGTTCAAAGTAAATCTCAGCCTTCACTTGCTAAGCTCAGTTTTTCAACTTCCATGTAAAAAGAAGCAGTCACTCCCTGAAATTAAGTTTTCCTCTGAAAAAAATCTAAAAAAACCCTAAGCATGCCCTCACACTGTGTCTACTTCTTCTCACTATTATCTTATATTAAAAGTTATTCACTTTTCAAGTAGAGTTGAGGGTTTGGTTTTGGTTTTATTTTTCTTGCACTGGGCCTTGAAAATCAAGGCAAGCTATACCTTCTTTCAGATACTATCAACAATAAGAATAAACCAGGCTTGCTCTTCTGCAACCCTATTGTTAACAGAAAAACACGAAAACCTCAAGGAAACCTCTAGAACCTCATTAGTTAAATCCAATTATGATCATTGAATAGCACCAGCAGCAGTGACTGTTCCTTGGAACTTTTTTGCAGAATCACAGAATCACAGTGTAGTTGAGGTTGGAAAGGACCTCTGGAGGTCATCTGGTCTAACCCCCTGCTCAAGCAGGCTGCCCAGGACCATGTCCAGATGGCTTTTGAGTATCTTCCAAGGATGGAGACTCCAGCAGCATTCTGAGAAACCCCTGCCAGTATCCCATCACCCTCACAGTAAAAAAGTTTCCTGATGTNTGCTCAGAGTTTCCTCATATGTTTTAGCAAAATGGATGTGCTTTCTGATAAAAATAGCTGAAGATGTCAAGCTTTTTTCAGCAGTTGGAAATGCTGAACACCAGAGCCCAACAGCTATGTGCTGCTTTAGCTGCATGCCATCAGCTTCAACTTGAAATGATTACATTATCAGCTTCGCTATTTTATATGATTTACAAGTGAGCAAAGTTTTGCTGACTGACAGTATAAAAATACATGAAAAAAATAGATTTGGTGAAACAGAGCACATATCTGTCCCTGCCAATACTGGCAACTGTCAGCATTGTGAAGAAAGGGTGCCGAACACTGTCCCCAGCTGGGCAGGACCTCCCTCGCTCACCTAAAAAAAAACCGCTGCACTTACGCACAGCAGCCAGCCAGCTTGACAGCAAAGCTGAGGATGACTCTACCCCACCTGGTTTTTCATCAGTAAAGCTCTCACACCAAGGCAGAGGTCTGGCAGAGTTTTCTTCCTCCTCATGTGCTCATGCTACAGGGCAGGGCTAGGACCTGCTTTTCCTTCATACATGCCCTCATTTTCACCAGTGGTGTTCTCCCCACCACCACTCGTGGCGGGCTGGGCAATTAAGAAAAGGAGGCAGTCCTGCTTCCACAATGACTGCTCCACACACTTAGGTGATGTGGGAGTAAGTAACCTCACAGTAATGATTTCAACAGCACTGCTCACAAGGTGTCACCCGTGGATTACAGTCTTGCAGATTTGCTGAATGCAGCTTCTTAAGTGACTTTTGGAAACCTGTGGAAATCCTTCCATTAGCTTTGGGTTTTCTCTTACAGCCACAGCTAGGCAGGTCATCCATGTCTCACAGAGAAACAAGACTGAACTTGTACCTATGGGTCACCGCTACGCTGAGCACACCTAAAAAGTTCCATTGTCATCGCTTTCTGAAATTAATATGAATTACATTCCTTTCTCTTTTATTCCTATTAATTTAGCATCTGCATACAAAGTGGTCAAAATAAGGTAGATTTAGCATACCTAAGCCTAGTACAATGCTTCACAGAACCAGGAGGAAATAGGGACACAGATTCCCTGTTTGACCTATAAAGCCCCTGACTTTGAAAGAGCAATGCCTATGCTAAGGATACCTCTGGCAATTTTAAAAGTTGAAAGTAGCCAGGTGTTTGGAAGAATGAAGGGAACCATGACTTGGAACTAAACTGCTATGGCAGTAAATCAGGCATCACGCGACATCAGCCTGGTGTATACAGTATCCTACTGTCACAACTTAGTATTCCAGTACCTGAAGCCCTGTGTATATTGTAATGAGGTGTATTAAAGCTGTCATTACTTTTTGGGATACAGCTACTTCAATCATTTCTGTTCAGGGGTTAGGTTACACATGAAAGTAACTTGAAAGTATTGTTGCAACAGGACTGTTTGCAAATGCCTCAGCCTAAGTGAGGATTAAATTCTTGCAGACTCGGGACCTAAATGTTTGTTCCATCACACAGGTTTGGAGTGCGTTTAGCACTGTCCTGACAATTTTCTGACACATCCATAACAGACAGAAAGAGCTTAATAGCATCCCATCTGCAGCCAGACAGTCTCAGATCCCTGCAATTAGATGTTATCATTGCATTTCTGCTTGTAAAATGTCTGAAGGATCCTATGATTTCATTCATTTGCAAACCCACAAGTCTGGTTAAAATTATACTGGAGTAAAAGCTGAATAAATATTTGTAATTTTCCACAACGGTTAGATGATGATGATGATGATGATAATAGTAATAATAAAGTTGAATGTTTTACACATTGCTCTTTTTCCCAGCGTTAAAACCCACGAAAAGAACATCTGCAACACTGGAAGGGAGAGCAGAAAAAATAAGTTTCACATTGTATGACTTGTGCACCCTCCCCACTGCAACACACACACTCCCTTGGGTCTCCCACTCTTCCTTCCGCTTCTGCTCGCACCAGTTCCCCCAGCACACACAGAGGCACCAGCCTCTTCCAGGGGTCACTGCACTTTCACTGAAGTCATTCGGCTCCCTAGAGAAACACCACTATACCCTTCCTCCTGATTTCCTTGGTAAACTCATCGCCTGCACGTCCCTGCTCCTGCCTGCACAGCTGGCTGACACACTGTAAATGCTCCACTTGCAAGGCACAGACCTTACATCAGCATTCAGGAAACTGAGAATGAAGTCTGTGGCTCCACCAAAAAGAAAGACCCCAAACAAAACAAAACAAACAAAACAAAACACAACAAAAAAAAAAAAAGAAATCCAAAGGGAAAAAGAAGCATTTGATGTGAATAACATGAAGGCTTGTGTTCTGCTTTCTCATTCAGGGCTCTCAGGCAGCAAAACAGAAATTAAATATTTTAGGCTCTCTTTCTGCAGACTTGGGGCCACCCTTTGACAGCATAGCCCTGTCTGCATGACAGAATATGGCCTGGCTCCTGCCATTTATTCAATGTACAGTATATCCCAGAGTCCACACACAGACCTGCTGGCTGTGTGCAGGTCCTATGGAACATCTCTAGAATATGGCATATGTCCAAAAAATAATGCCAATAATGCAGTAACACACCTCAAAATTTCACACCATTATTTTGCAAAGAAACCTCCAGAAGGCTGTGAGAAATCACCATCAGTTCTTCAGATCAAGTTTGCTGCCACACCAAAAACTGTAATGCTTTTGCACCACATTTCTAGTGCAAAAGGAACAAAACCTTACAATAATCTGGGGGATTTTTGAGGATGCTTATGACCTGGAAAAACCCTTTGCTTTGCCAAGCTGCAAGAGGGAGTTGCTTTGCCTCCATTCCTCCTGCCACAGTCCTAGGCAGTGCTGGCCATCGGGAAGACATTGTGGGAGGAGACCGGGACTGGCTGTGCCCTACTTTGTGTCCCTGTGTCACAGGGGCCCCGCAAGCCTGCGCCACAGAGTCCCTTGCTGACAAAGAACAAGAGCCAATTCCTCAGTTGCCTGACTCACTTAACGTCTGCAGCTGGACGATACAAAACGGACACTGCATGTACACAGACTGGCGTTGCCTATTGGCAGGGTTTGGGGCCATTAGATGGGAATGTATGAGATGTTGAGTGTATTTTAAGCAACCCGAGGCTGGAAGTCTGGTCCCTTGTGTCACTTAACAAGAAGTAGTGCTCACAGTCACTCAGATGTAACAGACTTCATGGCACATTTAAACTCGTCTTCTTATAATGAATTTGGATAATTTTGTTAAACTAGAATTGCAGACAGCCCAAGGACATACACTAAACCTGAAAATAACTTGCAAGAGTCTGACTTAACCGTTTTGTAGCTGCTTGGGCCAGCTCAAGACAAGGAAAACACGCACATAATAAAGAGAGAAAGATAGCTTCTGAGGAAGACACATATAACCAAACCCCCTGGAACCCAAACTCAACTCTATCCCTTGAAATGAGTGTTCATCTTTTTATGATAGAGCAAAAGGCAAATAAAAAGTAAGCCACTAGCAGCCTCACCCCTACTTTGTCTGAGGAATAACAGGTAGGGTTGTTCAGCTTTGATTTTTAATTTGCTGTTGCCCTTGAATCTACAGCAGGAATAGCATCATGAGAATAAAAAAATAACTCTCCTAACCCAATTTAAAATAGTTTTGGTTGATTGACACAGTCTGGAGAGTAATATTTAAGACATATTAGCAGCCAGGCAGTTCTGAAAATGCACAAGATAGATGCTTACATATGGAGCAGTGGGAGGCAGGACCCAATTGCACTAGTTTTCTGCTTAATGCATGAGACCAGACAAGCTTGTATATACAAATGTAATGCCTTATATCTCTGAGGAACATATTTGGTATCCTAAGCAGAGCATGTTGCAGGGAGCCTATGTGCGATTGGGCCTATTCACAGAGCTTCCCTGTACTTTTAGGAACTGCAGCACTCCGCAATGTTCAGCTTCCCCTGTGGCCTGCATTCTGTTTCAAGATCTGCCAGTTGGTTGCTTTCAAACATACGTTTCAGTGATAGATTAACAGCCTAGCTCAGCATATTTAACTGACCTGCTCCCACCACAGTGTATCGTTACACCAAGTGGTGAAGTCAGCCCCACATTTGACTTGTGATGATTTCAGGTTTCCTTTCAGAGAAAGACCCTGTGGAAAGGCACCAAGTGTTCAGCAGATCCCTCTCAGGTTCAGCCACAAAGAACTCCCAATGGACAACAGTTCCCCATGTACAGTTGCTTTTTGCACTGCCTGGTTACCCAGTTCGTAATTCATTCAGTAGGGGGCTGCAGTCATTCTGTATAATGCCAACTATTATTGGTTTTTAATCAGATTTCACTCTGCCAATTGTGTCCTGTATCAGCCACTCCATTCCCTCCCATGATGGATGTCAGTTTCAGGAGCATTTAGTACACTCTCATCCCATTTACTCTTTTAAAAGATTGGCTTTTTTCCAACCCTTTTCAATTTCTCCTCTGCTCCATATTTTATTTTTCATTGTGCCGACACTAATGGTTCAGAGAGCACTTTGGCCAATTCCTGGAAGTTATCCAATCCTGCAGGTTTTTAAATGTTTAAGTTTAATATCTGCCACTTAATATCGTCCCTAGTCACTTGCTAATGGAATTGAAGGTAATCATCATTGTATTCTTATACCTTTCACACATCCATCAAAGACTAAAACGCCTCTTCCACAGGGAAGCCATTTCAGATCCCTCGCCTCCATTGGTGGCCCTCCCCATCACAGCCAGGTGCCTGAGGCAGCATGAAGGCAGGGCTGAGGCCATACCAAACTGCCACCTTGAAGTCCTGTAGGAAAAGAGCCCTTAGGCTCAGAACTGACTTATTTAACATTTTCTTGTACTGTTTCCTGCATCCCCTTATCTTGCCACAGGGTATCCTTGTTATCCAAGGAGGGATGCATGCATCCTTTCATGCAGTTGCAAGGAAAGCATTTTCTGCTTTGCCGTTATCACTGGGGAGCAAGCCAATACCCTTGCAGTCCCTCTCCCTTGGCTGCGATTTTCCCCATTACCTTGCCATCTCCTCCAGGAGCCCACTCATGGATCGAGGAAGCATTGCACTAAGCACTGGATTAGGAGGGGAGTGTGGTCCCTGCCCCAAAGGACAGCAGCGGACCCCCCTGGGTCTGACTGAGCAGCCTCATCTACTTGGTCCCCCGCAGCTGAGAGGAGCAGCACTGGGGAACTCATCAAGTCTCACCTTGCTGCAGGTACCTCGGTCAGCCTGGTCAAAAGTTGTCTGAGAACAGTGAGGAATAACACCAGGAGACTGTCAGAAAGCTGCAGACCAAAATCACATGACACGCAGGGAACTGGTCCGCATAAACCAACAGCCTGAAGTTGCATTTGGTACTTTTTCCTCCTTTCTTGCCTGTCTGCGGTCTCTATTTCCCCCAAAATACCATTTTTTTAAAAAGATGAACTTGGATCAGACTTGATCTGAGACTGGCCATGCCCTCAAATGCACCCTGGCTTCTGTCACCAAGATGTAGACACACTTTGAAAAACAGTGTCAGAAACAAGGGGATTTCTAGTTGAAGCTGGCTCCCCAAAGCTACAAAGGTTCTGATTCTCTGAAGCTGTTAAGAAATACCATTGCTCTCAGACAATAAGAAACAATTATCTGTAACTTTGGATAGTGGTTTTCATCAATGGATCTAAATGGCCTTTACAAAGGAGATAAGCATTATCATTACTCCTATTTTACAGAGGGACAAACTGCAGTACAGAGAGGCCAAGAGGCTTATAATCACTCGTTTGGCCAGCAATGGAGATAGTCACCTGATTTCCAGTCAGATAGTCTGGCCACTAACCTACCTACAGAAGTAATGCTTATTTATGGAAACTTGTTTCTCAGTCAACTGGTCATGACCGCACGAATGGGTAACCAACGAAGAGAGGAAGTCATTTTTTTTAAAATGCTGTCCATTTTTATCTTTCTCTCTGTGCAAAGGTCTATGAGATCTGTATTCTTGCACTCAAACAACCTAATGAAGAGGGCTTAAACAACCATCAAATATCCCCACGGAGATCTATGGATTTTCCAACAGTGTCTGACTGTCCCTTTAACTCAGCTTACTTGCAAAAAAGAGATAAGTTTTACTGTTAGTTACACTAACTTCAGACCTGCTGACACACATTTTCAAAGCTGTTCATAGCAGAAAAATCCTAAGGCTGGGTGTGATAAGAGAATGGCAGCATATTGCTAACACACAGTATGAGGAGCTGACGGTGGTAAAATGCAGCTTGAAGATTGCACATTGTCCTTATGGTACAAGAGCTGCCTAGGAAATGGTCCTTGCTACCGACACTCCTGATGGTGGGTTGTCCGTCAGCAACACTGTTCTTGCTTCCACAAGCAGATGGAGTACTCCAGCTCTGCGTGCTATGTATCTCTGCAGTCCCTGGGGATGGTAGCAGTGATCATAACCAACCCTCCAGGCGGGAACCTGTCAGTGACTTGAGCAGAAATCAGTCTCCCTGTTCCTAAAACATTACATTTCTACACTGAGTCCAGACTTTGCTAGAAAACACCCAAAATGAAGTAACAGGGGAAATAAAAGTTTCCTCCAAATGCCCAAGATATTTAAGCAGAACACGGAAGTACAAATACTTAAGGCAAGGAACGCATAGCTTTCAGGGAAAATTTTCCCTTTCATATTTTGGTGCAAACTGAAAATTATGTTCTTGATATCAGTTCATGCTTCAGTGGTGTAACTAGGAGAAAACATAGTGAACTTAATTCTTAATGAATTATACATCAAACTTTATAAACACACTTTCTGGTTGAAACTGCCTGAATGCCCCAGACTCCAGCAGACCTGGTCCACAGGAAATACACCTTATCTGCGTGCTTTGTAATTACCTAACCATATGCAAACTGGAAAACCGGCACCTACAAAAAAATGAAAGTTTTCCCAAGTGCATTTCAATTCAGGTTTATTTACCAAAGGGTTGTAACTGTAGGAATCATTTCATGTTTTATTTAACAATTTACATAACAAATGAAATCATTCTCTGCAAACCGTAAATTTGCAAAGATGAAGCTGTGGGCTAGATTCAGCAAAGACATGCACAGAACTTAAGTGCTGCAATGATTTTTAAGGAGTTGACCCTTGGAAAAGGATCAATAGTTTTATATTATGTCCTGCGGCTGCTGATACAGTGTGCTGGTGCCTTAGACTGGCAATGCAAAACACCCACATCACAGAGCCACAAAAATCAAGCACTGAGCACTGAAAACATGTGAAATGTCATCCCACTCCAGAGGCTAAATCTGGGTCAGGTCTGACAGAATCCATCATCCTGAATCCTCTTCTGAAAAACAGTTCAACCTAGTCCCTCTTGGTGCAATATTGAGATTATTTACAGTACAGAAAGCAATGCAAGAGCTAAACCTAGGAATAAAACCTGGGAGACTGAAAACTTGAGCTTTAGACCTTCATCCAGAGGATGCTTCCATGTTTGATATCAGAGATGCTAAGCACAAGACCACGATATGGAGCTGCCTGGTTCCCTTACCGGTTGGCTACTCCTATGCCCCCTCTTGAATTCCCTCCCTCTCATTCTTGTTCTGGCTTAGATGTCAAAGGACTTTTGGTACAGAAAATCACTTTTTCACCCCACTCAGGGTCAATTCATTGCAAGAGCCAAAACTGGGGCAAAGGGGGTGGGGGAACCACTGCCTGTAGAGAAACTACAGCCCTGTGGTTGACCTGGACACACCTGGCAGAGGAACTGCAGCCTGCTCTGGACTCTGAAGCTGAAGACTGTTCTTCAGGTGTATGCAGTTGCTCCTGTGCAGACAGCAGGGATGCCTCAGAGAGCCAGGTACCTCTATCTGCTGACACATCCCATGAAATGTCTGGGATGTCAGCTGGATGCAGAACTGCAGTCGGAGAAGCTGTTTTTAATTTCAGTAATTAATTCAGTAATTACAAATAATACAGGATTAGCTACATATGTTTGCTCCAGAACATGGAAAGGACAAGGTCTGGACACCAGAGGAGAGGAGAAATCAGATTTCACAAACAGGCCTTGCATTTTACAAAGCAAGCAGCCCAGTCATGGGACTTGCCGTATTTAATAGGCAAAATGAAAGAGACCTGTTTGGTGAGACTTTGTACAGCATCACCCTCAAATAATTATGCAGTGCTCCTGGCAGCCAGAAAGATGTGTTTTAACTTGTACTTTGGCCTCTCTCACATGGCATGTTGGTGTACTTTTGTCTTGACAAGCTCTCTTGCTTTACTGTCTTGGAGCCAAACCAATGTGTGGTGCAAGCAGGTTCAATTCCAGATCAGCCATTGCAGCGATGGATTTGGCAACTAGCACTTGAAATTGTTCTTTTCTCAGGCCTGCTCTTGCACAGCCCTGAGCACTGACTTCTCAGTGATTTTAATGCATGCTGAAAATCCTCAGCCTTTTTTAGGATTAGACTTGAAATAATTAAGATGATCTTGAAACCACCAACCCAACCTGATGAGTAGGTTTCCTCCTCCTGATTTCAGGTTTGGGTATTAACTTTTTGCTGATGATCAGATTATTGACTAGGTTAGTAAGGCTTTCCACAATCCTGGGTATACAAGCAAACCAGTTATGCTTTTGGAAGACGTAATTAAAAGTTGTCACAGCTATTATAAAACTAAAAATCCTTGCTTTTTAGGCATAAATGAAATAAGTATACAGCAATATGTTTTATTATAGGAAAGGTTATAGAAAAGTTTTTATTATAGGAAAGGGTTCCTGCAATACTGGGTGCAATCAACTTCTGGCAGTGCTTGCATCCATCCGTTAGTCTCAAATGTTTGAAACTTGTGGAGATGCTTATAGAATAAATTGTTCTTATAAGATAGTAGTCATGTCAAGCTGTCTTTCCCAATTCATTTGCTGACTTCATTTCGGCCGACTACATGGAAGTGGTGGTATAATAATGTACCTGTAATAGAAACCATTATGCTAAGTACATTTTGAGCTTATGTGGATAACTGCTTTTCTGAGAGGAGATCTGTCAACTCACTCCAGGCCAGAAAAGAAGCAGGTATACTGCTAAGCACTTAGCTTTGCTGGAAAAACAATTTAATGTATAAAAATAAAAATATTAAATATATACTGTGTAACTTTCATGATTTTCATGCAATTTTTCGGTGGTGAGGACATAACTGAACAAACAGTTAGCTGGCCAATACTTTTCTCGCTACTTGTCCAACAGTCTACGAGTTACTGGGGGTAAATAGTACACGAATGCAAGCTGCAATTGATGCCAATGGGACACCACTATAGATACCAACAGTAATACAGGGGTGGGAAAAAGTGGCTGGGGTTCTTTTTTTATTAATATTAGGGATCTGGATAAATTAAAGTCAGAATAACAGCATGTTAATATACCACCCCCCCAAAAAAAAAAAAAATTAACCCCAAAAAAACTTCAGAACAGACAGGAAAGAAGATCACTTTGCATTACTCTCACGGTACTAAAAGCTTGGATGGCGGCCGTAAAATAAACAGCAGGGAATTTCTAAGGGAGTGTAGAACTGGCATGATGAGTCTGTGCTACCCACCTCTCTGGACTTTCTTCTGCTAGGGGGCACATTAGAATAAGGGAAGAGATGAGAAGAGGTGTTTCCAGATTCCCAGCTGCATTGCACTGCTGGCAATTTGCTTCTGTGAGAAATGTGTATTTCGAAGAACTGAAAGGAAGTGCCTGCATGTGACATTTTGAGGCATCCCTCCAGGTGATTCCTAAACCAGAGAGCCCTTTGCAAACTGGAATCCACCACGCTGGGAAGAGCTCCAGGTGGTGAGCACTGAAGTGGCCCTGCAGACTTCCCTACAGTCACAGTTCAGAGCAGTGCAGTGGCTAACACCCACTCTCACTTGCCTTATTACTCACACACGTAAATGTCAAGAACACAAGTAGGCCTGAAGGAGCAGGGCGTTGTTCTACACTGCAGATGAGAGGCCTTCCACCCCAGAGGCGTAAAAAAGATGTAGTCAAGTGTGTCCAGACACCTGAGGCCCCAGTGAGGGGGGTGAAAATCCTGGTGAAAGCACCAGGACCTGAAAAGCAATACGGGAAGGAAGACAGTCCCTATGCACAGCGCCTGCAACGCCAGGCTGGGGATGGACCGCTTTCCCAGGCCCCCGCAGCTGCACCAGGTGTAAGGTGCTGAGCCAAACCATCAAGCCCCAACCTGCTGCCGCTGCGGCACAGCCCTTCAGCCTTACCACGTCGTGCCCTGCAAGAGCAGGCATGCCATGCCAGCCTGCCAGCCACAGAAAGCCCCGCTGCCACGGACTGTAAACCAGCACAGCACTGGGGAAGAAACTGCTGACCCACCACCCACTTCACTGGGCTGTGGTGGGGGCCAGGTCCAGCCGGTGGCAACGACAACCCCTGCACTGACTTCAGCACAGCCACCCCCACCACTGCGGGACCGCACAGAGTGAGCTGGAAAAACCACAACGGAAAAGCTGTCTGAAGGTTGTGCGAGCCCTGCGCCCTTGGCAGGCTCACCCTGCAGGGCAAAGAGCAGGTTTTCTGTGATGTTTAACTGAGCTGTAGGCCCTGTGCAGGTCTTTCAAAGTCATCATGACGGTCCATTGCTTAAATCTGGATGTCGACATGGGGGACAAACATTGCATGTGAACAAAATCACACCCTTTCCCTGGCAGCTAAATAACCAAATGTGTCCTGTGTTCATATAGAAACATGTATGTCACTGTATGACTAATAAATATGTCAAAAACAGGCTGGAATGTATGAGATTTAAATTTTTTTTTCTGCATTATAAGCCTTTAATGAGTGGTAATTCAGCAGTGAAATCAAGTAAAAGCTCGCTTTTTTACTTTGTCAGTTACAAAATGAGGACACAGAACAGGTACAGCTGGCTGGTAGGCTCCCAGCTCTGAATCCCACTTCTTGCTAGCAGACCATGTTATTAATCACTGTTATCAACAGAGATAACCATAGGAGGGACAGCACAAGGTAGGGCTGCTCTCCTCATGCAACTCAGTCTCTTCTGGGATGCTCCAGAGGCAGGCATATGTTTCCTTTAGAAAACCAACCACTCAAGACAGAGTGGGGGGGCGTGACAACGATAGATTCTCATATCACTGTAATTAGCAGCTTCAGGAAAGGTAGATCTGTATCAGGCCTAGCTAAAATAGAGAGACATACTTCATCCTGACAGACATCCCTTTGGCTGGGCCAGCGGTCTTTGAAGTCACTAGAAAGACTTGGGGGCCAGCTGGGGCTCCTGGTCCGGCCCCTTTGATCTCGGGCGGCTCTGTCACATGATAAGACCGTGCATGATTTGTGTCTCCAGAAATTTTCACCACCTTCCGCAGCCACTTGCACGAAGGCGCGCCGGGTGGCCTCCCCCATACCTCCTCCCTTCAGCAGCTCTGCTGAGCCCAGCAGGGCTGGGGGCGTCTCCGCAGTGAGGATGCAGCTCTGCACTGTCCTTGTGAGAACCAGGATGAACGCTCTCCAGCGTGAGCAAAATTCACCTTTAGGGTGGCAGGTCTACCACCCTCCTGGAGGCTTTCTGGAGGTGATCTGGCTGGTGACCACCGCTGGTGCTTTGCAAACTATTTTTATGCTTCCTGTCCTCACACTCCGCTTTTCCTGAAAGACTGTCCTCTGCCACCAGCCGTCTTTTCAGCTAGTGTTTCTGTTTTCTGCAGCCATTTCCATCCTGGGGGTCTTGACGGCTTAGCTGGGGCTGAGATAAAGCCCTGCCCTGAAAGGGGGGTGGCAGCAGGGAGAGGGAGAGGTGGAGGGACTGGATGCGGTGTGAGATGGTTTCAGGAAGGAAGGGTCAGGGGCGATGAGACCTGCAAGGGAGGGCTGCCCCAAGTGGGCACCGAGCAAAAATGTCTGCATGTCCTCCCCATCAATGCCCTGAGCCCACTCTAAGCCCCTTTACCCGCTCCTTCAGCATCCCTGTGCCTGCCCTCTCCCTCCAGTTCTGGCCCCTCATCCAGAGCAGGACAGGTCCCACCCAGTAAGCATTGCTGTCAAGTGATTTTCTGAGGCCGTTCCTCCTTCCAGGAGGCCGTGGCCCCTTTTACTGTGATTATGCAGCACTGCAGCAAAGGCTGCTGAACTTTTCACCTCCTTGGTCACTCATTTTTCCAAATCACGGCACCACCGCACTTCTGCATATTGCACAACCAGGGATCTGACCAAGGGACTTGCTTCCAGCAGCAGGGAAAATAAAAAGAGAAATCAATATTCTAAAGGTTAAAAGAGTCCTCAAAGGCCAGACACTCAGCAGCTATAAATCAATGCAGCAGAATTCACTACAGGAAAGCTTACGTCGGTTTAAGATCTGGCCTGAAAACAATTCAAATCATAGAATTGCAGCAACAAGATGGAAAAGAATGATTAGATCATCTCCTCCGTCCCTCGGGGCTGGGCCGTCAGGCTATACTGAGTGCTTTGTGCTGCGGTCAGTAAAGCTGTAGCTGGTTCAGGCTCTGGTAAGGCTTTCCACTTCTGTTTTCCTAGTGCTTCTGTCTTTGACAGATGCATTTTGAGTGAATAATTTATGCTTGGGATATTTAAAGAACAGAAACCTAAATCCTCTATTTACTGAATTGAAGCAGAGCTAGCCTAGAAGCAAACAGCTGCAACGCCTCATTTCCCATTGCCTCCTCTCCACTGACCTGCTCAGGACCTTCACCCCAACCCAGGGAGAGCATCCTCTCCAGTGGAGGCAGTTGATCAGAAGAATAGCCAAAATCATTCATAAATGACTGTGTTAAAAATGGTTTGCTTAACATGTTAGGGGTCCAGGTGCACTACAATATGTTTTGGTTCCCTGCATGTTTTACGACAAAGATGAAAGACATGCCATATCCTCAAAAAAAGATCAGAGCTGTTCCTGGTAAGTTCACATTATCAATTCCTGCAGCTCAAGCCTTGCGTCTCTTTTGAGCACGGACTCCAAATTATGCTGTCTGATGCCATCTGGTGAATCCACAGGGGATGAGTAAACAATACCAAACTGACTTCCCTGCGTACCAAAGGAACTTGGCTTGCATTCACATTCCCTTAGAGGTAAATTGTTATTATTCTGATTGCTAACTCAGAGCAGAGTTAGCAAGAGCAGAAGGAAAGGAAGGGAAGTGATAAAGGGACCTCCTTTTGCAGTATGGATACAGTGGAGATCATGGAGACAAGGTGCAATAATAAAAGCAACATGACAGGGGCTGCCTTTTTGATGTGCCGGTGAATCACAAGCCTTGGTTTAAACAAATAGGTCTGCATCTGCTCTGCAGATAACCGAAGAGAGAAAAGTGTGGGTGAAAAAATCTACTGATTCTTAATAAGGGTAGGCAGCCTGAGGTACATTTTGTTCTCAGCTAAATTGTCACATAGTAAAGAGACAAACTTGAAAATTAGGTGCAGCAGATCTAGAAATTTATAGCAATGGGGAGGTTCATTTAACACATACCATATATTCAAATTACTTCCTTTGGTAATTAGATCTCCGTGAACATATATTTTTCAATCTACCAAAATTGTGCAATAATTTTGTAGTAAGAGAGAGTTTTAGCCCTGCAGAGACTTAATACTGCATAAAGACAGACATGTCCATAGGTGTCCTGTCATGCAACTGGGCAGCTGTGGAGTTTTTGGAAGGTAACACAGGCCACAGACATGCAAGAGGTAATGGAGTCAGGAGGATGGACAGAAATGAGTTCTTTATACCATATACATTTTCAGGTGAGGTCACATCTGATTTTTATTCGCTTCTTGGTTTAAGCTATTAGTGCAGTGCTCGGGGTGAGGTTCTCTTCCAGTGCCTGCCACAGGCTTCCTGAGCAGTTTGGCACGTCACTTGGCTCACACACCTTGTTCCATGTCCACACTAATTGCATCTCCCTGACAGACCCACCGATGCAGGCAAGTCTGAGAGCAGTAGCTCCAGCATGCCTCACACCTGACTAGCTGCATCTCTGCAGCAAGGTCAGCACATCCCAGACAGACCAGAAATGCGCACACGTGATGGGTCCAACAGTTGCACATCACCAGCCTTGTGCTTAGCGTGTGCAAGAGCACTTCTTCAGGATGGCTGCCCAAAGCAGCAGATGACAGATTGCTGCTTAGCACAGTGGTCTGTTGTCAGAAGGAGAAGAGTTGTCAGGCATGTCCTACTTAGGGGATGAAAAATGCACTGTCTATAGACACAGGGACTATGTGAGTTGTTATGACAGATGTACAAGAAAACAAAAATAATGTTCCTTAAACTTATTGCCATATCATGGGGAAAATGTGGAGAAAAAAAATTAAAAAGGTCACAATGCCCTTGTAGGGACCATGTACAGGACTACTTCGGGGAGAAAGGACAGCTGGCATCATCCCAGAGAGCAAACTCCAGGCAGTTGTGGAGACAGCAAGTAAACTGTTGGGAAAGGGGTACTTCCTCGGTGTATGAGAAGAAAGTGCTCAGAGTGTGGGTGTTTTTCAGCTAACCCAGTGGATAACAGGAATAACATGGATGGGGAAAAAAAGAGCATTTGGAGGCGGGAAAGAAGAATATCCTTGGAGGACATCCAGGAGGGACAGAAGAAGGAGGGTGCGCTAAATCACCCAGGCAGCAGATACCAGAGAAAGAAAAAGCACCCCCAGTCTTCCCTCGGGCACTCACCTGCATCTCAGGTGGTGGCAGAGAGGGAATCGTGGAGACAGTCCAGGTGCCTGGGCTCCCACCTCAGAGGGGGATGGAGGAGAGGGTCCGGGATCAGGCTCCATCACCTCTGCCACCCCATGGGGAGCTGCTGCAAGCAGGGATTTGGCAGCCTGTCCAGACAGGTCCTGCACGGTCAGAGGAAGTTTTTCTGTTTCACTCTGGTTTTTTGTTTGTTTTTAAACACCAACCATATTTCCCAGCGATTATACTCATGTTTGCACTCATTAGCAGCAGTTAATACAGTATCTTTGCCGCGATACTTGTGGATTCGTAACTCATCAGTACAGCAGAAGCTTCTTTAGCTCTAGGGTGTTTGGTTTGCGCAATTCAGTTTAGGAAATCTCCCTGGATTTTCCCAGGTTTTGTATACATTTAGTTTTATTGGTGGTTGCGCTCAGCACTTCAAACCCCTCTTTGCTTTTGATATGTTTTCGTGGCTCTGCTCCATGGCACTCAAAGGCCAGCTGGGAAACAAAAGTAACCCCTGAGATCAAAAATCTTTCAGTTAACACACCAGCTAACGTGTGACTCAGCCCTGCGATAGACTTACTTTGAGAAAAAATCTATTTCTGAAATTTTTTAAGGATAATTAAGTGGCTAAGGATGTAACCTGTATTTGCTTTTTTCCCCACGTGTTGATGGCCTTATTTTTATAACGATTCCTCCACCTGGAATAACACATGTGTTAGCTAGGCATGATTAACTTTAGGCTCCGGACATCCCTGCGACCGTCTAACATCTTCAGAAGTTATATTTGTGGATTGACATCTGACTAGGGAAGGGGATAACCCCTCCTCCGCTGCAACGTGCTCTGGGAGTTCGGGCCGTACCTGAAAATTTGGATAAATTGGTGCCTAATTTCAAAGGAAAGAATTTGGTGCAGAGCATGCATAACCATTAACCTAAAGCGCTAGGGTAAACTGCCTTTTCACATGCAAGCAGGCAGGTAACACACAGCTCCAAGTACATGCCAATGCCCTCCTAAAGGGGAAGGATGCCCCTGTTATCAGCCTCTCCTCTCCTATTCTTCTTGTTTATAGCTGAAGATTAAGCTCCGATGCTTACGCAAGCCATAGTCGCGGAAGAGTTTTGGCCGTCGGATCCCTCATAGCATTGCTGTCTAGTCTAAAAGCTTCATTAAAATTCAGACTTTCAGTTTTACCCTACTATTCCAGCAGGAACCAGCAGGAGGTCTAACAAGAACCAGGCAGGTGGTAGTCCCTGTCACTAGCAGGTAACACATTTGTGTTTCCACGCTGCCGTTTGGAAAGTGGCCAAGACCAGAACCAGAAGCACCAAAATTCAGAAAATAACAAAAATAACAAAAGATATTTGGGGGAAAAAACAGAAGCGCCAACTTTCAGACAATGCAGGGGCCTATTCTGAGGGGCTTTCTGGGCAATCCACGTGCTGGAAGTGCCACAAATCTCACCTGTCCCTGCAGCTTGATCTCTTGCAGAGACTAAGTTCTTGGAAGGAAGAAGAAAATCTTCCTACCCTTCTCCATAGACTAGATATACCTCTCTCTGCATGGCAGCCAGACCAACAACAGCACAACACAGTGCACATCTGTCGTGGAGATGTTTCTTTGTCATTTTGGCTAAAAAGGAAACGTTTCACAAATGAAAGGGCACTTCACCAAGCTGACAGGGCATCTCTGCAGAAATTCAAAGTTTCTATGTTGAACCATTGTTCCAAAATGAAAACCCCCAAAACCAAAATGTTATACTTTTTAAATGGTAGGAAAAGCTACTTCTTGCCACATCCTTCCTTCACGAAAATGGCAAAGCCACGAGCAGCATTTTCTGCATGCTGCAGTGCCTCCTTCTTTAGCAGTCTAAGCTTCTTGTAAAAACCTATTTCTTCCTCTGTAACTGACACTGGACTCATTAAGCATGAAACAAATTAAAAATACAATTATTTATTAATGAATAATCATATTAATTCATAAGGAACGCAGTTATGGACCTCATCTGCAACGGTTAAAGTGCTGTTTGGCTGCTTACCACTTACTAGCAATTTGCATAGTTAACCCAGTGGGGACTGAGGAGTCAGGCTGGGAGTTGCTGTATGTTTGCAGTGCACACATAGGACAGAAGACTGACATTGCATGAAGTAAATGAAGATGATGAGTAATGGAGAATGCTTATTTTAAGTATGAACTTTATCCCTTTTGAGCAAAAAGGATCAAGATTGTTTATAAATAAACTAGGACAGCAAATATTTTAGACTCCACCATAACAGTCTAGTAATAAACAAGAGATTTCTGTAACGTTAATTCTGGTTCAAGCAGTAATTGTACACATATGCATGCTGAGGACAATTAAATTATGTCAAAATACTTTGTGCAGGGACAAGTCATTCTCGTCATTTTATGGTGCTGCATAAATAGTAAGTAATATCATAACATAACTGCTTTCTACAAAACCTGATCACACATCATTTCCCCCAATTTATCATCGTGCTGGTTCATACCAACAAGTTCCCAAAGGAGCAGCAGAGTTATCAGTAGGCATTGATTCCTGAGCTCAGTCTGCATCTTCCTACTACAACATTTCACTTGAGAAATGAAAATGTGTCTGAAAATTGGCAGTGGGGCGACACACCAGCTTCCTGGGAAGGGAACATTATAAGGCATTTACTGCTGTCAGCGCCAATTCCATTTACAAGGCTGTAGCGCGTGGGAAACTTTTCTGCATTACTAATGAATAACAACTTCTGAAAGATGGGAAATTAGTTTGATAAGAAGCCACTCAAGCCCTTGCAGAGCAGGATAAAGGCACCCAGGAATGCATGAACAGGACGGCTAAGCTGACAGGGTGAAGCAGGAGGGCTGTCAGAGGAACATAGTCTCACAGGAGCAGACTTCGACTTTCCGAGAAGCTCCTCAGGGAACAGCTTTCCTGGGCCCTGAATGCCACAACAGCAGCAGGGCATCGATTTCACACCCAGCTTCACCTTCTGGCCTTCTCTCTATGGCCCCGCTTACATCCCTACAGCAGCACTAAGTCTGGCAAGAGCCAGGAAGGTACTGGGATCTTCAGACCTCCCTAATTAACTCCTTAGTAATCATAGCCCTTGATCTTTCTAGTATGGCCTGTCTTCCTTGCCATGATCCATGAAATCAAGGAAAGTGCTGACAAAAGTATAATTAACTGGGCTGTCATTTCATGATATGGAGCACTTGGTGGCAATACTGCCCGAAGGTGTTCTCGTTCCCCTCATCTTCCCACCCCTTGCTCCGAGGGGGACACCACTCCAGAAGCCTTGCTGCAAACTGCCTGAGGGAAAGCCCTGGCTTTAAAAAAAACAAAACCTACAAAAAACAGACAACACACCTAGGAGAGAGTGTGGTGCATGGGAGACACTGGAAGTGAACAGCTGATTTCAGGGGAGAGACCCAGGAGCAGCACTTGGATTGTCATCAAACACTCGGTAGCCTCATGCACATGAATGTTCAGGGAGGTTTCTCCTCTGGGAGAAACTCCCTGTATCTTGTGAGCCAGGAGTTAGCCAGCATGGCTAGCAATAAAACAGCTACTGAGTATAGTAACATTTCTGTTAGGGCAGATGCATCTGGGTTCTGCAAGTGATCGACTGCCTATGATAGCTTCATGCCTGAAGAGTTCTTCATGCCTATAAGTGCTCCTTACTTTTTATTCTGCACTCTCAAGTCTAATTGGTATTTTTGACTGTGAGTTTAGAGCTAAACTTATTGTTCTTTCTTTCTAATACCATTAAAGCATTGACATTTTGGCTTTGTGAGATACTCTATTTAATGAAAAATAAGGGGGTTTATTTCTACAAAGACTAGCAGGAGGCAAGAGCTGGTATTACCAAGCTTTGACAACAGTTGCTTTCAGGAAAATTATTCCCTAAATGGAGGCTGAGGGCACTGACCACGGTGAACTGAACTGCGACATGTAATTTCATTACTTTGACTGGGCTAAGCTGCCCAGTCTTATTGCTACCTTCAGCAACAGAGCACGTTGGCTTGCAGTACTGCGGTTCTGCGGCGGAGGGAAGTGAAAGGCTGTAAGGGTTGCTACAATATTCTCAAGTGCCGTAAAAAAGTGGCCAATTGGTCATTAGCTGGTCACGCCACAGTTCAAACAGATTACATGCTACTGAAATCCTGAAAATAAGCTGGTTAGCACTTCGGGCAGCACTGCTGTTAGACTAGCCCTTGCAGAATTACCTTGCACAGAGGAAATCTGTTTGATTCCCACATGCTTGGTTTTCAGACTTAGAGGCTCCATGGCAGGGTGGGGGAAAACCAACAATCAAACCGTCATTCCCTTGAGCTCCGTGCTGCATTATTTTACTGTATGCAATCCTTTTTTGTTTACGAGGCTATATATACCAGTACAGCATTTTTTGTCCTTTCTGGTGCTTTGAAAGTAAGAGAGTAAAATGAATAGCAATCTTGCATGATGGGTACATATACCTGTCTGTATACATTTATATGCGACTTTCATGTCTGTGAATTGTGCTGGACAGATAATCATGAAAACTTGACAGCCACTCCTTCAAAGCAGTCCAGTGAGAAGCAATTACATGCACTTTGAATACAAGCCGGACAAGCTTCCCACAGCATAAAACACAGTATTTAATTTTGAACCTGGAGGAGTCGCATACTGCTGTCTTTACTCTGTCTTCAAATAAAATTACCTGTACTGCGCTCCAGGAGAAAAAACATGCTGCTTATCATTTGCACTAGCTGCAGGAAACCCTGGCTGAAATTCGCTGACCTCCACGCTACAAAGGGTGAGACTGAACGATCAATCATCTTTAATCATTAAAATCTACAAACAGAAAGAGGGAAGTAAGCAGCTCACTCTGATATGAGCTTTTCTGTTATCTAAGGCACAAACCCTGGTACATAAGGCTCTGCGCTTCCTAAACTGTCTCATAAAATCCTGCATGTGTAATGGGTGTCAGTACTGGGTGTAACTAAACCAGCATGGAGAGTGGTTTAACAACATGTATAAACAAGACCAAGCAATGCAAATCACAGTTCCTGCAACTCCTTTTGAGCTGTTCTTAGAACAGGGAGGAGTGATATACAATAAAGGGTAAAAAATCATGTTGGTTTTCCCCTTCTCTAGCTTTTACCTCTTGTTAATTAATTCATACTGCAAATTAGTTCTGGTTGGTGGATACGTTTAGGTGTTTTGTGAGGCTGAGAGCATGTCCTACCTCCATTCAGATTATGAAACAAGCACAACAAGCATGCCTATTGACTGGGTATCCGTATTGCATTCGGTCATTTGAGAAATCTGGCCCCATAAAGTTCAAATGGATGTCTGAGGACAGGAGGAAGGTGGAAATATAGAGGCCCATACGTCGCACAAGGGCTGTCAGGGGGCAGGAGTTGTGGATGGGCTGCTTTGGCTCTCCTGTCAATCTACTACTCCATACACTGATGACAGCAATGTATTTAATTTTTGTTTTAAATCAAGGCATATACCTGAGCTCAATCAGATTCAAATTATTATTATTATTAATCAGTGCTCCAAAGCTACCTTTAATTCTTCACGCGCTATTTGCTCTAAGTCAGTCACCAGGGCTGACTACAGAACACAGGAAAAACTTCTTGTGTGCTTTCTTAATTTAATTTCCTTGGTCTGAAACATCAAAAGGAGTGTTAATTATGTGGACAAAAATCTTATTCTGATTTCTCAGAGTTTTCATACATGTTTTTAAATTGCTATTTTCCTTTTTCCCTAAGTAGATTTCTAGCTAGCCCTTAGAAGACCAATCTCTGCTGAAGTCCCTGCTGTACCTGTTTGTTGCAAAGCAGCTGGGAACTGGCCAAGAATTATCAGTAAAGCCCAGAAAAGGACAGAGGAGCAATTGGCAAAATTAAAGAAAAAACTGTGAACCTTTTAAATAATGGCATTGTCCCGTGTTACTTCCCTCTATACAAAACCTCAGTGAAGACAGCTGTCGTTGCAGAAATTTCTGCAAATCCTGCTGAGGAGGGAGGTGTCACCCAGGAGGAACAGGTTGTCCTCCACATCTGTAATTTTTGCCAGAGATGAAGCAATCTGCCCTGAAACTTTGTTCCTCAGTATCGGGTCAGGATTTTGCTCAGCTTGCTCTGGTGCAGAGCTGAGCTGGCAGGATGCCACTGACATCCTGGGAAAAGGGGAGATGAGCTGGGATGCCCTGAAACCCTGGGAAAAGGGGAGAGGGGTGACAGCACCGAGGGGTGGAGGGTTGTCCCTCGCACCTGCAAGGCTCAGCACAGCAGGGGCAGGATGCCTTGCACTGCCCCCTGATCAAATTCGGTTGATGCTCAGAGAGCTGGGAACAGATGAGACCATCCTACAGAAATTATTACAGAAGCTGTTATGCAAAGACCGTGAAGAGGAAGGTCTTTCCCTTCCAAAGAGATCAGTAAATGCCATTACAAGGCCCAGAGAGGGGCCTCATGTAATACTGCTCCTGACTGCCTTCTCCATTTCATTGAAAACAATGTAATTGGGCAAGACTCGGTAAGGGCACAAGAAAAGACAATAATGCCTCCCAACCAGGCCATGCTATTAATAGGCTTAAAATCCTGCGGAACAGCAGTTGGTTATCCCATTTTTTTACATGTTAAATAATTTGATTGCATGAAACTTTAACAAAAACATGGTGGAAGTGAATATTATGCCACCAGTCCATTGCAATGAGGTCAGAGATAATGTGGCTTCTCATCTTGGTCCTCTGTATCACCGGGACCCTTCCTGAGCTCCTACCACTGGTAATTTACTGTGCAAACGGTCAATCCAAGACTGCTGCTTGGACCTGTATTTAGACTTTGGAAGACCTATCACTTAACATTTGTGAAAGTATCTGTTATTCTTGAAAGAACAGCAGGTACCTTAACATGTTCGGGTTTGGGCTTGGCTTATTTTATTTTTTGCTTCACACAGAGAATTGTGAGTGGCTCTTTCGATGCTGTTTGCTTTTTCATTGTTTCATACTATCTAACAATTTCATACTACCAGACTTCTTTGGCCGTTATGCATAAAATGATTTCCAAGTGACTAACTCACAGACAAACAAATGAGGTTGGGCTCTGGACCAGGTAAGGGAGCACCAGCCAGGTAGCCCAGCAGTGCATGTGTCTTGCCTCAAAACAATGAGATTTCATGCGGAAAGAAGGCAAGAAGATCTGTACAAAGTGTGACAGTGACTGGAAGGGACCAATGTGATACTGATCCCTAAAATCCATTCAGACTGTCTTTGATTGAGCTATTTGTTCAGCTGCAAGGTCAAAGGGAAAGTGAGCATGGAAAGCAATAAATACCATTTTCTTATCCTTTGTTGTAGGGTCATATACTTTTTTCCAATAAAGGAGTGTACACAATAGAAATAGACTGAATACATGATGCAAGCAGACTACCAGTGACTCTAAAAAGCATTGCTTTAAAATGCCTGCCCCTAGGCATATCACGCAACAAATCCCAGAAGGTGGAAACTCCAGGCCTGCCCTAGCACTGAAGACAGATATAATAACCAGAAACAACAGGCCTTGAAAGCAACTTCAAAACCCCAGGAAGTCTGGGAGTGAATTTTCTTTATTGCTCCTAATTACAGAATATTCTTTATCTTTCTCTTTATCTCAGTGCAAAAATGTATTTTATATGTGAGAAACATAGAAGTAGCAGGCCCAGCTGAATCATTATATTTTTCTAATGTTTTTCTCTGATCTTTTTTTTCCCTACCTCATTTTTATTTATTTTTCTTGGCTATTTCTTAGTAAAGATGCTTGCTTTCTACTAGACTTTTCTTTCTCTACCTATTTTCATTCCTAAAGCCAAAACAAGCAACAGTGATTATCAGCTGATTATGTCCTCTGTGATTCCTTTGTTGACTTTTTTCATAGCCTTTTTCTTACCTCTGTTATCCTAAAATAATTAGAAATTTAAAACATTAATCAAACAAAAAGAAAGAGTAAATATTATGTCACACCCTCCTTCTGGGTTAGTCCTGGGGTAGCTACAGCTAAGTGCACCTGACTGAATTTAAAAGAGTCAGGGTGCCTCAGCAATGAGGCTTAAGGTAGTGGTTCCACTTTTGTCCAGCAAATAATCTCAAAGGTGCAGTACAGCTCTCCCATGCTCCTTCCCGCGTCCTCCTTCATGCCAGCAACAACACTGTGGCAGCTCTGCAGCATGCCGAGTAACGGGACTGGTCCATCTGGAAACCAACCTACTTTTTCAGCCAAGGAGGCTTTCAGCCAGATCAGTTCCCTGATCTGAGCGGCCGTGCAGCCTCCCAGATCTCAGTGCCAGCATGCGAGAGGTGCCAGGAGAAAGCTGCAGAGGGAAGACAGAACCAGCTGTTTGGGTAACAGACCACTTTAATGTCATATAAAAGGGATGGAGAATGTTGAACCAAAATCAGAGCTAACAGATTTTACATAACAGTTTTGCCAGCCTCAGCACAGGCATATTAGTTACTGTGGCCCAGCTGATGGATGCCAATGTGCTAAGTGACCGTACCCTGCTTCTCTAATGTGATTTGCCATGTAGTTGTGTCACACTGTCATGAATTCATGAGATGTAAATGTGAGTGACCAACAGACTTTTATTATTTGCTATCTATCACATTGTATTACCCAGAAGACTGCTAAGAATTTTGGACACCTCCTTTCTTGCCCCAGAAAAGTTTCCTTGATTTTATATTGCCAACTCAAAACCAAAAAATCAGTATGGAAATTGTTCCCAGACAAACAGGTAATCAAATTTCTTCCTTTGTAACTGAGGATTTTTTTTTTAGTGTTAATTAACAACAATGAAAAAAGTTTCAAAAAAGAAGTCCTGCATGAGCAAAACTTTTAGCTAAGGAAGTCTTGATAATTTTAAGTACAAAATAAATATTTAATCACAGTAATTGAAACTGTTTCCTTGTAAATGGTTTTGACATTAACCAATGGAGAATTTCCAGGATTATATAAAAAAAAAAATCTTAACTTGCTCTACAATAAAACTTTTGCTTCCTCTTCTTCTGGTTTTTTTTTTTTTTTTTTTGTACTTTCTCTGTATGATCTGGCAGTGCTGCAGAAACATGAATAAAGAACTTCTAAGTGGGGTGATGTTTTAGACAGCAAAAAGATATCTTTTGCAGATAGCCAGACTGGTCAGCACACATTACATGCTGTAACTGTAAGTCTTTGTACTTGTCTTTCTAGTGAGACAGAGAGTTACAGATGTGAATTCTGATATTGTGCACTTCTTCTCACTTAAACTGTTATGCAAGTCATAGAAAAGCTATAAAATGTTCCCAATTTCTGCAGGCTTAAAGTGATCTTTTATGTCTTTATAAATCTCTTGTCAAACACTATCCTCAGTCCCTTCTACCTCATCTTTTATTTGCCTTTTTGTTATTATCTGGA
>WEKW01008359.1:164569-176056 GCA_013389905.1 Sula dactylatra
AAGCACTGAATGTGCTAGTGTATTTCATGGTTATGCTACCAAAAGTTGAGCAGTGATTTCAGGACTAGCACAGTGGGAGCTCTGAAGGGGGATGAAATAAAGCTGTGTTTCTTCTGTGCCTTTACTTTGGGCAGCTGAAATATGGCTTTGCTTTGCAGTAATCAGCTCTCTCTGCAGGTGAGGGCAGAAGCGGTACGATGGGGTGAGGGAGAGAACATTGCAAGTGTAAAGTGTAAAGGGCTGTTTTGCTAGGACTGCATGCTCCAGCATTTCACCATCACTTCCTTTCTTTCTGAAGGAAGAGATGTATAGATACTGCTAAGCCTAATAGCTAGTGACTGGTAGTTTAAATGGACAGGGCTTGCTATGGTTGCCAAAACAGAGTTTTACTACTGCGGATGTATTGTTCCATCTGAACTTCTAAGGCTGAGCACACTGTATGGTTGTTAGTAGCCTCATGTGCTGCTTCTGCTGGGACCAAGGAGGAGTCTTCATGCTGCTCTGGTACAGGCCTTTAACATTCCTCGAGAAAGTTTTTAGTACTGAAAGACCTCATTGGTTACTCTGGAAGGATCATAACAACTATGCAAACATGACTGGAAAGTTCATGATACTGGGATATTTATAAGGATGTCCTCCATTATAGAAGAAACAGAAGGGAAAAATGAAAGGGCATTGTAGAATACTTTTTTTCATCTGGGCTAGCTATGGATATTGATGCTCTTCTGGGCTGGGAATGATTTTCAGTAGCTGTTGTGATATAAGTACTTCTGGCTACCCTGTGAAATAAGAGAAATAACTTTTCTGGTGACATGTTGCCTGCTTGGGATCTAAATATGCTTTTTGAAAAACAGCAGCATACAGAGGTCATCCTGATGTCAGGGCAGTATGTCAAATGGACTTCTTGGCATAGTTATAGTATTTCCCACCATTTTCATGAATCAGAAAGGTGGGGTTTGGGATTAGTAAAAAAAAAAAATTTTTTTTTTGTATGGTCAGAGGATGAAAGCTCTACAGCCCCGCCTCAGGAAACAGCCCAAAGTGTCCTCTGTGTTTCTGTTGAAATGTGCATGCACTAGTATGGACAGCTTGATATTACATATTCTTGCGTTGCATTTTGTGTGCTTACTTTTAGTATATTGAAATGTTTGTGAGCCAGTGGACATCTTGTAATAGTGATGCCATCATGAAGTGGGTTGGCTAATTTATGAGGATTGTGAATGCACAGGTGTTACTAGTGTTAAAAGAACTCGGAGCTGTGTTTTTATGTTCTACAAACTTAGAAGATGCTGTGCTTCACAGTGATTTTCCTGCCCCCCCCTTCTTCTTGTCTGAGTTCCTTGCTCTGTTTTTCCTGTCATACCTTTAAAACAACTACCTGTTCGTTATTTTTTGACATACCATCAGCCATTCTACAACGCAGGTGGCTTTTTGTGAAAGTTCTTGATTAATCCTTGCATTCTGGAGATGCATAAGTGGAGGAGCTTTGTAATGGGAGGAGTGTGATTACTGCTTGCACCTTGCAAGGAGAAGGGGTTGAAGACTTGTACAGGCACTAGGGCACTCGCTGGGTAATGCTGGTCCCTTGAATGACAGCATCCCCAAAGGGCAGGACTTGGGGAAGAGCTGTGCTGCGGGGTGGCAGACTCAAATCCTCTGAGGGCATTTGTGGGCTCGGCTAACGGCCTGTCCTGGTGGCAGGTCAGTGATGAAGCTGGTCTTACCTGCTGGTAGAGGTCTACTCCCAAAACAAACTAATTAGTGTTTTGAAAGAATGGTGATTTGGTACATTGGGGATCTAGCAACTCAAATTGACCCACTAGCAAGCTGGAAAGCAAAACAAGCTCTAAAAGTTTCAAATAGTTTCATAAGGTAACTGAAAAATGTGCACTAGAATATGAATGTGGACAAAATAAAGAGCTGTCTGAGAGTGTAATTGAAATCTCTGGAGTTAGTGTCAGTGTTTTGCCATCAGCAAGGCACTTCTGTTTTCAGCCTGGTGAGCGCATGTCCATCTGAGAGAAGACCTTGGCCCTAGTCAGGGGTTGGATCCAGAGAGATGTCTCAATTGTTATGCTTTCAGATCCTTAAAAGTAAGGATTTCTGTGGCTCAGCTCTTTTTCAGTTGCTGAGGTACGAGGTGTGTTGTTTTGGCAACTTTTGTTTTTAACCAAACAACTGCATCTTAAGGCTGAAGCTACTACTGGATCAAGTTGCCTTACCACCTGAATGGCAGACGTTATGCGAGTGTACACCCATGAAGAGGGCTGTCATTTGTCCTGGGATGGAAGAATGCTTTCAGTGAAACGCCAGAGTCACAAACCCCCTTTCTAAGGTGGTTTTGTTCTAGTGGTTACTCCCCAGAGAAGGAAAGCCATGAGGTTTTCATCAGCTCCTGAGGTGGGGAGGGAGGGTGCTCCCAAACCTCTCATACAGTGTGGAGAGTGGATTGGGTCAGTGCATGAAGAAGGAAAACCTTGTTTTAGTAGCTTGTTTCTGCGTTGTTTGCAATTCAGATTTTAACTGGTATTTCAGGGTCCTGAAAACTTGTTTAGGAGCTTTGTGTGGCTTTATGTCCTGTTTCACCACTGAGAGAATAACAACAAGCAAGCTCCAGATAAATAATACTCTTTGATACTTCCTAAAAGGCAGACAGAGATGCGTAGAGGTGGGGAATTGAGCTGTCAAAAATTAAGAATCTTGAAAGCGCATGTTAAAGTTTGAAGATGGGTAAATAAAACGTGGGACAGACCCTGATGATCTGAACATACGCTTCCAGCTGGAAAGGTGCTGCAGCAGCTCTGAACTTGTGCATCCAGACCGTGGTGTTTGGGGAGTCTTGGTGATCGGTTCATCCAGATCCTGAAGTGTCTGGGTAAAGCTCAGCTGGAATAGGTATGTATGCAGGAGATAGCATTGTAGCCTGTGCTCAGAATTTGCATGTTTTTATGCTGGCTTCTGAAAAAATGTTTTAATGGTGTGACTAAAAAGAGCAGTGGATTTTTAATATAGTACTTTTATTACAGCCAGTAGTACCATGAAAACGTTTGTTTAGATGTCCACGTAGGGTTGCGGTTGCTGCAGTGACTTCAAAAATTCTTCAGATATGATCAAATGATTTAAGTAGGCTTTTTTGAGCCCCTTCTTGCAGTGTTGAAAGTCCTTTGTGATTACATGAGTTCTGGATGTTCAAGCCTTGATTTTTAACACTTTATACACTTCAAAATTGTAAATGCGGTATTAATACTGGGATATTACATTTAGTTATCCAGCCAAGGTGCTATATTTGGTTATCCAGGCAACATGTTGTTACTTTTTTTCTTCACACGTTGCCACCTGTGAGTGTTCCTTCTCTTCACAGGCAGAGGAGCCTTTGGTTAGGGTTAAAATTAATTAAAATATTGACAGTAAAGCCATACGTGTTTTATAGGCCATACTATCTAATACTGGCATGCATTAAGATTCTTATGGGAAGCAAGGAATAAAAGGTTTTACTGCTGAGACACTGATGATAATGATGCCTATCGATTTCAGCATTCAAAGTGGAAAACTACACAGTTTTGAGCCACTGTGTTTATTTCAGCAAGTCATTTTTTGAAAACATGTTGATGGAACTATTTGTACTGTTGTGAGCCAGAACAATGTCAGGTGGGTACTGCCTGTACTGGAACAGGCAACTTCATTGTTTCCTGAATCACCCAGAGTATAAGAATGTGAAGGCTAAAACGGTAGTAAAACTGCATGATTACTTCTTTTCACTCAAAGAGAAAAGCTGTAGCTAAAATTCAATTTAGTTTTAGTTCTTGATGCTTTATTTCCTTTACTTAAAAGCATTTGTTAAAAATGTAGTTGATACTTGCTTTTAAAGACAAGTATAGTCCATAGGACTTAGAATTCAGGCTTCATTGAAATTAAAACCACTTCAGTCTAAATTTTAATATCAAATTGCTTAGAAATTGTTTTAATCTTAATTTTAATATCGAACTGTTTAGATATTTACACAGGTAAAGCAAAGCTGATAGTTAATTTTTAGTGACTAGTACGTGTAAACTATGTAAATCAGGTCATGTGTGTAGAGTTTCTAACACCTAGGAAAAAGAAGAATTGCACATAAACTTTGCTTTTTGGCTGCCTAAAACTCTTAATGCTGTCATGTACAACAACGTACACATAGCAGTCTGTTCTTTTTGCAAATTATGCGCTACAGATAGCCACATTGGCACAGATTTTCCAGACTCATCATGCTGAACCAACAGTGGGACGCGTGCCAAAGTGTTAAGTGTGTAGAGTAAGGCAGGGCAGGCAATATCCAGCACAGCACCAGCAGTTTTACCAGCAGTGTAATGGCTGTCTTTTCTGGGGCTTTGTTACGATTGGTAAGGTTTGTGCAACAACCCTTCAAAACCTAGTATTTGTATTACTTTCAGTACTTGGGTTTGTGGCTGAGGGAGGGAGTGGGAGGGTGAAAGCTGTTGGCTTTCATAAAATGCACAGTAAAATGCAGAATTCAGCAGAGGCTCTGTCTTGTTAGCCCAGCTGTCAGCCAGTGGGGCTACTCACAGGAGTAAAGTAATCATGCTTGTTTCAGGATCGGGCTTTGTGGCAGGTGCAAATTGGACTTCAGTGAAACAGCCGAGTGTTTGCTGCAGCGGTTGTGGAATGTTTCTGGGCTTTGGCTGTAACCCCCTGCTTAGCTCTTTGGCAGGAGGACGGAGCAATCTGGTCCAGAGCCTGAGGTCAGCTACTCGGGCTTTTACATCTCAGAGTTGTGTGGAACAGCCTAGCTCTGAAGAAACCGTGATAGCAGTGAAGATCAGTAATGAGGCTTTACGCTGCTTATTGTGGCCATCTGCAGAGTCAAAAACATGTTTGTGAGCTTTAATGCGTGTTGTGTTAACAGCTGCCTTCCTACACGGGGGTCATGTAAATGTGCATCATAAAGCAATACATTGATTAATCAAGAAGTGTTCTAGTGTGAACAGGAAGCTGTTAAAAACGTGAGCTTTTCAGAAGCACTTCCCCTTCCCTGTCTCAGCTCTGCCTACTGAAATAATGCAGTTTATTTGCTTCTCAACTTGAATGTTTTAAGCACTCAGCATAGCCTACTTGTAGTCAAGCTTTTCGCATCCATTTACGTTGCTGCTGTGTTTTTTCCACTTGTTTCTTAATGTGCCAATGAACATTTTTCAGGATTTAAAGCACATCTTATTTCAGATCTCCCAAAGCAAGGATTGCTTTCTCCATTGTCAAAACTCTTTGCATTACTGCTTTTTTTACTTTGCGTTACTAATTACACTTGCTTTTCAAAGTTTGTGTGAAGAGGTTTAAAGGTTTCTGTGTGGCTTTGATGTGGAATGGACCAAAGGCAGTTTAATTTTCTATAGCTGATAAAAATGTTCGGGGAGCAGAGAAGAAAACAAGCTAAAATCGAACTGAATCTTTGAGAGGTTGTGGAAAAGGACATGAAGGCTCCTGAAACTTTCATACCGATAATGAAAAGCTGTCTAATATAACCAAATGAGGTAGTTCCCTTTGTGTGGAGAGAAAGGACTTGTGGGTTGGGGAAGACCAGTGTTTGCCACTTTCTCAACTAATCATTTCATTTCCTGCAAACATCTGAAGCTGCTTGACTCAAGTGTAATTGATGGTTTTATGGTACTACCGGGGCTGTTGTATTCTGGTGGCATTCAAGGGCCCCAAGCAGAGCTTTGGTATGTTAAGATTTCATGGTATAAACATGTGTGGGAGACATGGTCCCTTCCTTGGGAAGTTACAGCATAGTTTGAAACAAGAAGGCAGCAAGCCTCATGGAAGGAGGAGAAGCAGAATTGGGAAGAGCGGGTTAAAGATAACTTGTGTGGTCCTGCTGCATCTGGACATTGAGCTGTGCCTTTGGCTGTTGTATCTGAAAATTATTTCCTGTAAGTCTTGCTGCAAATGTGGATCTCAAATGTGTAGGGGAGAAAAAGGGGGCAGTAGCTATTAGTTTATTGAGTAAGTTGCAAATTAGAAATGGGTGTGGGGCAGGGAATACAAACAGGAGTCTGCCACAGGTCCGAGCTGTGGCTTGGTGTCGGATAACTAGCAAGGGAGCAGAGCTGGGAAGGATGGAAAACTGAATAAAAAGAATGGGTAAAAAGAAACAACTGTGGGATTTAAGTGTCCTTCCAGCAAAGATGATTTTTGTGGCTCTTTGAGGATGAGGATGGTGAGGATCATATCTAGATTTTCTTGTTCAAGTAAATGTGTGACGTGGGGAAGAAAAGGTGACTTGTTTTGAAGAAACACACCTGTGCAATTTCCAGATACTGATGTTATGTTCTGATGTTCTGTTCTGGAGTAAAACTACAGCATGCGTTACTGATCTGATGAAAGCTGAAATTTGTATTGTTCTGATTGACACATTCCTTCTTGGTCTACCCATTGCAAGTGTATTGGCAAAGCCCACAAGCACATTTTTTTTTTCTCTCCATCTCTCCAATTTATTGAGAAATACATACCTAGTTTTATTTTCTAAGGTATTTGTGCAGAGAGGTAAACTCATCCCATTTTGTACATCTAATGTAATTTTGCTGGTATCCTTCCTCTGCCAGGGCATGAGAAATTGTAAATCTACTGCATCCTGTTACCCTGTTCACACTGTGATAATAATTTAAAGGTAACGCAATTGATTATATGTATCTAGGTACACCAAAAGCATTGTGAGTTTATTTCTACAAATGGTTTTTCCCTCAGGTTTGTATGCAGGCTACACTGACTGATCCTTAGCGATAGCTGTATCGATAAGCTACGTCCTGATAGGCAGCTGGTGTAATAGTGTGAAGTGGGTTTTTGGAGGGCAACCTTATTGGAATATGGCTCTCATTAGGGAAGAGAACCAGATTTAAAATCATTTTAGTTCTTGATGTTGCAGTACTGCCTTGTGGAGACAGTGCGATTACTCCAGGGAGAAGGTGGAAATGCCTTGCATCACTCAGCTGCCCTCCTGCTGATTACTGAGCGACTGCTGTCTGAGATGCCTTTTGGAGACAGGCAATTATTTTCAGCCAAAGAGATGTTAACCAAGAACTGAAGCCCTAGGGGAGGAAGGGGTGAGCAGGGCTGGAGAGGGAGGGGGGCACTCACAAAACATGTAGCATTTATTTTGCTGCTTCTAAGTATTGGTCTCTCTTAGAAAGCTTTCGCCGTTTGCGTGGTGAGGCTTGCAGTACTTGTGGCTGACTGCGCAGCACTAAGCATTCTCTGTTTCGTATTCTTATTTTTGCACTTGCTTAAATATAAAACAACTTAGTGTTAATTTGCATCCTGCTGTGTATAGTTAGTGAGACGAGCACAGATGCTTTTTATTCTTGCTACTCTTTTCAGATAGTATTGGGGTTTTTGTTTGTTTTGTTTTTAATATTGATCCAAAATCTCATTTTAAGCAGCAAAGGGATTTATATACAGCAGGCTGCTGCCATGCGGTCATTATTTTTGTGGCAGACTCATTACTTGATGACAAAATTCAGGCCATTCCCTACTGCTCAAGGCAACCTTTTGCTACGGTCTTTGTAAGAGAGCTGTGAGATCAGTCATGCAGCTTCAGTTGCAGGTAAGAAATTAATTTTTTAGATATTTTTCAGGGCAGCATAAGGTAAAAGCTCATTTAAAGGTTCTTTATGAAGTAAATTAGTTGTCACAATAGGGATTAATTTAGCAGCAGAAAAT
This sequence comes from Sula dactylatra, assembly GCA_013389905.1. NCBI lineage: Eukaryota > Metazoa > Chordata > Aves > Suliformes > Sulidae > Sula > Sula dactylatra. The sequence goes on from WEKW01008359.1 coordinate 172,277, forward strand.
AGTTGTCTTCGCTTGCAAAATGCTGTAGTCTAGGCTCCAAATGAGAAAGGTTTATATAGTGTTGTGACTGTTGACTGACTGATTTCATTACATCATAACGAACAACGAAGCTGTTCGGATTACTCAGCAGACTGAGATTTCTTAAATTGACTGTGAGTCATTGCCTGTGTGGAGACTCATTGCCAATAATCTTATGTGTACATTGGAGAGGGATCTCCTTCTCTGACTATTCTTAATTTCTGTAATAGCCTTGGTCCAGCTTGAGAGTACTCAGATGCACAGAGCTAGGTGTAGTGCCTGCAAACAGCAATGCCTAAGCCAGAGCCTCAGTGTTGTGATACAAACTATTGGGAAGCTATCTTTTTTGTTTGTTTGTTTTTTGTTGGTACATTGTACATAGACACTGTATGCTTTTTATTGCTGTACAGCTGAAATACGAAGAATTAATGAAAAAACCCTTTGTGTGTACTTTGTAGACTGTAGCTGAGCAGGTGGCTGCTTTGTTTACACTGTGAATGTGCAAAACTGTAGTTTGAATCTTGAGATCTGTTTTGAAGACATCAGACTTTGAAGTGATCCTGTTAGTGTATATAGAATAATCTGTGTTTGTATAAGTAACTGGCAGTTGAATATCGGTATTTTTCTCCCAAAAAACAGCCATGCTGAAGTTAGAAGAATAAATGCGGGGGAGGATGGGTGGGGAGAGGGACAGACCTCGGTTATGGTTGTGCTCAGGAAGGTTTTCTGGTTATTGCTATTATATCATGCTGATGTTTTTGTTTTTTTATGAAAACTTAGGGTATGTGTCGCATAACTAGTATATGCTTTTTCTGTTCTTGCTCTTTTCAAATTTAGCTGCACCTTGATTATCAGCATCACTGAAGCTTGCTTGAATAAATGAACGAAACTCACTCCACAAAAATCCAAAACTAGTAGGGTGTTGTTTGCAAATATGTGCAAAACAAAGGGCAGACCACGGAGACATCAGAATAGTTTTTTATGCTTCTAAAAGTTCCATTTTCCTTAATAGCAAGAGTCTATTAAATACTGAAAGGATACTGTTACACTGTAATGACATTGATGCTTTGCCTAATAAACAGAGAAAACAAAAGGGGAGGGGAATATGTGAGCATTTTGAGAAGCTCAGACTTTAAGTAGAAACTTGGCTTGTGTTGAGTTAACAGTAGGTTTTTTTGTTTGGTTGTTTGTTTTGTTTTTTTTTTTAAAATCTGTTGGGACATTTCATTACTTTGGTCAAGGTCTAAGGTTACCTATTAATTCTTAATCAGGTTTTTTGTTGAATTCTGTGAGGAAAAGAAAGCCAGAACTGTCACACTAAGAAAACAGAGGTGAATCAAGAGAAACGAACCTTTGTCAATTCGGTTGCTTTGTGGTCACTAGGCATGTAGTGCTGTCTGAGGCTTGATGTGTTGAAATGACTTCTCCCCTCCTACTATAAAAAAAATACACATGTGTATATATTTATATCTGGGAGATGAGAAGATAGCAGACAACATAAGAGCTGAGGATGTGGAGTGCAGAATGGGGTAGGATTTTACAGTAAGTGAGACCATGGTGCAGACAAAGAATCAGATCTCTGTCTGTAGGAAGTCCAACTTTGTGGAGAAGGGATTTTTTTCCTGAAGTATGTCGTGACTGAGTAAATGGTGCTGTGGGTCAGAGTGCAGCGAGCGCAGGGTGGGTGTTGGCAGGAGAGCAGTGTTTGGTCTGGAGGTGGTAAGACCTTCAGAAAGAGTACGCTGCAGCAGGCTTTTCTTGGTTTTGGTTTGGCTTTTGGGGCTGCTGGGAGATGAGGTTTATTTTCCCAGTGGCTTTTCTCTGGGCTCAGCTGGAGTGATTTGAGAGAGTGGTCCCATGAATTGGTGGAAGATGTGCGTGATACAGACCTGCTTTTCTCCCGCACAGCCGAAAAGTGACACATGGTGTAATTTTGGGGAATGGTAAGCTGATACTTGTCATCCAGAGTAACTGCTCTTAGGTGTTTTGCTCTGCAGTTGGTGCTGGTCTCCCCATCTTCTCTCTGGGTATGTAGCTGTGTCTGCTTTTTCCTTTTTTTTTTTCTTCTCTCTCTCTTTTTTTTTTTTTTCTCATTTTCCTTCTCCCCCCCGAGCTAGTCAGATGGTATGTGAGTGGGGTCTGGTGTAACTCACTCTTCCTAGGGCCTGGTTTATTAATGCACTTCAGTACAGACTATTCTGCCTTTGCTTTTGTACCAGCCCCTTATGTTCGAATGGTCTTTCCCCTGAGCTCCGCAGGTGCTGGAAGCCAGGGGCTGCAGAGTGGCTCAGCAGGTCCTCTGCTGACTGGTGGTGGTGGCTGCTGCTTCGGGCGCCTGGCCGGGGCTCCTGCCTGCAGCCTCCTCTCCCATACCGCCCAGTGACTACCAGCACCCAAAGGGGCTGTTCCGGAGGCCTCACAGAGAGACCTGCTGGGCCGCCCAGGGTGTCAAGGAGTAAGCCGCAGTGAGGGGTAGCAAGTAGAAACAAGAGTGTTCCTCACGTTGAAGTTGTGCCCCTTCCACTGCTTTTCTCTTTTTATGCAAAGCACATTTTGTGGGAACATTTTTTTTTTTTAACCCACAAACCCTTGTGTTTGCAAAGTATTTTTCATGATGCAATTTTTTTGTTTGTGTATTGAGAATTACTGCTTTTTAGTGGCAGAGTAGTGCTGTAAGCGTGAGCTGAAGAAGTGTAGTTGCAGATTGGGAGCGGACAGTGTTCAGATTTCCTTTTTCATTATTCTGTCAAGAGCTAAATGGTTAAAACAATGAAGAGAGGTTTCCAGTTACCATATTTGTTTCAGTTGACTGCATGTTTTTCTTATTAATGAAATGTGGCTAACCACGTAGTTGGCATCTGCTGTGGGAGAGAGTGAATGGGACAGGGAAATATCAAAGATCGTTTTTGTGACTTTGCTTCGTAGACCAGCTATTTAACATAGTGCAGTAAAACTTGGCAATTTCAGCAATTCAGAACGATCCTGGCAGTTTCACATTGTTTTATGGTGTGAACAAAGTAGCTATTGTTCTTCTGGTTGTTGCTGTTTGCCTTCATCAGTGTAAACTAAGGTCCACAAGAACTGCTGTGAAACTAACGATCTCTTTTGAAAGAATCACAAACGTTTGGGATTAGTCCGGCATTGCTTCAGCAGGGTGAAGAAGGTCCGGACGGGGGTGTGTAGCACAGCATGCCAGAGCCAGGAGCCGGCAGTGCATGCTGGCTTTTGCAGTTAAAGTGGCTTGTAAAAATAATGCTGACAGAGTTGCCCCATTGCATTAGCTTCCAGAGATGCAAACAGTCAAGAGGCTTGGGGAGGGCTGCAGTGGCTGAAGTGCCGCCTTTTGTTCGGCTGCTGGGAAGGCCGCAGCATAACCAAATACGAAATGAAAAAGTTTGTTTTTAAAAGTTCTGTGGGGCTTTGGGTGATAGCCTCATGGTTGTGAAATTAAGTTATGCGGACAATGTAAATCTACAGTTTGAATCTTAAAACTGGGAGGAAAATTTTCAAAAAGCTCAGAAAAGACAGGTGCTTAAATTTGTCTGAAAGAGAAGTAAAATGTTACATTTTATCCTTTTATATTAAATGGTGCTTTGAGCTTTAAAGGCATAGGTCAATTAAAGTCCGTACCTTTCTGAATTTTTAATAATATAACTAATTATGTTACTATATTAATATATGTTATAGTACCTAACTTATAATATATACTAATATATATTATTATAAGTAATTATAGTAATTACATTATTAATCATGTAAATA
>WEKW01008359.1:176163-186335 GCA_013389905.1 Sula dactylatra
TGTCTGGAGATCTAGTGGAGGACAGGATCCTGAAGGGCCCTATTTGCTTGAAGTTCAGATGTTATTCTGAGGATGCATGAGGAACTTCAAGAAGAAATAACAAGTTATACCTGTTTCTTTGATTTGAGAAGCTACTAGTTACAAGCTATGGAATCTTACAGCTCTTATTATAGATTCTGCTTTCTTGCTTTGGATTTGTGGGTGACAGAAGCGGATTAAATATTTAAGGAAGTAGTGAAGAATGGAGAAAGGAGGCTGCTTGAGCTCAGTGCCAAGTGATCAGGTTTTCCCCATCTTTCTAGGTGATGGGGATTAATTATTTCCTGAAGGGACCACCCATGCCTTCAGAGGCTTGAGGCTTGCAGGGCTCCTGGGGAGTATGTTTAACTGTGCGTTAAAAGTAGCACTTCCACAGCAGGCACTAGATCGATGGTCCTGCCCTGCTTGAGAATTTGCAGTCTTGTGGATGGAAAGACTGGCCGGTGAAAGAAAGATCCTTATGTTCTGCTGGCTTTGGTCTGGTGGATGATTTCCAGAGCAATGGGTTCTGCTAGTGTATTTTCAGTAATGTTTCAGCCCACATATCTTCATCAGGGTAGTAACAGTGGGAGCACGAATGCTTTAGTGGAATGATAGTTTGGGCAGAGATATGTGGTACCAAGTGGGATGAGAGAGTTCCTACAAACCACGTTGCTACAATAGGCAAAACACCATATACTGCCACTCTCCTTTTGCTCTAGACTGTCCCAGACAACTTCAGATCCTGTGTCAAGTTTTAAGAGAAAGTTTTCTGAGGTCTGGCATGCATGCAGAACACAGTGTCTTGAGGCTGAAATTTACCTGCCCATTAATTTGATTTTACAGTCTTAACACTTTCCTGGCCTACGATGAGGTTTTTCTCCACATGGGATTTCTCATGAAGGCTCTTAATTATCAAGTGCAATTTGGGGAGTTCCCTTTCTGTTACCTTCAGCTGATGTTCTATCAGTGTACTTAGGGTTGCAATTTATATTGTGTTATAAGTGCTGTTTATGAATTACACCTGCACTATGCTAGAGGTTATCTAGAAATTGAGAAGTAAATGGTGTAGCACAATGTAAGCAAAGCATATGAAACAAATGTGTACTGAGACATTTCCTTTGAATTAGCATGAAATGTCTCTCAGTGAAATATGCAAAAATATGTAGAGAGAACATTTGTAATTATGCCATGCAAGGTTGAAGGAGTTAATATGGAGAACTTGTATTGAAATGATTCATGGCAAATAAGAGCAGACCTAGAGGAGTGTAGCTTTGTGAAGGAGACTTTAAAATCTAGGTGGGATTTTTTCAAAGCTCTGTATACAACCAAAGAGGAATTATGAAGATGTTTTTCAAAATAATTTTCAGATAGGTGACTGAGTAGAGCTTTGCTCTCCAACGTCTAGATATTATGTTTCCAAAGCACGTATGTACTGATCCTTGGGTTTAGCTTCCAACTTGGTAATGCTTGGGCAGAGTCATAATGAGAAAAATCTGTGCTGTAATGATGAATCTTTTTTTTTTTTTTTTTTAGTGGAAAAGTAGAGAAATGTATTCTAAACAGCCAGAAGACTGATGGCTGCCTTGATCTTTGTTATCTCTCTTACAGGTATATGCTATATGCATGAAGCCTTTCTGAGCACTGCAGGGGATCATGAAGTAAGGGAGTAGCACTTGGAGTAGCCGGCAGTTGAGTGGGTTGCTGCCCAGAAAGGGGGTTACACTGCAGAGCCATACATGCTCCTGCTGCAGCTGTGCTGCAGCTTTCACAGCTTCTGGAGCTTGTAGCTATAGCTGCATTGTAGAAATACTCAGCAAAAATCTAAAAGTTAGGAAGAATTTTGATAAAGCCAGGCAAACATCTTGGGGAAAACATTTGTCTTGTATCACCCCAAAATTACAGCAGCTGGTATCCTGCCTGCCCCTTCAGTGCCCCCTCTCTTGCCTGAGGCAGAGGGTGGTGCGGTGGGGTGGTGAGCTTCAGCTTGTCTGAGGTGAAAAGATACCTGATGAAAAAAGTAACCCAGTACTTCCCTGAAGAAAATAAGTGTTACCTTCACCCCTGAGTAACGTGGACCTCTGGAATGATGGCACGAAATTCTGTACTGAGCCCTGGAGTTCATCCACTACTCTCATCTTCCCCATCCAGAAAATGGATCTTTCCTCATCTTGTTTCTAATGATGGCAAATCCCACATGTCATCTTATTTCTGATGGTTAATTACTCTCCACCTTGAGAGTCTGTACATTTTATTGTTGATCTTCAGATTCTGGCTGCTGGATCTTTTCAGTACTTTATTAAATGAAAGACTGCGCTATTCAATATCACCTTCTCCTATAAACAAGATAAGCTCTAAGTTGCTTGCATGTTGCTTAGACTGTAGTAAGTGGTTTTTTTTTTTTCGTAAGCAAATGGTTTACTGTTGAAAGTGTTGATCTCGGTGCTCAGAGAGGTGTATAAATGTCTATCGTTTGTAGTGTTAAAATTCCACAATGTAGTGTTGCAAAGCTGGAAGTCTTCAAATACTGTACAATGAGGTTATAGGAAAGAGTGACTGGGCAAAAATCAGTAATAAATCTTGGTTGGTTTTTTTTTCTGGTCACTTATTAAATGTTTTAAATACAAGGCTAAGTAGTTCACCGCCTAAAAGCGCAGTCTTAGAACAATTGACCTGATTATTTGGTTTTCAGTAAATAATTAATTTTGCTGCTTTTACCTTTCTGTGAGAGGGTTGGATGGAAGAAGGATGAACAATTGTGTTTTTGAGTGGACTAGTTAAATAACCTAGGCTATTTATACTGTAACTAATATTAATGCCAAATAACTCTGGGAATGAATTTGTTTTTACTTAGTGTGAATAGAGAGCTATAGTAGTTGTATGCTACGTTAAACATGAAAACAGTGTTTAAGTATAGGAATTTCTGAACCAGCAACTGCAACAAAACTTGAATTAAGCTTCTTGTTCAATTAATTGTATGTTGGTAGGTGCATACTACTAACCTGTGAGCTGGAGCTGCATGATCTGCTGCCTCTCCTCCCTACAAAAATAAAAGCAACGTGTACCTTCAGCACACTCGGCCCATGTCTGCTTTAAGTCCTAATTTTGTGAGCAAGGGGGAGGAGGGTGTTCTAAACAAAACCCAAGCCCCAAGGGGAACAACATTTGACCTGTGATGGACAGCAGGGGCTCGAGGCAGCACACTGCAGTTGACAGCATATGTGGTGGCTGGAGTCAGGATTTGGGTCCCCGAAGAGGTGTGGTGGGACAAAAGCTGCTTGGTTCATTGCCTGTAGGTCTGCTTTGGCAGTGAAGTAGACCCAGCAGCCAAAGTCCTAATTCTGGAGCAATAACCTTTTATTCAGCTTTTTCTGTAATATTTTATTTTGGTATAGGGAACAGTTGCTCTGCTCCTGAATGCTGATTTTTTTTTTTTAAATTGATCTTATCTTGAAGTGTGTTTCTGAACCTGGGACCAACCTTGGTTAGTTCTTGAAAAGCTTTGCAGAAAAGTGTGTATAAATTAATTTAGGAGGAGGAAACCGTTGCTGGCAGTTGTGTGAAGCTGTTCATGGAGATGATGCTGACTTGCATTGAAAACATGCACTCCTGTATTTATATCCTTAACTTCACAATGCTGGCAGGTTTAAGTGGTGATTCTCACGAGATGTACATATGCAGTCTCAAGTGTCCCCCTTCACAGTAGCTTTTTGTGACATACAGTCTGTTTCTCAGCGCAATTTACCTTGACAGTTTACTCGAGTAGGGTTTTCTGTTGAAAAGGGTATTTTAGCTATCTTATGATAAGGTTTACAAAAGAACTGCATTTAACTGCTGAAGTGCTCACCCTTCCCCACTTGCGCACACTCTGCCCATGAAACGTGTTAATCCCCTCCTGCCCTCCCCCTATTGAAGGAGCCTGATACATTTCCTTTTGCATTAGTTAGGCCTTCTGGGAAATACATGCAGAAATAAAAGGCTTTTCTATAGCCCTTTCTCCCTCAGGAATGCATAGAAACCAGCTCCTTGGATCTGGTCTGCAAACTCGAAACTTGATTTTAGAGGGCAGGCGGTGGGGGGGAGGATCTATAATCCTCTGCACGTTACTGAGAGAGTCCTAATTACAAATTGAGGTAGGGGTATAGGGTCTCATAAGATGTCATGGTACTTTAAAAAAAGAAAATCATGTTCCGTATTGCAATCTGCATGTTGTGCTAAGGTTTGTCTCCAAAGGAGGTATTTAAAACTCTTAGCTTTGTGACCTCTGTTAGTCCTTCATCTTTATTTGCAGTGTGTACCCAGACAGTCTGCATAGAAGAGGCTTGTTTTGTTTACAGAGATTACTCAAGTACGATGATGGTTTCTCAACTACCAGCAGTACTTGGACATTTTACTTTAACTATTGCAAGAAGTGTACCCTTTGCCTTGGGATAACTATTTGTGCATACTAGTTACACTTGCATGAAAACCCTTGAGAGTACTGCAGGTTTCTACAGTGGTATCACTATATTGATAACTGATATCAGTACTGTACCACAGGCAGAAAGGCCAGGCTGAGAGCCTGGTGTAGTCTCTATTCTAGCCCTCTGTGCATTGTGATGTACAGGTTTTCCTGCAGCTTGGGGTGGGCTGACCATCATGTTATGAAGGACCCCGAGCTCTGAGTTGCTTATGTGTCTCAGTGGCTCTCGGGACACATAACATAGGTTCTGTGCCTTCCTAAGAAGGACCTTGTGAGGTGCTAACCTGGGGTTAGCCATGGTGGTGCTGCAGGGTAGGGAGAATACACAGTGGTGTGATGGCTTGGGCACATGGCCTGTCCCATGTCAGAGGGCATGTGCCAGTGTCCATGCTTTCCTCCTCTTGCCTAAAAGAGATGTCATTGTGTCTTGAGGAATGCGAAGCATGAACGCAAGCCCTTATTGGCAGGACGGTGTGGCTGTTTCCAGTGTATGCTTGCTTGTAGGCAGCTTTACCATGGGCAAAAATGGAGCTGCCTTTTTCTCCACCATGATTATATGTATTGTTTGAATGTAGCTTGAAAATTGCATAATAAAACTTTTATTGTGAATACATATGCAAATATCCAATGTCGCTGCTTGCTCGTTAGACTAACTCGAAAGCAGCAGTGGTGGTGTTTTACGTCATTCATGTGGTCATTGCATTCATGGAGGCTTGTGCTTCTCAGCCTTGGTGGACCACTGCTGTTGCATATGCCAGAAGAACCAGCCTAAAATTCTTTTGCCAATTCCTGCTCCCTCTCCTTGCTTCCATGCATCCTCTTCAGAAGTGGTGGTGCAGTTGCTTGGAGGCCTGACGCTGTGCCACATTAGTGCTCTCTGCTGATGGTACAGCCCCACCAGCGACGAAGCAGTGCTGCTGCGGGGGCAGGAGCTGCTTCAGCTGGTTTTGCTAGGAGTGTTGGTGAAACCGTGGTGTGATGTGTGCTGTGGTGAGCTGGAGCAAGAAAATGGGCATCAAGAAGTTAGGGGTGAATCTGACTTGACTGAAGTGACAGTTTCTTTCAGCTGATAAAAATATTTCATAAATACTGGCTTTCTTTCAGTTGTTATCTAATGTGGAATTGTAGGTCATGTTCCTTGGCAGCCACCAAAGGAGAAAATTATTTTAATTCCACGCCTCTCCCTGAAGTGAGAGATGATGATCTCTGTGATGACAGGTTGTCAGGTTATCTCTTCTCTCCCCCCAAGTTTTAGGATGGAATTGCAGAAGACGGGGTGTAGGAGACCTGTTGCACAACGTCCTCCTTCTTTTGATGCTGATGTTTTTGTCTCATGGCTTGGTGATCTCTGCTCCTCGGCTTCTGCTATGGCTCGGTTTATTAGCAGCATCCAGCACTCTAATGTCTGCTACTGACAGTTTATTAGAGCAGGCTGCATATTTTGTTTTCTCTCTGATTTTAATTTCAGGTTAGCAATTGATCTTGTTTGATCAAGCACAGATCTTCACCCTCTTGTTTGCTCTCAGTAGGTGGCATTTTGTTCTGCAGGCTGTCTTGGTTTAAAAATGGACCTTTATTGTAGGGAAGGGCTTTCTGTAAGGTGAGCAAAGGTGATATAACCTGGTCCGTAGGCTTTTGGGTATGTTTTCCCACACTGACCAACTCGCTGCGATTAATCGCTTTGCTGCCAATGAATTGGGGGGTGTTTTCTGTGTTTGTGTTATTGTTGGTGGTGCTTTTTCACAGCTCGCATTCTGCTGCTTAAGTAGTTTCCGCATTATTTAATATGGTGCTTCCAACCTATGTTTTTTAATTATGTTGAGCAAGTTGCTGATTTTAATAGGGAATAGTCATTCAGTAATGACTTTGCAGGCGGTAGGCGGTGGTTTGCTGCAAAACTATCTTGCTTTAGCTCACCCTTATGTGACAGTTGCCATGAAGTTTGTTGGTCCAATTGACTTAATGCCGGACTACTTACTAGGTAAGAAGGCTGAAAGCAGAAGTTTTTGTTTTAATTTAAAAACTGTTAACTTTTCTGTGGGTTGATATGCTTTTCATAGAATCATATAGTACATAAATATAGCATATAGTTAGTCTTATTTGGGAGCATTGTTTGTTTTTGAATGGTGGAAAATTTCTAAGAAAAATGTCGTTAGAAACCATAGCTGTTTAATGATGGGGGTCTGAATTTACTTGATTTGAAGTTTTTATTTTTAGGTGTAGAGAAACCTCTCTTTACTAACTTCTTCTCTTCAGTCATCTTCCTAAGGGAAGGGATGCTCTAGGCATGATAACTCTTGAATATATTTGTTGAAGAGTGCCTGGAGAATAAAATGTACTGAATCAAGCGGAGTATGTTTACTAGCACAGTATGTTTACTAGCACTTTAAACTCCTAATTTGCTGGGTTTTTATTCTTTAGACTGGTTTTATTTCAAATAACATGTTTGTCTGTGGAATGGGGCTTGGGAATGGGGAGTGTGCCTCCTCCTTTTACAAGGGGTACAGCGTTGTTTTGTGTGCATGGGTCAGAAGAGTGTGGAGATCAGCTGGGTTCCTTCAGAGCTAGAACTGGGTAACAGTTTAGCTTTTTTTTTTTTTTTTTTTAATTCTAGTTAAAAAGTGTTGGTCAGTCAGGTTCTACGTGAAGAACTTTGGCAAGAGTTTGGAGGTATAAAATGCGAGCTGGTCAAGGCTGTCTTTGTGTGCCTTATGAAAGGAGAGTTGACCCATAATGTGAAGTAAACTGATCAGTTAATATATTCAGCATGGATAAGATGCCTCTTAAGGGTCCAGTAAATCAATTGCATGGTTTAATGTTGAACAAAGCCCTTTTATAAAATAATAAAATTGTCTGTTATTGTGCCTCAAATTATTAATGTAGATGATAGCGGTAGACCTCCTTCTTTCTGCTGCAAGGTATTTTAATGTCTGCCGTGTATGGACCCTGGCTAGCAGTCGGTGGATTGGTGTGGCCAGAGTCCTCTGGGGCAGCCAGAGGTTGATCAGGGATGTGAGACATGGTGAGGGTCTGGGGAGGCTTTGACCCAAACTCTCAACCAAACAGAAACACAGCAGGGCATCTGTTAAGGAGGGAATAACTACTGCTGTGGTGGCAGGCTCTTCAAGTTTGTATTGTCTGAGGGTTGATTTTTTTTTTTAAAGAACATGGATTGAATTTTCTTTTTAAATTAGGTGTGGAGTTATTTACCCTTTTTGTGTTTGACAGTGAGTCTTCTTTTTAATATTTTGATGCTAATTTTTTTGTTGCCCCCCCCGTAAGTAGGTGAAGTCTGGTGTAGCACCATTGGCCCAGTGGCAGTAGGGCTGGCCTCTGTATCCTTCACGTCCTTCTCACAGGCATCGAGGGACGGGGAGGAGCGGCCGCCGGCCCTTCCCTGCTTGCGGGTGGTGTGGCAGGAGAGCCGTGCCCCTGCGGTGCCATCTCCCTGAAACGCCTGCCTTTGTGAAGGGCCGCTGGAGCTGAACGGGGCCGGGACGAACCCACTCGGACTGACGGGCGGGAGGCATGTTGTTTTTCTTCCCCCTTGGTTAATCATTGAGAGAAGTGCAGTGCTGCCACGGCTCCTTCCAGCACTGCTACAGAAATGGCCTGTTTCTAGTAATTTATGCCTCTTACTGAGTTTTTACATGTCACGGTGTTTTCCGTCGTGAGCACCAGCTTGACAAGTTTCTTGCCCCACCACATCCCCCTGCAGCCGTCTGCTCCCTCCCAGGCTCCCGCCACCTGCCAGAGGGAGCAGGCCCTCAGCGTCTGGGAGGCCTGAACGCCATCTTTTGCCCTGCCAGTGGTTTTTGGGGGAACGGTGTTGTGTGGCGCAGTTTAGCTTGTGTGGTGAACAGCTGAAATGGTGGTTTGTGAGCGTATGGATCCAGGCTGGCCTTTGATCCTGTGCAGGGGAGGGAGAAGAAAACGAAACCTGCTGGCCCGGGGAGGTGGGGCCATGCCCCTCACAACAGCTTCAGCGGCCTCAGTCGCCCTCTCACGCTGGTGAAGAGCTGTAAATCACCTCTTTGTGTCTGTAGAAATCAGATTCATCAAAAATGGCAGCAAAAAGCAGGTTAATGAGTAAGATGCCGCCTTGGAGGAGTCACGTGTGGTAGCAGGGCCTGTCATGAGTGTTCAGCTCTGTCACTTTTGGGTAACGGTACAGTTAGTAAGGCTTTCTTCTGTGTAATCTGGGAGTATTCTTTGTCCAAACTGACATGCTTTTTCTGAGTGCTAACTCATGCCATCTGGGCCATCAGGTTTCTGCAATTTGCTGGGCTCACTGACAAGACTGTATTGGATTAGATTTTATTTCTTCTTTTCCCACTTTGGTGTTGATGAGCTCTTTCCTGAAATCCTTTGGGTTCTGTAGCCTATTTTTTAAGTAGGTATTTTTATATGTATTATTGAGGAACTTTCTAGAGCAGACATGGTAGCCACTGCCTTAAAGGCCCATGACTCTGCTTTCCTGATGCACTGTAGTACTGAACCGAGATGATATCAGTTACTTCTTAAATCAAGTTCTAAACAAAAGTGGTCCCCCAAACCAGAAAGCCGACTGGTGGAACTCACAATGCCCTTTCTCTTCCCTTGTTGTCTCCACTCTGTTCTTTCCTGCAGTGAACAAGGCACTCATGTCTGGGCAGCCCTCCCCTCACCTTCCTGCCTGCTGGTACCCACCATGAAATTTTAATTTACTCATGTCCATGTAATGTTAAACAGCTCAGCTGGGAGGGAAGGCATTAAGATTCTCTCTGCCTGAAGAAGGTGGGTGCAGATGGTAATTAATCTGAGTGATTTCTGCCGAGTGTTGAAGGCAAGAGGTTTGCTGGCTTGTAATGGATGAAAGAGGAGAAAGGAAATGAGTCAGAAGGTTTAATTTTGTTTTTTGTAATCCCATCTGCTTCCCTTCCTCTTGGAAACTTTTATGTATGTTTTAGCTGATGGGAATAAGAGGATGAAGGGGTTTTTGTTTGTCTTACAGCAATATGAGAATTGGACTCAGGTTGAAGAGAAGTATGTGTACTCATGGTATAGTCAAAGTTGTGTCACAAGAAAAATTTGTTCCATCCCAGTCACTTATTCCATGTCCTTACTTAAGCAAAAGGATTTCTACCTCTTGACTCAGCTTCTTTACCCACATGAAGTGGTGTACCTAGAGTCAAAAAAAGAATGCAGAAGTACTCTAAAGCTTACTTTTTGCTTCTTCACCCTAGGACTGCTCTTTCTGTGCTAATCCAGCTGAAGTTGCATCACTTAATGAAAGATTTTTGGTGTACCAAAACAATCCAAAAACACAACCCAAAACCAGCCAACCAAGTGAAAAAACCCCACCAAGAGATGGCCTTACCTATGCTACATGTGTTGTAAAACAAGAGTATCTGTGTCTTACAGATTCTAGAGAGTAAATGCTTGTTGGAGGCTTCTTCCTTTCAGTAACTCTAGAGCTACCTAAATTGACTTGATTTCAGAGGACCCCAGTGCTGACAGCCTCTGGAGACTGCTGGTCTAAGTCAGGATTTTTGGCTCTGAACTTGTTTCCTTTAGGAAGATAATGTTTTGGACAGCTGTTGTCTGAACATCACAGTTTAAAAGCCACTGCCAAGGATGCATTTGAAAGTTTGAGGGATTTTTGTAGTGTCTTAGCCATCATGAACTGGCTCTATGTATCTTTTTAATCTGT
>WEKW01008359.1:186344-201105 GCA_013389905.1 Sula dactylatra
AATCTGTGGTACTTGTAATGCATATCAGTTTAGCTAAGCTCACAAAAAAACTTGGTTTAGTCTCTTTCCATTATCTTGTTTGCCAGTGGACAAGTGCAGGGTATTACCCGAGTCCTGCGGGGTTGATAAGTGCTGGAAAATATGCTTGTGGTGGGACAAATACAAGAAACACTACTTGTGTAACTTACCAAAGGAAAGGTAAAGGGCATAAATTGATAAATACAAATGATGGGGAGGAAAAGTTTACTTGATTCCTCAGGGTGAGATATGTAGGACCTCAATATTTGGAAGCTGGTGGCAAGCATTTCAGACCACTTAATAAAGCACATTTAGGGAACAATAAATCNATTTAGGGAACAATAAATCAGTGGTGGATTTTACCTCTGCAAGAGGCTGTCTGTTAGAGACTGTGTCCTCCTCTAGGAGCAGATTTTCACTCAGCTGACTCGTGGAGGTGTTTAGCAGCCTCAGTTACCCAGGAGGCCAAACTGATTTTCAGTTACAGCTTTTGGTTTTCTAGCTGCATGTTTTTTCTGTCTCTGTTTTCCCTCCTGTAAATGCTTCACATGTATTAATTGTTCTTTGTGGTTTTGTTTCATCGCTTACAGGTTTCTCCCCGTCTAATTCATAGCTGTTGTGTTACCTACCTTTGTGTTTCAGCTTCCTGCATCGTTTCATCTGTACCCTAATTTAGAAGCGGAGACGTTTGAAAGTGAGAAAAATGCTGGTACTTGGGAGAATTACAGCTTTCTTCTGCTCTTCTAATTCTTTTGTTTATTTTGAAGATAGCGATAAGGCACACCTTCATAAACTTAGGATCATGAAAAGTAATTAATTTTAAGCAATTGTTTAAAGTATTTGTCTGTCATTTTTGTGAGGTCATCACTTAAAGGCACTTGATATCAGCCAACCCAGATCCATATTGCTAATTGAAAAACATTTTCTCCCTACATGAATTCCTAAATCATGTGGGCTCATTACATAAACTGACACTTACAGGCTCTGATAGAATAAATCACTACCATTAGAGGCCCTTTACTTGTCTTACCCTGTTATTTCTTGCTGTTCAGGGTTTTTTTTCTTTGCTTATTTCTGAAGCTTTGGACGTTCTTTCATCTTTTTTGCTCTTTGCATGAAAACTGGGATTAAAGTGTTTATTTTTCTCTTTTGAGTTGGTCCATATATTATGCCAGCTGTCATTGCTATTTGTAGTTAGTGCGGTTGATAAAACATAACAGTTTAGAAACAGTGTTGGTATAATGTGAATCAATTCTTGTTTTTAAATGTGTTGCACAAGTTCAAAATCCCCCTTAAGTTCCTTTATGCAAGGAACCTTCACCTTAGCTTCTCCTTCTGGGAAGTGTTTTGCAACTTTTTATGTCTATTTTTTATTGAAGAATAACTCTGTCATATCACAAACATTTTGGAAGAAGTAAATATCTCATTTTTTGAAACATTTGTCTCTTTCAAATGTCAAAAGGTCGTATTTTATTCCTATGCTTGCAAACTTGCAAGAGCACTAAATGTGGCAACTCGGGAGGAGGGAAGGAAAGTAAATTCTCCTTCATTGGGAGGCATTTTGTGCTACCTTTTCTACCTAATGATAGTGGCTAAGTGGTATGATGTTCAACATAAAAAACTGATGGCTGTTATGAAAGGGTGCTGTTCAGTGAAAAACTGTAATAGAAAGCTTTTAGGTTTTTTTAACTAAGAGCTTTCACCTCTTCTTTCAGTGCAAGATCTTTTTTGCTGTTGTTTGATGTTGAGAAGCAATGCTACCTGCAGAAGTTCAAGTCCTTGTTGACTGTACAACCGTCACCTTTTGTTCTGCAGTTGAATATGTAAAGGAAAGACTAACAATGGCTGCATTATGTGATGGCTCCCTAATGCGCTGTTGCCTGATGGGCAAAGAAGCATCAGCTTTAATTAATGGACAGTCTGTTAGTATGGTTTGTTCATCTGAACTGTGCTAGCAGGCCCATTGCTCAGTGATACACTAACCTACAGGAATATTTAGTCCTCTGCCTTGGAAACCTTTCAGACTGGTGTATAAATTGCAACATCAGAAATCCACTGATAGGCAGAAAAGTTAGACTCGCGCCAGTAGCTGTGAATTATGATTTATCTGCTCTGAAGCTCCACTTTTGAGTGACAGGCGTAGCATCGAGCTCTTCTGACAGCGAGGTAAATGGGTACCATCCACCTTCAGGCAGGGTTTTAATCACAGGCCTCCTGGTTCTGCTTCTCAAGATGGTAGTACCCACCTAAATTGATTTATTAGCTGTAATGCTTTCTCTCTGGGACCCCCTGATGGTGTACATTTATAGTTAGGTAGACACACCTTTTAAAACAAAGTGTCGCATATCCATAACTCAGGGGTGCATAGCATGAAAAGCAAAGGTTAATTAAATGCCTGTGTGTGAAGGTCTTAGTTGTACATTAACTTTTTCTTTGGCAGCTCTAAGCTTCCTGACTATTGCTTTGGTAGAAAGCAACGTTTTCTGCCTGCTGCAGCCGTCGTGGCTGTACCGTGTGTCTTGGTCAGTCCGTCACTGTTCATTGATCTGCAGAGGGCAGCCATTAATTACTCATTCACTACCTGTTTCTCTAGCAGTTTTGCATTTAGGATCTTCTGATGAGAACACCAGTCTAACTGATAGAGTGAGATGGAAGTATTTGATTAAACAGTAGTTTATTTCAAATTAGTTTATTTAAAATTGTTTCTCCAAAGAACCGTGTCTTTCAAATTGGTTTTTTTTGTTCTTGCAGTCTTTGCTTGCTGCTTGAAGTTGCATCAAGCTGAGGGCTGTGAAACTTCTGTAACTATAATGCAGATAGTTCATGAGTTTGCTGTGCTGATTGCCTTGGTTTTGTAAATGATCCTTTATGGTACGTTGTCAGTCTTCAACACGTGCCAAGTAAAGTTTAAACATGCAAACAGTGCTCATTCCATACTTTTTTGTGATATCCAAGTAGCAAAACCAACTTGTGGCACAAATTGTACTTGCTAAACTTGTAGTTCAGGGGTTTATCTGTCTATGAAATAGCTTTTGGTGTTCTGGAGTCAGTGAAGTTGGAAGACAAAAGTAAATGGGCTTCAGCACAAGTGACTTCTCCCTTTCCCTCTCTTTCTCCTCAGTGATCCTTTTTGGGTCCTGCCGCTGTCCATTTGGAAGCATTATGTCCCTGCCACAGGCTGCTAGCTTTTGTCAGCATGGGAACTGAAGAGGGCTGTGAGAGAGCTGCTGTTTAGTCATTTTTGTAGTCCTCTGTGAGCAGCTCATGTCAAAGGCTGGGTGTGGGAATGGAGTTAACAGAAGCTGGGTATCCCCTGTGCACTGCTGCAGAGACAGGCTCTGGAGGGAGTTGAAGCCCACACTTGTCTTACCTGCTTAAGGGACTGAAACAAAGTCTGGGATGGGAAGAGAGCAAAGGTGTTAAACCTGTTGTTCTGAACTTCCGTTGTTTTAGTACCCTTTTCCCCCGTTTTTCAGTATGTCTTCTGTTACAGGCTTTGGTGGTTGTTGATACTGTTGTAGATCAGAAGCCTTTAGCTCTGTGTGGTGAGTGTGCTTCAGTGATGCTCAGATTGGTGTTTTTGAAGTGCACTCCTACCCGTGTTTCACAGAAGCACAGCTCATGCATTTTCACTTGTGTTTTTTCAGTCCTCTGGCATCAACATGGGGCTTTCAGAGCCTGTGTGGTCCAGCCTTTCTGTGTGCTTCTCACCTTCACTGGAGCACAAACACAAGTTTACAAGAGTTCAAATAAAATAGGTTGGTGTTCGGCAGTGCTTTCTCACTTGGTTAACAAGAGCGTCCTAGGAGCTCATTAACCCTGTGTGTACTGTGAGCCGAAGAGGCGTGCTTCATAGTTCACATCAAGTCTCTGGTGCAAGCGTCAGAAGGAAAATTATATACAAGAGACTCAAAAGATACCCTCATACAAGTACAAATTAAGGAGATAGGTGGATCAGTGGAAGCCCCAACTTGAGGGACGCGTTAAAGATGCTTTGTTTCATGGCAGCAACTGGTCTGGTAGCTTCCAGTTTGTTTTCTCTCGTTGGCAGAATTTCAGTCAAAACCTTAAGGCTTTCCAAAACGACAGTTCTGCACAATGAAAAGAGACAGCATATTTTTCTTGAAAATCTGCAGTTAAATGAACTCTTACTTGATTCCCTGCACTAGTATTAAAATTTGTCTGGCTGTATAGTGAGCTACATTCAGAAAGTGATATGTCACAACCTCCATTTCTGCCCATAAAAGCAAATGACTTAGTTTTTTTCAGCTGAATAAGTTTCTTGAACCACCGTAAACTTTAAATTTAGTATTTTCATTTATCTCTAAGAACAAGGGAAAAAACCCCTTTGCACACATAGCTTTTTGTATCTCTCGTACTAGCATTGAAGTTACATGTTTTCTGCTGTTGGAAATGTAATTCCAGGCGCTGTCAGCCTGGTGGTTTTATGAAGTGTTCTGTGAATTTTTGTGCTTGTGTACCTGGTCCTGTTCTTCTGGTCCCGTGGGTGATGACAGGGTGATGACATTCTGTCCCTCGTTGTGGAGGTGTAGAGGAGATCCTGTCTGCTGCTGGCAAGTCTCTGCATCTCCATTAATGCTTTGCTAATATTTGTTCAAATTCTCTTCCCTCTCCTGCCTGACACACTTCAAACAAGTGAGCTTTGGGGCTTTTCCGACTGAGCAAACTTCAAGCAGTTGGTAGTTTACAACCTCTTTAATCCTTGATAAATAACACTGATCAGACAACAAGGGGGAGAAAAAATTTGCATATGCAGGTGTGATTCTACCACTAGTTTGGAAAATACGGTTTTGCTTAGCTTGTTTTTATATATCCCAGAAGGATATTCTCCAGAACATGTCAAGTCTGAGAAGTGGTAAAACAAGTAACAGTATGGGTTCCTGCCTGAATCCTTTTAGCTAGGATCCCTGGTTAAAAAGGAGGTGTGTTTGGTGTAGCACTGTTTCTCTTTTTGCTGTGTTGGTAGAGAAAGCCAGCTGTTTTCCCGTGTAGCCTAGGCTGGTACAGTATGTGGTGGGAGATGATGCTGGGAATTTCCCTTGCATGTGAGAAGAGGAAAAGGAGTTGGATGAAGGTGCTGTTTGAGCAGTAATTTGCAAATTAGGCACTGACTACCAAGCACAGAGTCCCCTGACACCTTTGATGGGAAGATCTTTTGCTTTTCTTTTGCACAGTGAAGAGAGACGTGGTTTTTGCCGCCTGTCTTCTAGCAGGAGTGCTTAGAAGCTGTCTAATGGAAATGGAGGGGCATAGCATGTTGGATGCATTTGCAGTGCTGGTGTCCAGATGATTTGCAGCAAGGCGCATCCTGCCATCTGTCTGCCAGATGTGCCTTACCACACAGAGGGTGAGGCCGAAGTGGGTCAGTTAGTAAAGCTTTTGCTGTCAGGGCACAATTTCTCAGGCTAGTGCAGAGGAGGAGGGGTGTGTGTTCGTGTGTTTTAAATCGGCGAAGGCAGCAAACACCCTACTTGGACCATTTCCCTCTGAATTAAGGGGTGGTTTTCCTTCTTAGAACAGGAGATGCTGTGTGTCTTCAACACTTGTGGCACCCTGTTCGTGCCTTCTGCTTTGATTTTTCACGAACCTCATGTTTCAGTCACTTAACACGTGCAGAATGGGGAAATGGCACCATTTGCAATGGGAGAACTGGCTTCTCATAGAAGTCGAGTTTTGGGTTTATAAAGTCCCTTTGGTAGCTTTGCCCTATTTTGGAAGTTGTCTCTGTCAGCTACATATTATTTCAGATGAGTTAGCTATGTCTGTGACAGTAGCAGCACGCTTTCTTTTGCAGAATCCCAGCACTGGAAAAAAAAATTATGTACCATTTCTACTTTTGCTTCTCCCTGCTGTGAAATCCAAAAATGACAGCCTTGCTTTTATTGGTCGATGAATATGAAAAGGCCAAATTTGGAAGGTGCACTTTTAATGAATACAAGTCAAGGACTCATTTTATTACAGAGAAATCTGGGAGAGAAAAAATGTAAATCAAGATTTTTTTTGTTTTCTTTGTGCTATAAGAGGCTTGGCTCTGAAGAAGCAGCAATTTGACAAAACGTTTTGAAGTGTGAGCACAGAACTGGGATTTTGTCACTCTGCTGGAAGAGCAGAGCAACTGTTCACACTCAAGTTTTGGTGTGGAATTTTGCTGAATTTTTTCAGCTGAATCAGCTTTAGTCTGATTTTTGCCTGTCCTGTGCTAGTGCCATAACTCTGCTGGGCACCAGATGGTTGCTGAAATTTTGAATATGCAGTCTTAGTATGTTAGATGTGATTCCCACTGAGAAACTGTGCCTTTTGAAAACTGCCGTAAAAAACATGTGGAAGAGGGATTCTTCTCCTTCTCTTGTCCCCTGCCTCCCAGAAAGGCTTGCCGTGGAAACAATGAAACCCAAAACATGCATGTTGTATATTGAGACTCTTCCTCTTGGTCGGTCTCAGTAGGCTCTGCTCCCTACAAATAAAGTTCTGTGTGTTTTATTATGCTGCTCATAGTTTTTTGGCAGCTTTTTGGTGATGACATTTTGTTGTAACTGAACACAACGATTAATTTTGTTGGAAAGTGATCTAGAAGCGCCAGGCAAAGTTGAAGGCTACATTGTGCTTGGTACTGTGATGAATGTATTTTCTGTTCCTAGATGGCTTGCAGCACTATTAATTTCAGAGTTGCCTTGGAAACACAATGAAACAGGTTTTTACCTTTTTGAACTTGCATTGTGAGTAAAGGGTGTATTTTTCAATTGGAAAAGAACACTTATGCTTATTTATACTGCCAGGTGCAGCAGAAGTTAGTCCTGTGCTGCAATATATCTTCTTGAAAAAAATCATGTTTTAAGTGTGCTGTCAGAGGGGTGCTAACAGACGGGAAATTGGAGAAATGTACCTCTCAGTATGGAAGTGTTAAAAGTCAATGTATGTTACCTATATCTACTCTGTGTAAAAGGAGTAACTTTGTGTAGCAGACCTACCTGTGCTCAGGGTTTGTTCCTGCCTGGTTGTGCTTCTTCCAGTAGTCTTATCCCATACATCCCTGAAGGACAGGCAACATCCTGACAGCTGAAACTGTCCACCGTAGGTGTGCAGCAGTTAAGTCATATGACAGCCCTTTCCTGTAGTCTGTACAGCAGTTGTTTTAAATCTATATCTCCTGGTTGGTATTTTACAGATGGGTTGGATAGAGTTTTTGGAAACTAAATGAACATAAGTTCTTCATTTCTTATGCTTATATGAGGCTGTAGCACTGAGGTATTTTAAAATCATGGATCAGTTAGCTTCCTTGATTTGACATTTGTTTACTTTACCAAATAGCATATTCAAATACTTAAAAACAAGCATTGCAAGATTCAATTTTATATGTGCATTGCAATTTACTATTCTATCACCTTCTTTAAAATACAAATATTGCCAAAAATATTGTCAATAATATGGTATCTGCACATGATATATGCAGTTACTGCAGTATTTTAACATACATATGAGCAAAGTGTTTTCAGTAATGTTTCATTCCGCTTCTTGCCTTGCTTTTTGCAAAGGTTGTAGCCTTGGGATGCTAGCCAGGCTTTGAACTGTAAAAGGGAGCATAAAGAATGCAGGATGTTTTTAGAATAGTCTCAACCGTGAGCAGATGGCTTCATTAAATTCTCTTTAGCAGCAAGGAGAGCAGTTGCTGCTTTTGGAAGAAAATTGGCTGGAGCAACTGCTTTTACATTGCCATTCCAAGTGTGTGGCAGGTAGCAAGAATATTTGTACAATTTTATGTAAAGCAATTGGTCCATGTATCTTTAAAAAAACGTGTGCAGGAGAGCCATGCCTGTGTTCTGTAAATGGAGAGGTACAAATTAGAACAAAAGGCTGAATATTTCATCACTAAACTTCCTCTGCTAGTTGCTTTGCTTCTTGCTCCTCAGCCCCAAACACTTCCTATAGTTCTGTTCTTTGCCACAAAGTCTAGTTTGTTTTGCTTTTTTTGCCTTATTTTCTGAGGAACACTGAAGAAATGTACTTTTATAACTAAATGTACTTATAAATGACTTGTGAAGGAGCGCGGTATACAAAAGGTAGTTTTCTTCCTGTAGAATACAAAGGCTTCAGGCAGAAGTGTATCAGGAGTCTGGTTGCTCAGGGTTTCGAAGTTCTTGTGTGGATCAAAGTTAAGCATGGGCAGTGTGAGCAAATTTTTGCTTTGCTTAGACCTAAGCTGTAAATTCGGTACTTCATGCTCGATTTCCTCCCTACATTTCCACCCCTGAAGTTAAAAACCAAACTTCTGAGGTTTGGGTCAATATAAATACTCTCAAGCTGATATCTTTTTGAGGCTGAATAACCTGCTAACAGTAGAAGAATGTCTGTTGGGCTTTAAAGATGGGGATGGATTTAAGGAGGAGAATTTGAAGCTGACTTTTTTGTTCTTGTAGATAAGAAGTCAGAGAGGTGGAAAAATGTTATACCCATTAAGCCTTTTCAGAGTTGCGTGTTTCCTTTGATTGGTTGTTTTTAAAATTAAATTTGGAGGCAGTAGACCTGGTAGCAGGGAGAATGGTGTGCTGCTGTAATGGTAGATTTTATCGGTATTGATTACTGCATATTTGTTCTTTTCCCGCGAAATGCCTTTTTATTACAAATTAGATGTTAGCCTGTCTTAGTAGCACAGGAAGACTGGTGGGTCTGCCACTAGTGGGTCTGAACTCCTGTGTTGAGTCCTGTCTGTTGGTATGTGGTTTATTCTGGGGAAGACTTGGGCTCCAACCAAGCTGCTTGGCTAGTTTCAGCTCTATAGACTGTTAAGATATCTCCAGCAGGTAATCTGGGACCCTGACATTTGTTGTTTGACATCACTGAGTGAGGGAAATGCCTTTATTTATGAAAGTGGTGGTGGATCAGTTTGTTTCACCATATTGAACCAAATACTTCTGTGTAATGGTTGTGCAGAAATTTGTATGTACATGTGTATACACATTTGCATAATAAATTCCATGTTTCCATGTTTTTTCCCCCAAGTTGCTTTTTAAGGGTAAATTTATAATGTACACATGTGTTGCAGAAGCTGTCTGAACCAGACATCATATTAATCACTATTGCTGCAGGAAAATTTGTGCTTAATTAGAATCAATACATTCCAGAATGACCTTGTATTTGGAAGGATGAATTACTGGCATGTTATTGGTCTTGTTCCAACATTTCCCCTACATTATTCTTGCCCTGAATTCTTCTGTTAAGTTCTGTTATGTCTGTGGTTCTTGCTTTTAAAATACTTCTATATGTGTTCTTCAGATCCATGTGGTACTAAGACGAGCTGGATGGTACTATCATTTTGATAGAATTATGTGAGCAGATCCACTGTAAATACAATTCTAGCCCTAGTTACCTCACACCTGCCACTATCTGTAAGACAAACTTTTCAGACTTACCCTGGTACACCTTTATCAAACCTGCTGGTCAGTATCAACGCTGTGAATGCTTCCTCCCACCCTGTGGTGTATCAGGTATTTTCTAAGACGCTCAGGATTGGCAGCATTTTTCAAATCTCACTTCTCTGCTCCATCTCCTTGTTGCTGATGTGCAGCAGTGCTGCGTAGGGGTGAGGGGACCCTAATGGGTAGGTCTTCTATAGCCCAGATTGTATCCCATTTTCACCTTCCCTTTGAACAAGAACTGAACGCTGTGTAACTACAGTTGAGGTACATCAATGAGTTTAGCATTACGTGCTACCAAAAATACTCTCGTTAAACTCCAGGCCTTGCATGTCCTCTGGACAGGAACTCGGTCATGTATTTGTGTCTGTCATCCTTTTTTGATGTTTTGCAAACATCTCACAACAAAGACTGCTAAGCCATTTGGACATCTGGGCTGAATCACATTTAACCAGCTTATGTGAGCAAATCTTTCTGGCCATTCACATAGCAAAATGTTAGCTGCAAAGCCCGGGACGTTCTTCTGCCACAGAGATGAATGGCTTAATGTGGTTACGATTAACTAAATTCACTCAGCTTACTCTGGCTGTGGCTGTTTCCCATGAAAGTAGAAATGTTTGCCACTTTGCAGTCTAGGTTTTTTGATTTTCAGACCTGTGGAAATACCCTGCTTTTGCATTTGCTCTGTTTAGGTTTTGCCAGCTGTAGAAGGCTTATAAGCAGAAGACTGTCTGCAGACATATCACAGATCAGGTGCCACTCGTGTCCGGTCAGCCTCAGTTTGGACCAAATAATACACAACATCAGAAAGCATCTTTTCTGTGCCGGTGGAGTAAATTATCAGCTTCCTTGAAACTGGAGCTGTAATAGTAGCCTGTATGTTAAAAAGATAAAATGTCCACCAATACTGGGAGTATAAATAATCCTCAGTTGGAGTTACAGTCTGCCTTGCTTCCAGAGCTTTCCTAACGTGCAGCAAAGGAAAATGGACTGGCATTTCTCATATTCACTACTGCAGCTTGGAGCTGGTTGTCAGAGCTGGAGCTCCTAGGTAGGAACAGCTTCACACTGCTCTGAGCTGCTGCAGGAAGTGGCCCAGGAGTGGGCAGGAGGAAGGCCAGTCCTTCAAGGATGCAGCCGTAAGTTATGGCTTCAGGTTACGCTTAATTCAGTAACTGCAATTGCCTGTTCCTTGTCCTGTTCTGCCCTTCCCCAACCTCCTGTGTTGCTGCTCCCCTTGAATGAGATCTTAATGATGATGGAACTGTAGGGTGTCCTGGTTGAAAATGTATTGTCTTGTTCCCCTGAAATAGCCTTCCACTGAAATAGCTTGCTGATTTTTTTTTTAAATTTTATTTTTACTTTTTAACCCCACCATCCCCTGTGACCATCACTGTGTGGTGCATTACTTACCCAAGCAAGCTGTGCTTACTCTGTTTTTGTATTGCAGTGTCCTCTTCAGTGCTGAATGCAAACCCTGCTAATCAGCAAGGAGTTGTTTACTGTCCACATAAAAATAATTGAGGCAGTTTTACACCAGCTTGCTCAGTTCCTGGTTGATAGGCAGTAAGTATCCACTCTGTAGTTTGAGAGTCTGAACCAAAGCCTGTGCTCTCTCTCCTGGATGCTGTCTAAACCCTGGCCTGACTATAGTCTTCACTGCAAGAGTTGACTAATACTTCACTTTCTGGCCTATAGACTTGCCTTATCCTCCCTCTACTGGTGATCAGCCTTCAGCAGTCTTGTGGATATGAATGTCACTTTTTCCAGGCTTTTCTAAAAGTGATGTGTCACCCTTCCTAATCCAATAAAGTTTAATCTTTCCAATGATGAACAACTGACATTATTGAAATGGGGTTTGACAATAATATATGTTCTCTAGAGCATTTTTATTTGCTATTTTCCATTTAAATTTGGCAAGCTGACAGCAGAAACGACCCCGTGCTCTTCTGCAGTACTCTGCAGCTCTGAAGACCTCTTTGTTCAAAAAACAGGATTTGTGTTTGGTCACATCTTCCAGCTTGCTGCAGTGACACATGGAAGCATTTGCTTCATGTGCTTTGAAATGGAGATTAAAGTGATCTATTAAAGCTATTGAGAGCAAGGAGTGCGGGACTGCAGGATTTTTATTTTATGAGCCTTTCACCTGAGAAACATCGTCCAGCTCTAGATTTTGTAGTGCCTTTGTCCTGCCCAGGGAAGTGAGGTGATCTAAATGATCATACATTTATTTCTTGAAATCACGCATCTTTGCCTGTTGATGACAGCAGGTGTCCCAGAACAGGCCATGCGCTTTGCTGTCTGAGAGACAGTGCATCTTGTTGCTTGTCAGTCTTAAAATTTATCACCCATCCAGGAGTCAAAATGATGAAACAGAACCCTGTGTAGCAGTGGAAGAGAGTTGCCCACCTGGGCCTTGGCTCTTCTGGCAGCATGGGAGGCAGCGGAGGGGCTGGCATGGGGCCCTTGCTTGCACCTGTGTCTCTGACTTATCAGAAGTGTGTGGAGATGGGTTTATTTAGGGCACAGGGGAAGCCTGGGGATGCCATTTTAACCACAGCTCCTTGGGAAGCAGATAGCCTGCTGCTTTAGCTGCTCCTCTTAATGTTTGTTATACTGATGAGTTGAAAAGAACGTAGATGATACCCGCTCTTGTAAGGTGGTGGCAGAATTTGATTGCTGCTGCTGCTGTGATATTTCTGTATGCGGTGCAGTGTTAGTCTGCTTGATTTCCCTGTGCAAGCTGTTAAAGACCAGATAGGGTGATACTGTGAGAACAGGCACTTTTTCAAACCTGCCTGTTTTCATATGCGTAAGATTAAGACTGTAATGTCTCTGCTGATGGTGTTTTCTAACCTTGCTTGTAAATACTGAAAGTACGGTGACACAGCCCCATGGCAGGCATGGGTTGTTGGGTGCAGTTGGAAGAGCCCTGTGGTGGCCACGAGTGGCTGCTAGGATGTGATGGCTCTGGGAGGCATGGAGGAGAACAGCGAGCAGCTGAGAGATCCTCACAGAGAAGGACAGTGAGCAGTGGGAGATCCTTGCAGACTTCTCAGACTATTAAAGAGCCATAAAAATAATGTTTATTAAACTTGTTTTCACCCCTGAAAACTTATGAAATGGCTTAGGTGTAGGAGAACACTACTTGTGACATGAGCATTAAGATGTTTAAGCTGAAAGAGGTGCAAACTGTGTGTGGTGCAGACTTTCACTGAAAGGTGCAAATTGTAATTTTTACAAGTGACACAAAAGTCCTTATTACAGTGCTGTGATCTCAGTAGGCAGTCCTCTCACCTTTTTTCTGCTGGAGTTGCTGTAGACTTTTTAAGTCTTCCTGGTAAGTAAAATTTTTTTCATGTTTGAACTGTTGTTCCTGTGCTCTGCCAAGAAGAGCCTTTCCTTGAGTCCATCATGACACTGCTCTTGGCTTCGTGAGCCTGGCTTTTACCAGGAGCCTTTGTGTACCACAGGAGCTGGTGGGCACTCTGCTTAGCAGCTCTTTTCCCAGGTGTGGTCACCTTCTCCTGGTTTTGTAGTTACCAGGTCCTTTGGAGGTGAAATCGTTGATTCCAGGCGTGGAACTGACAAATGCACTGGCACATGTCAGGGAAGGTTAAACCTAGCATATGCCTGTGAGAGCTGGGAATGTACCAAAGCACCAGACAGGAGATAAATGTGTGGAGGAGTTCGGGCCCTTGGGTGGAAAGACCCATCACCCATGAAGTGGTCTGAGGGATTGTTAGTCAGCAGCTCATCTTGGCCAGGATCTGATGAGAGATGGTCTTTAGGATATGCTTTCTCAGGAAGTGTCCTGTGAAACCTTGCTCATGTCAGACAGGAAGGACTACTATAGGAAATCCTGCAAAAAATCAGGGACGGTAAGGGAGTGTGAAGCAGCCTGTTTTCATACCCTGAAAAGCAGCAGGGGACAGGGGATCTTTGGTTCTCTGTGCATCAGGAGTGGTGTGGTGAATGTCAAAAAGAAGCAGCATTGCATGTACGTTACAACAGTGATATAAATAAACCTAATTTTTTAACTTTCCACTAGTTTGTCATTGTGTTGCGGAAGGTTGATTTGGAGCAGCACTTTCAAATGTTAACATTTGACTTCCTTGTTCTGTGCTAACAAAAAGAAAAGCAAGCAAGGGCTTTTTTCCTGCTGAAGAGTGATGTCAGTTCGTATCATCCCAGACGACCCCCAGTGTCAGTGTTTTGCTGGAGGTCTCGAGGGGAGGGGTCAGCTGTAGTGAAATTGCATAACCATTGGCTGTCACTTAAACGTTGGATGTGCCACCAGTCTTTCAAAACATGTTAGGATTTAAAAAACTTTAACCTATTCAGATATTTGTGCTGTGACTCAGAAGAGGTGATGGTAAATTTCACCACACCCCCCCTGTTAGAAAGATAGAGAAGCTGTTTGAGCATAGATACTCAGGTACCTGTATTTTTTTCTGCAGAATGACTGTTAGTTTTGGGCTTTCTCAGAGGGAAGTCATGGAAGTTTTGGGTCAGTAAGGAGGAGCTTGTGTTGAGCCTTGAGGTGTGCAGTCAGCTGACCTTGCCAGTGGCCTTCTCAGACCATTGCATGCAATGTAGCATGCAATTGTAGCACAGTTTCTTGTGTGTCACTGAATAATGAATCTGTTGTTAAAGATAAGTGTTCTTGCCAAGCAGAAATACGTCTGCAGCCTTTAAGAATAAGGAAGCTTAAATGAAGCTTGCTATTTAAAATCTGCTGTAATAAGGGAGGACCATTAGCAAACAGTCTGAGAGAAGACAGGTTTCTTAGCAACAAAAATAATGAAAACTGTCGTTCAGTTCTCAGTTTTAATTGTAGAAGAGCAGTAGCAAAACACTAATAAATGGTTGTTAATCTGCAGTACTGATATTGAGCTTGTAGTCTATACACTCCTGGGTACCATGGATGACTTCTAAGAGATCTGCAAAAGCTACTTAAGAAGAGCAAGCTGACGGTTAGTAGACTTAAATTCTCAATGCAAGTCTGCACATACCGTAGGAAATGTGAAGATTAGTGTTTTTCAATTTCTAAGAAAAAAATTTCTAGACTTACAGAAGTCTAAATATACTTTGCTGGAAAGAATACTGTGTGTGAGAAGTTCCTCTGTTCATAAATAAATAACATTGCCTAGCTAAGCTCTCATTTTAATACTGGGACATTGTTTTGCTTTGCTGTTATGTACTTTTGTGCACTAGTTTAAAAGCTAATATTCCAGTTAGAGAAAACTGGGGGAAGCATGAAGGCAGAGCGAGAAGGAAACTAATGCTTAGTAAGAATTGTTGTTTTGTTT
>WEKW01008359.1:205969-225186 GCA_013389905.1 Sula dactylatra
CGAAAGTATATTTTTTTTGGGGGGGGGGGGGGGGGGGGGAGAGGAGGAAAAGGAAGGCAGTGATTCAGACACGCTTTTAAAGTTTGTTTAAAATCTGTCTTTGCATTTTACCTTATTGCTGTAGGTGTCCCTGAGCAGTCCATGCTGTTCATAGTGTGTAGGGTTATGTACAGCTTAGTAAGTTGGGTGTTTTCAGTGGACAAACTGCTGAGGATGTTTTGGTACTGAAAACCTTTGCTGTGTGGACAAGGTGGCTTTTGTATTTGCCTCCTCTGAGAGTCAAGAAACTTCAGGGTCTGGCACCTGTCAGTAACTGGCATAGTTTCTTAAACTGTCTTGAAAGCCTGAAAAGCCTGAATCTGTTCCTGAATAACAGGGGTTTTCTACGTGATGGTAAAATACTCTGTTCTTTATGCATTAAACTTCCATGTCTTTTCATTGCCTGCGTTTTTTTGGAAGAGGCCATGTGTTTCTCAAGGCAAGAGAGAGGAACAAAAATGACTCACCTGTAAATAGTGGCAAGTGCAGTTTATGTAAAGCATCAGAGAAAGTCAAAAAAGGAAAAGCTGGAGTAATAAATAGTTGAAAAGTGGCAAAAGGTGTTACCTGAAAGTGACAAAAGATGTGATCTAAGCTCTTCAGAAGTTAGGTGGTGTAACACAGCATGTTGATTTTAGTTTTAGCTTTTCTGGGTTGCTGTATTGTCATAGTGAATATGGAAATACATGGCATTCATTGACTTCTCTTAATATGAGGCGTTTCCACATAATTGGTAGCTGATAGTCTTTTGGGTAAGACAGGTCTATGGTGCAAAGCTTGTAGTACAGATTTCCTGGTTGTTGGTTTGGCTGGTGTGCTTTTTTTTAACTCTTGATTTTTCTTGAAGGATACTTCATTCATTCTGTTAAAGAAAATAAACCAAAAATACCAGCAGAATTTTAAACTTTCTTTTCTGTTATTTTTCATTGAATACTTAGAGTAAGATTTGGAGGCTCATCTGCTGTTTCTTCTTGTTCAGGTTTTAGCACCAGCAAATAATTTTCTGGATTGTTCCTTTTCTGACAGAAGGAGGAGGAGACCTTGTAGGATAATAAGGGATAATCTTCGTATGGTAAGAGGAGAGGTAACTGTCTCCTTTGTACTGACCATGTCGAAGTACAAATGTGTTGAGTATGGGTATGTTCCTAGTGACCTCTGCTCTTCAAAGTCTATGTTGTTTATTGACTGCATAAAATATTCTAATGCTGCCTGTGAAAGAACATTTGCTTCCCTGAGCAAATGCACCCTGTTGCAAGTACATATAACTTTTACATGTTCTTAAAATTGGTGGTTGAAAAAGTTAAATCTGAAGCCAAAGTGCTTGTATTTGCTGTTTTCTTTGTGCAGTTGTGCATCCTCCTTTCCTTTCACTAGTGCTCTGTGGCTCTTGGTCTCACACAGTCGTAGTGCTGCTGCCCGTTGTCTTACCTGGAATTTGATTCAGAACCACTACAATGTTTTTGATTAAAATTTTATTAAAATAATCCTTTGTTGATATTCATATAATATTGTAACTGTAAGAAAATTAGAATTGTGAAATATACTCATATCCTTTCCTGAAGAAGGCTAGGGATGCATAGATAATATAATGAATGCTTCCATCCAGTTTTGTGGAAATTAGGTTGCTTAATTACAGTTTCTCTTACATCCTTAAAAATGGAGGAACTCCGCTCTCTGCAGTAGGTGGCCCAATCTCAGTATTCATATTTTGTCATTGGGACGCAGGAGGGATTTGTAGCAGTCCTGGGCTCTCTGCCTTCATGATAGTCTCTGTTCCTGGCTTTTTTGAGGGTGCTTGTGAGATCTGAGGAGTGACAGGGGAGTTGAAAGCTGAAGATCCCAGTCCAGTCTGTGTTGGTTTAAAATGACTGTTTGAGACATAAGAGGGCTTTTCTGCTTTGTTGTTCCAAAACCTGGTTTATCACAGGGTTGTGCTGTAGGTTAAACCTCATGCATATAAAGTCAGGCCTGAGGCAACCCTATCTTTCCTTTAACAAAACATTTAGAAAAAGTTGGGGGATGTTGATAGGCCAGTAAATAGTTCTGTGAAATAAAGATGTTTTTATGAAAAGTGAAGCTTCACAAGTGGGAAAGGGGAAAAACAGTTGAGGCTTTGCTCTGTAAATCCTTTAGGGTGTTTGCTACTTGTCTTTTTTCCCCTTCCACAGGTGATTAGCAGGTATCATCACCAGTCCCATCGAGAGAGGGAGCTCTGGAAATTGCTGCAGTCAGCAACAGTTATTTTGACATATCAAATACGCAATTAATGAAATAATGTGCTGGTATTACCCACAGTTCTTGGATTTTGTAGTCTAGCCCACCTTTTCATGTAATTACTTTTAGACTCTAAAACCACTCAGAGCATTCACAGGAATGTTCTTAGCGTGCTATCTGTGGGCAGCATATGTGGCCGTAGTTGTTTATAGCTATATGTCGGTTTTACCTGTGGCTTTTCTACAAGCATTTAAAATAGTTTTTCTAAGAAAGCTGTAGTACATACAGATTGTGGTTGACTTGAGCTACGGGTAGCAAATACATCTCTATTTGCAATCATCAAGGTATTGATCGGTATTTCGGTAAGGTCTGTAAAGAGTGCTGTAATACAAACATTCACAAAATTTTCATCCATGGTCTCCCAAAGAGTTCTCTGAGTAATTAATATTCGCTTATAAGCTAGTTTTGTTCTGTATTTCCCTAGGACCTGGTTACAGCAGGCATATGCTTGAATAGAGGATTAAAGAAATGCTTCTGTTCTGGATGGTAATTGATATACAGGAGGAAGTAGTATGAGTTATGTATTGGGTTTTTGGTGTGGGGTGGTTGTTTGTTTGTTTGTTTGTTTTTAATACAAGTGAGCTGTGACAGCCAGAAGTACCTTATATTATATTAATGTGCTTTGGAATTTGACAGGTTAGAAGAAAGTCCTCAAGTAAACAAATAAATTAAATATATGCAAACACACATACATGAAGGATTGTGGCTCTCTTATGAAAAATTTCCTTAAGGTGACTGTCATGTTGTTCTGCATAATATATTCCAGGCTGCCTTTCATTTATAATCCAGTAGGTGTTCTCTTTAATCTTAGAGGACTTAGTCACAGTTGTCAAAATAATGAGCTTTTCGTGGTGTAATTTCTTCTTGTTCCTGTACCCGCCCCCCAGGCTTAAATAATTGTTACCAGAAGAAACAGGGTTGTTTTCCCCTGAAACACTGAAATATGGTTTTCACTCTTAAAACCCAACAGCGTTTAATGTTAGGGAGCTCCTGCAGTGCCCACTTTAAAGGATCACCTGTGAGGCTCAGGTCAGCCAAGAGGACCCAAAGGGTGCCTGCAAACCTGCAGGGCTTACATGGATGTTAATTTCATACTCAAGTCCTGGTTGGTTTAAAGGTCTAATTATGTCATAGCTTTTGGCAGGCTGCGAGTAGTTACTCATGTGTGTAGCCACGCATGACTACAGGTGTTGCACAGCCAGCCTGTGGCGTGATCGAAGAAGAGTCAGCCCCTACTTGCAAACCTCCCTTCACCTGAGCCCAGCTGCCCTCACACCCGGCCCCCTGTCTGTGGGCTTCTCTGCCAGAAGCACCAATTGTTAGTGGCCCTTTTGCAAGGAACAGGCTGAGGAGGAGTGCACTGCTCTTGGGAGCTGAGTTCTTGAGCTCCAGTGCCACAAATTTGCAGTCCTTGCCGCTCTTCTTGTTTCTCCCTGCCTCTGTGGAGATCCAGGGGCTAGAAGAGAGCTGGCCGGGGCCCCAGCTGCCTGCCCACCTGGTTTTTGGGCCCCTAGTGGCCTCAGACCCTAGCTCAGAAACGTGGAGCCACTTGTGGAGACATGGAAATCTCCATGTCAGGCTGTTTGGAGAGCTAGTGAAGCCTGCAGGTCAGCTAATTTGCTGCAGTTTGACACCTGCTGTAGCTCTTTATTTAGATGGAAGAGCTTTGTTATAATTAAAGTGCCCATACAAGCCACAGGCTCCTAAAAGTCCTTTCTCAGAAGAGGCAAAAGAGTATTTTCTTCTCCCTTAAGGTACCTAAAATGGATGATTATACCTTTGTTTGCTCTGTGAGCAGTAAGCCATAAGGAAGCACATTGGGATCTGAAAACTCTGGTTAGCAATAGTGACTGTGGTGATCAATGACCTCTTGTGCCAAGCAGCAATTTTTGTAAATTTTAACTCTCCACTTGAGTAGCTACAGCCATAGAGATGATCTGATGTAAGCTGGTTCATGGGGAGCTTCGTAACTGGGCAGATGATTCACAGTTTGCTTGTTCTGTTTTCTCCAGCAGAATGAAAGCTAGGCAGTTGTTTTTACAGCAAAAATAAAGTCAGTTGTATCCTGCTGGTGCTTGTGAAAGATATCCAACGGGTAGTAGCATAGGTGGGCAACAGATTTACATGGGGTATCTTGTTGAAAAAACAGTGTGGGGAGAGTCAGACTATATTCCTCTCTCCAATGCAGAAGATGAAAAAGATTTTGAAAAGATTTTTTGTAAGTAAAAGTGGGTTTGATGTACCTGTTTGTACCTGCTACCACACTGGCCACCACAAAATGTGCGCTGTTGAAGGACAGGGCAGACACTGTGCCTTTGAAAAAACCCTGTATAGGCTCTCCCTTTCCTTAGAGACCTGCAATATTGAGCTGTTTCTTGTAATTTTGTCTGGCCTGTTTCTTTTCGGGTCTTGTGAGCCTTTCGTTACAATCTTCTAGATCAAGAATGAAGCCTTCAGATGTGCAATGGAGATCTTTAGATGCACCCTCTTCCCATTTGGATCTGCAGGACCCCTTTTACTGTTGACTTCAGTGAAATCCAGATCAGACCCACCATGACTTGCGTTTAAGAAACACTCTCTCTTCAGGTAGCCCACACCCTTCTAAAAGCAGTTGGGTGAACAGTAGGAAGTACATATGCTAAATACAAGCTGAAGTAGCATATTTAGAAGTATCGGAGTGGCCCACTGTTCTGCTTCGATTACACAAAATAAGATGCGAGGTTTTATCATAAATATTGAGATATTCTTGTTCTAAGCTTGTGCATAATGCAGTCATTCAATAATGCGGGAGAGTGTCGAAACTGCTTTATATAGATTTAGTAAAGGTGATTGTGCGGCTGGCTGGTGTCTAACCTTTCTGAACTTTCTTTGTATGTCCTGTACCAGGTAAGAGGGGTCTCAGACTCTTACTGGGATCAATAATTGCTGCTGCAGTGCAAATATTGAATAATTTTGTACTGAGTAGTTACCAGCCAGCCTGGGATAGAGGAAACAAATAGAGTTTGAAAAGGGCTGGTGTGTATGCTTTTTATCAGGTCTGCTTAATGGTTTTTTTTGTGTTAAGTGCAGCATCAGGATCTTGGCTCACTGGATGCAAATGTATCTTCTGTTCTGGTTTCTGTCAGAAACGGTCTGCCCTGGTAATCTGGGAAATGAAAGCCAAACTTTCGGGGGAGGATTTATTATAATTCCCATATCAAAACTTTCCCTTTAGTTTTATGTGGTAATGATGTCAAACCCTGTTTCTTATCTCTTTGCAGAAAGGACGTGTTTCTGACTGCTCCCCAGCTGCAGGGGTGTGTGCGAGGCTCCAAGGAGCGGCAGGTACGTACAGTGAAACTAGGGGTACTCCTCCACAGCAAGGGGTCTGTGGTGGGTTTGTGGTGTCTGTGTTCTAAGTGTCTTTGTTAGTTAAATAAATACACTGCAAGAACACTAGGGACTTAATTCATATGGGAAAACATAAGTAAGGATTTAATGATAAACTTGATTTATTACTTTACTTTGCTTCAAGACCAGAATATTTCTCAAGAAACTTACCAGAAAACGGACTTTTTCACTCAGGAGCATACTGTATGTTTACCTGTGCTTTAGTTACCACTGAAAGGTCCCATTCAGGATTGGAGCCCTCCTGTGTTAGGCATTTTATGTGTGTGAGGGGGTATTGGGCCTGCTTTCAGAGACGGTTGTATCTTTGAAAGTGTTGCAGGACACCTAGGATAGTTTGTGGGTTTGTGTGTGTTGTTTTTTTTTGTTTTTTTTTTTTTTTTTGAGTATGCATGCATGTTGATTTAGACACACAGGTACTTCTGCGAGTGCTGTTAGTTGCCAGTAAGCATCTTCAAATAATTTTGACTCAGTTCTATGAGCCTGAGAAGAAATGAGGAAGAAGCTGAACGATATTTTGTATTGTGAGTGTATGTTCAAGTGGTGGGGGAATTTCAGGGACTTTATTTCTTGGTCATTTGGGCATTTCTCACTGCAGCACTGACACTGTCCAACCCAGGTTCAGTATCTGGGAGAACCCAGTGAGGCAAAACAGGATCTTAAAATACATCTCTGCCCTGGGCAGCTCTTGAATTCTGGACTTAGGATAGCTCAGCATCCAAGTTAATAGAAGGAGCTGGTGCTGCCGCTGTGGTTGGGTCCCACTGATCATCCTTGTAGTTATATGTTAATAATTTCTGTTTAGTTTGCTTCTGCACAGCCATGCTGAGGACACACCACAGTGTTTACAACCTCTCATAGCTCAGAGGTTGAGTTGTCTAAGGCTAGAGTTAGCTTTCTGTTTCTTAAAGAAAGACAAAACAAGCAGAAGCAAACCCATTTGCTCTTTTGTCTTGTTCTTTGGAATTGAAGACTAACATGATATTTCAAACAGTCCACCCATAATAATCTGAAAAATAAGAATTTTAATCTCCTATTTGTCTTCTTGTAATCTTTGGGCAGGTTTTTTTGGCATAATACTTTCTCTTCTTGTAATCTTTGCCCAAACAAAAGTGCATAGTAGTAAAGAAAAGAACAGGAATGTGAGTTTAAAAAAAAAAAAAAGCTGTCTTCAAGTATTCTACTGAAGATTATAAATATTCACTGCTTTAAGCTCAAGCGCTAGTTTCCTGACTACTACTTGACAGCATATTTATAATACAGAATCAGGAAAATAGTAAATTTCTGTCTTCACAGAAGGTTTCAGCCTAAAACTGGGAATTTCACTTTCCTCAGAATTGTTATCCTCTTAGCACCAGTGCACATCCTCTAGCAAGCTTTGTAGTGGAGGTAAAGACCACATCAAATTATCTTAAAAAGCTTCATCTAATTGTAAGCACCTAGCAACTACAAAGTATTTTTGTTACAGTTTGAAGTGTAAATAATCCCATGATCTACATGTATGTTAGTCATAAAGGGCTACTGGTCTGCTAGTTTGAGGTTTTGAGGTTTTAACTTACCTCAGCAGAAAATGAGTCCATATGTATTGTAGAAAAAGAGTGTAAAAATCATGTTTTTCATGAGACAGTCTAAAAATGTCACTGTTTGAGGTTTTAAACGGTGAGAACTAAAGAAAAGGAAATATCTAGCCTGTCCTTACTGGTCTAAAATACATGAACTATGTAAATAAAACTCAGCTATCAAAGGAAAATTGCACACTTCTTACTGTGTAATTTTGATGGCTTAAAATACAAGCATTGCTAACTTTTTCTTCTATTTTTGGAAACAAAACTTTGGGCAAATTGAAAAAACCAGGTTTAAGCAAAATCTCACAGTGGGAGTTCTGTGGTTTGTTTTCTAATGTATGAAGCCTTAAAATCTTTGTTATCAAATAGCATCAATAAACATTGAAGCAGCTCTGTATTCTGTTAAAGTTTTCAAAAGCCTTTGAAGAAAGTTATTTTGGGAGACTTGCAATTTATGCTCTCTGACAGATAAATCCTTTAACCCCCGCCTTTTCTGCTGAAGGAAGCAATTTACTCGTAAGTTTGCCTGTCTGCATATTGAGCTTCATATCCCTCATCATACTAACTTGCAAGTTCATTATTATTGTTATTGTTATTATTATTATTATTGTTATTATTATTATTACTACTACTACTATTATTACTACTACTATTATTACTATTATTATTATGATGTCTGAAAATAGCAGGGTAGGCTGCCTGGGAAACCTGTTGTGGTTTTTTTACCCCTAGCAGTAGGAAGGGAGAGGGTGCCTTGCAGTAAGTTGTTGCTTACTGTGAGGCTTTCGTTTGCTGTGCCTGGACAGTGAGTGGTGTGAAAGTGATTTCTTGGAGAGGAAGGGAAGTAAATAGGTTAGAAGGTCTTCTAGCCCAAAGGAAGGTGGTCTTTTGCCCCTCACCAGGGCTTGCATCACCTATGGTCATGGAGGTGTGCACTGCTTGTGGTGGGGAGGTGGTGGCGGCAGCAGCAGCAGCACTGATGTGTACATAAGCTCAGAGTAGGTGGGGGATTGCAAGAAAAGATATCCCTGGGGAGAAGAATAAAGTGCAATACAAAATGGGAGGAAAACGATGTGACACCTGGTGTGCCTGGAGAGTCATGAAAAGAGTGACAGGATTAGGGCAGGAGGGCCAGTGCCCTTCTGGCTTTCTGCAGGGAGAGGCTGGATACTCTGTGATGCTAACAATCATTTTTTGGGAATCACAAGGATCCCAGCTATAACGCTGACTGTGGGTGTGTCAGTAAATTCTCATACAGTTCTAACCTTCATAGAGAAGATAAAGATAGATCCATTTAGCAATTTGTGTAATACTGAGCAGAATTCAGAAGTTGCACAATGCAACAAATTATTTATTAGAAGAAAAAAGATGTCAAAACAAGGGTTGCAAAATTGGGCATTTCCTAACTTTGAAATTCCAGAATTTAGATAGCTTGTGCAAGTATCACATGTACAAGATGTACACTTGAATCCGGCTTTACCATGCTGACTGGCGAGAAGACGCTGACCTCTGGGTTTTTGATGTTGCGTTTATTACTTATCAAAAAAATATTTTGGTACTGACTGCTGAATTGACATCTATGAAAGATGACATTTTAAGTTCACAAATACCTCTTTGTGCTTGCATCTGTGTCCTAGAGGATGGGAAAGATGGCAGTCATCTTCCCATTGTGGGTTTCTCAGCTTCTCCCATTGCAGGGCTAGCGTTTTGTTGCATTTTGCCAGTAGGTGGACTGGAACACTTTCTTTGCCCACTGACACAGGCGGTGTGAGAGCCAGATGTTTTTCAGTCTTGGTAACAGTCAGGATACAGCATTGCAACTCCCTGCTTTCATAAGTTGTGCTAGTATTCCCTATTAGCACTTGGGCTGCCTGAAATTTTTCTTTCTAACAGTTTTGATTTTTCTGTCTGTTGAGAGAGCAGAGACTTGTCTCTTCCTGTTTCTTTGCCTGTGCACTAAAATTATGCACGTCAATGGGGATGTTCACAGCTCTGGATTTCCAGCTGTGCTCTGCCAAACTGACAGGAGCTCTGTTGGTTGTTTCTTCTTCTATAGTTGCTGTTTGTAGTCACCATAAATACCAGCATTATGGAAAACTCATGCAAGTAGTGTACATACTATCTTGCTCCAGTTTGTCATTATACATTGATTTAAAATCATCATCAGCAGAGTGTCTAAATTAAAATTACTGGTTTAAATGTACCTCAGAAAACTTTCAGCAGTTTCACAGAAAAGTAGACCTGTGGTCACTTTTAATTAGTTTAATTATGTAACTAAGAATTTCAAGTTTCTTTCTGCTTTGCTTGAAAACAAGAACATTTAAGAAGAAAATTGTGGCTTGTTTTTAGAAGTAAAACCTAAAGCATTAGGAGACCTAACTTTCCAGAAATGCAAAGCACTCAAATCTAATCAAAGCTTGTGAGCACTGATGGAGCTGAGCTAATTTGGAAATTAGGTCATTGTCCAGACTTTTTCTTCTTTTCTTTTTCTCCCTCCTGCTTCTACCCCTTTTGTTATATAAAACCAGGTTCATATTAGATTATGGATGACTTCCCAGTGGATGCCAGTGAAGGAGTTACTCCAGATAGTTTTCAGCACAGGGAAGGGAGGGCAGGGAGAGAGTAATTAAATGGAAGGCTAAATTAAAGGACAAGGTCCTGAGTGCATTTTCATCTCTATTTAAACTAATAGGAATGAGAACAAAGTGCATTTTGCATGATTGGGCACGTAACGTTCACTGAGGTCTGTCTCGCACCCCTTTTTTCACATGCACAATTTTACCTTAGATCAACAAATAATGTCCCACAAGTCAAACCCTTTAATGTGAAGAAGGGCATGTCTTCCAACCCTATACAGTGGGAATGAAATGACAGATTTCTGCTTTGTGTAGCCAGAGCAATCCTCTGGCCACACAGCAAAGTAGGCACTAACCCAACCAGACCTTTTGCCTTCTTCAGAAGGTAATGGAATTTGTTTCAGATTTTGTCATTTTGCATTTTCTGAAGTAGGTGAGCTAGGGTAGTAGTGTAACCCTGGCTGTAGGGAGACTCCAGGTTTTCTTTTGAGGGCAAAGATTTGCTAATCCTATTTTGAAGTCCAGAAAGTTTACAGGACTTCAGAAGTCTTCTCTGGAGACATCTCTGCCATATGGTATTGTACATGAATGATTGCTTGTGGTTGGGACAGGTACTGGATAATGATGTTCTGGCTGGCTGTTTTTTAGAAAAATCAAGAGTTAATGAGGAATTGATGATTACGTGGAGTCTTCTCAGTGACAAAAGGTAGCATGAAAAAGGATTAGCAGTGTGTAGAAATAATGGCGCAAAGATCTTTCTTCAAACTGTTGGTTTTCCCCTTACATTTCACTTAAAATAGAATTGCTGAATTGCCTTGAATTTAACCATTGAACTACTGTTTGCTGTCTAAATGCTTACCTGTAAAGCTCTTTGCCTCAGAATATGTTTGTGTGACACCTTGCAACACTGAGTGCTTTTTAATGTGTTGGAGAGCAAAACAGGAATTGCTTATGTATGATAATAAACAGGAAGGGTGGCAAGACAGAAAACCAAGCCTAGTAAAATTAACTGAAAAGATACCTTAAAACCCAAAATGATTTATATGATCCAAACAGTTGGATCTGATCCAACTTACCAAAACAAACAAACAAACAAAAAATAAGAAATTATTGAAGTCACAGGTTCACCTGGAGCAAGTCATGGTTCTGTGTGAGTTTTTTCTTAGTAGACAACAGATTTATAGGACTAGATGTTTTAAATTATTTTTAACCTCGCATGTGATAATTTAGTAAATCAGCTGTAAAAGCTTCTAACGTATTTGTCCTACTTGGCCACGTTACTTCTGTGTTCGTAGGAGGTCTGATGGCTGCACTTCCCAGAGGTTCCTTGCCTTTGCCTGCTTAAACCCGGGGCCTCTCCCTCCCAAAGAGGCTGTCAGCATCACACTTGTCCTTAGAGACGTTCTTGCTGCAGCTTTGCCTTAGTCTTTTACTTCTGTCCTCCTCAAGTGCTGCCCCTTTCCTCTTGAACGCCACTAAGCATTTTGCAACCCTCCCTCGCCCTCATGCTGGATAATGTCTAGGTATTAGGGTTATCTTGAATTCTGTTGTGTCTCCTAGTAGTGTGATGCTAGCGTCACAGGCTATGGCACGGTGTAAATCTAGTACCTTCTGTGCCCTGCTGCAAAGGACAATGTGCTTTTTCTCACTCCCCCAGTGTACAGTATAGTAAATACTTGCAAGAGCTTTGACCTAGGCATGGTTGTAGGAAGACGGGTGCAGTGGAGACATGGTGTAGAGATGGTATAGAAAGCCATGAGTGGTTTTGTTGATTGCTGCGGCCAGAGCCCTTTCTGGCCATGAAAGTAATGGGTGGCTCACAGACCGAGGGACTTTCATAGGACTATCTGGCAGTTTCAGTATTTAAGCATTTTCTCCCTTTACTTTTGTATGCAGTGCATTATCTGCATTGCCTTCTATCCTCACACACATGGAGTGCGTTAGTAGCATGAAAAGAATTTGCTAAATATGATGCTTCCATTTGTAAGAGGTGCGGTGGGTTTGTATAACCGATGCTTAAGATTAATGGTGCACTTCTCATGTTCTTTCATCTCTGAACTTAGCCACCGTGATTTTTGTTATGTTGGTTTATCACTTATCAGAGGTGGGATTTTCTTCAACTCACTATTAAAAGTAAGAAAATGTGTAAACCAGGGCAGAATTTTGAGCATTAAACATAAGTGAAAGTTCAAAATATTTATACTTGGCATTGTAGATTGAAATTATTGCTTTCAGTTACTGCCTATTTGCTGTGTAGTGTGTGGCTTGTTTTTAAGAATCATCTTTTCACCAATTAATGTACTCTTTATCCAAATTAAGCTATGCAGACAGCTGCAGAAGTGTTGAAGATCAGTGCATTCAACATGCTATTTTTGGCAGTACTCAGTTTTCTTTCTCTTCTACTTCTTGCTCCCCTCCTCTCTCCACAGCACCATTTATTTCTGCAACGAAACAGAAGAATGTGCTCAGTTGCGCTTCTCAGCAGCTCTGCCGCCTGGGGAGAGTGTGGGCAGTCTCTGTATGAAGCATCCTGGAAAATGTGCATTCTCTTGAAGTGATCTGCTGAAAAGCGCGTACTTGTGCAGTTGTTCCAGCCTACCTTGTTGCACTGTTCTCAAGGTCTGAAATGCCTGGTCCCTGATATTCCCTGGGATTTGATTTTTCTTCTGCCAAAGAAACGCTTCCTGCTGCAGTTATCCAAGGAGCACCGAAGAGCAAGGACGCTGAAGATGGCTCTGTGTGCTTTTTATGCAGTTTGGGGTTTGTTACTGGAAGTGGCGGTGGCATTTGGCCCAGTACCGAGAATCACTTGGGAACACAGAGGTAAGAAGAGAAACTTCAGTAGTGTAATGTGGGACACTGCCACAACCTCAGGATTTCTGTGGGGTCCGAAACTGCTTGAGGCTGTACGTTCTTCCAGCCTGCGTGCTGTGAGTTTGGTCAGATGTTGCTGGCTTTGCTCAACTTATGAAGTGCTTAGGACCAGAATATTCAAAAGTGACTCAAGCAGTGGGTTAACTCATTTCAGATCCTTTAAGGAGCTCTGAAAACACAGCTTTTTAAAGGAGGAATTTTGAATTTGGCTTTCTCAGCTGAAGGATCTTGCAGCTGAAGCTTGCTTCAAGAGGAAAACTCGATAGCTGTATTTTGTTTTAATCAAATTATTTTTACTTTGACTCTGAAGATACTAGCAAAATGCACCTATCCAGCTAATAATCTTTTTTATGCTTTTTCGGACTGAGATGTATTTTGACACTAAGCCATCCTGTGCACAAAATCAGTAGGTGAAACAAAGATAAGCATTTGGCCCTCTTCTGACAGCATTATATGGTGCCTAGAGTTGAAACAATCTTTTTGCAGAACACCACTTTCCCTGTATTTAAGTTTCAGCAAATATTCATAACCTCCCAATACAATTAGCAGGAGTCAGCAAATGCGGCACAAAAAGTAGTAACAGGAGTCAGAGAATCCTTTAGCTTTTGTTTTACTGATTTAGCCTGGGTCTGAATAGAACTCTAGACCGAGGACTCTAGTGTAGTTATTTGCTGCTGTTTGTGAGTATCTTTTTTTTTTTCTCTTATTTTCTCTCTTCCCCCCGCCTTTCCCCTCTCCCTTCTCCTCCACGTGGCATGGATGCTTTAGGCTTTACATGACATGGTTGAAAATCTAGTTTAAAATGAACATTTCTAGAGTATTATAGTTGAAAACATGCAATTTCTAATGTTAGAACTGGGAGCAATAATACATTGTTTTCTGCCTGTGTCTTAAAAAGCCATGCTTAATTAATCCTGTGATAGTCTTTTGCACAAAATAGTCTCCCAAGCTTTCAGTAATTTTTCCATGCAGAAAAGATACTATTGTATATTAGTCATTTTGTGTCATCTTTCTCCAAGCCATTCTGTTCCAGTCTGCATGCTTCCTCATTCCACTGCCCTTTCCCCCATGTCTTCCTCTTTCTCATCCTCT
Source organism: Sula dactylatra (assembly GCA_013389905.1). Taxonomy (NCBI): domain Eukaryota; kingdom Metazoa; phylum Chordata; class Aves; order Suliformes; family Sulidae; genus Sula; species Sula dactylatra. The sequence goes on from WEKW01008359.1 coordinate 219,777, forward strand.
TCCTTTTCTTCTTGATTGTACCTCATGTTATTTCTAATATGTGCGTTTCACCTCTGGTCTCCACTTCAAAATCAGCTTATTGAACCTCTGGAAATGGTTCTTTTTTTTTGCTTCTTTGTCTTCTTTCTGCTATGGTAATACACTGAAGTGTCGTCTTTTAAGGTGTATGAGTTTTTGTGAGATTTGTTTGGGATGGTTGCAAGAGAGTGGTGTCTAACCTGATTTTCCACGGTAGCTGCGTACATGGAAGGGAAAAGGTGAGGAAGGATCTGACAGTGGATGTGTAAAATGGAAGGTTAGAAAAAAGGGAATTAACAGGTAGAAAAAAAAGAAGGAAGACATGAGTTATAGGGATCACTACAAGAGGAAATACTTAGGCATTTGAAATGGAATGAGAAAGCGAGGAGGACCCATGATTTTGATGTTGATGGTGGGAGCTGCTGTTTCAGCTGAACCGAGCTTCTGAGGGGTCTCTTATCTGTTATGTGAGTTGTCCGAACTAACCTTTGTTTTCAAGGTATCCAGCAGCTGTTAGACAACGTAGAAATATGACCCATAAACTCAACCCTTAGTGATTGTGTTTCTTCATGTGGTGCTATTTTTCTTTCATTTCAACAGAGGTCCAGCTAATACATTTTCATGAATCAGAAGTGTCAAACTATTCAACCTTGCTGTTAAGTGAAGACAAAGATATTCTATATGTAGGAGCCAGAGAAGTGATCTTTGCATTAAATGCAGTGAATATTGCTGAAAAGCATCACGAGGTATGCATATTAATACATTAGTTTCTGTGGAAAAATCATACTGCAAATTTGACTTGATTTCCTGGCGTCAGTAGCACTGCACCTTTTAGGTGGGTAGATACTTAAAAGAGAAAATACTCTGTGTGGGCTACTCCTGTGTTACTTCTGGAAGATGCTATAGAGTAAAACATGCCATCAGATGAGAGGAAGCAGTTAGATATAATCAAGTAATTAGAGGTCTCTTCAGGTGTTTTCTTGGGACAGGATTCTGGACTGCAGAGACTTTGGATTTTGTCTGTAATGGTGGGTTCTTATCCATATTTTTAATATCACGAGTGGGCTGTCTCCTGGTAATCTGAATCACAAAGTGGTCAAGTCTGAAACAGAAGCAAAGTTGGAGCTTTCTCAGGAGTGGCAGGCTGCAGATGTGCTTCAAATGAGATGAGGGCCCTGTCCCTTCAGTTTCAGCTTCTGTTGCGTGTCACTAGGTGTGTCTGCACAGCAAGCAGTGGTGCAAACGGATCTGATCCAGCTTGCTCAGAGAAGTATTCTGGATGTGCTGACGCTGGCTTCTCAGTAGATTAGCCCAGGCAGAAGTCTGCTAACGTTTTATTGCTTCCAGTCCTTCCCAGGCTCCTGCTTCTTGTCCCACAGCGCAGCACAGGCTGACACTTGGAGGTGTGGTATCGAGTCCTACCCAGGATGTTTTGGAAGACGCTCATATGATTTCTAATCTGAACAAAATGTTCACGGGTGGTGGTGGGCAATTTCACCAGCACATATAACTTGTTTTATGAGTGGATGTAACTGTCAAAGTTGTACTTTGCCATATAGTGTAAATTGGTCCAGTAAGTTTTCTTTGATCGCCACCCACCAAGTGTTTTTCATTCAGGTGTGAATGAAACTGAAAAGTACTTAACGTTGAGAAGTACTTAAAACAGTTACAGTTGCATTTCCCTAATGCATATGGTAATGGCAGCTTCATTAGCAGTTTGAGGGGAAACATCATGATGAACCCAAAAGATAATAGCAGTGGTTTAGCCCAGTTTAAGGCACATGCATTTGGCAGTCTCACCTCCCCAGGAAAGAACGGCTTTGAACCTTTGAGAAGTACTTGCAAAATGGCTTGCATTTACCGCAGATAGTCTCAGGATTGCCTTTTTTGTGTGTTATTGCAAGATTTTTCTGACCTTGCATTGAATTACAGTGCTTTGAGTGTGCTTTTTTGTTGCTTGCTTTTTCACTTAGTTACACTGGAGGGTCACCGAGGATAAAAAGGCTAAATGTGCAGTCAAGGGCAAATCAGAACAGGTATGTACTTTTTAGAAGTGATGTTAAAAGAAGAAAGGCTCCAACTGTTTGAAATGAAAATTTTCAAATAATCACTTAAATTCTTTAATTAACTTGAGCTTTAGACTTAGGTATGCTTAGTCTTTTTTTTAATGTTTCATTATTTCTTGCTGGCAAATATTATTTATTTGAACATTTGACAATCTGAACACACCCTGATGTATGCTTGATGTTACAATTTTTTCCATTAAAGCGATAAATCAGTATTACTTTCACCGAGGTAATTGGTAACAACTGTTGTGTTTTGTTATTGCAATAATTCCTCCCCAGCATTTGATTTTACAAAATGACCGGTAATTTTGTTTGCTTTAGGGCATAGGGTTTATTTATTAGGCCAGCCCTGTTCCACCAGCGTATTTTTCCCTAACTACACGTATCCTCACTGTGGTGCTCGGTGGGTGTGTCCCTTGTGGCAGGGCCTTGCTGGTGTGATTGCTCAGTCAGCTCCCCGGCAGCCGAGCAGCCTGATCTCCTGCCAGCTCGGCAGTGCAGGCAGCTCAGCCCCTGGGATCCCCCGGTGTTTCAGGGAACCACGGACTACTTAGAACTGCTATCACGCAGGCTGGCTTGCTCATTTTGCCTTTTCTGTGGAGATGGTTTACTTGAGATGGTTGACTGTATGTGGATATATCTTTCCCCTTGTGTGGCACCACTTTCTACAGTAAAGTGAGGGTTTGCTGGGCAAGACTGGTGGCCCAGCTTTTAACACAGGTTTGAAAGTGGAAGTCTGCAAGCCCTGCAAACACAAAAGCAGTCCTACTCTACACTTGCAGGGATTTGACATCGGCACCCCTGAACCTGCAGCCTCTTTAGTTCACAGGTGCTGCATCCAGAGCTGGTAGACATCCTGAATTTGTGGGGCTCCTCGAGGTGGGAGTGGGCTCTCTCTCCCTTGACTCAGCCTCTGCCTTTCCTTCAGCTGACAACCATCAATCATTATCTTAACACTAGGTGTGGCAGGTATTTAAGGACTATTTCCTCCCTGTCTGCCTCTTCAGGATGCAGCCAATGTTATTGGTGTTCCTCAGGTTCAGCTGGGGTTACTAGTAATAATATTCACATATAGCCATGATGAATACGAGATGTGAATTTCTCTCATGCGCATGTGTATACAGTTCAGCGGATGGTGCATACATCTCCACCAGTCCTGAGCAAAGATTATTGGTGTTAGCTAGGAGGGAATGTTAGAAACCATAAATAGGTACTTTGCCAGAGCTCCAAACTCCTTCCTTTTTTTTTTCCTGCCCCCAGTTTAGCAAGTCACACTTAACTGCCAGCCATGCTTTTTCCTCCCTGTACTCATAACCTTTTACTAGTCACATTTATGTTGTAGCCGTGATGTTCTGCATAGTGCAGCAGTTTCAAAAGGGTCAGGGTATTAAGCCACTACTGCTATTTCTTACACTAAAATGGGCAGTCCTCTCTCCCAGCCATCACCACTAACTATGCTGTTTAGTGCCAGCAAAAAGAATTTATGCCGCTGTTCAAGGATCTCATCTGGCAGAAAACTGGTTTTCCCTGTCGTGTCCCTCCCTCTCCCAGTTTTCTGCCATACCAAACCCACCACTCAATCACAGAAATACCTGGTTTGGCTCATAAAAAGGATGAGAGTAAGGACACTGTTTATACTTGCTTAAGTAGTTTATGGAACTACTTAAGTGGTGGTGGTGGTATCTGGCTGTGTACCAGCAGGAATTAAGGGGTGTTGTTACTGGTTTCTCTCCCTCCACCCCCCCCACCCCCCCCCCCCACCCCGCTCTCTAAGTGGGTGTTTAGAGTTGTTTTTCTTGTTTTTTTTGGTGGTGGTGGGTTTTTTCTTGTTTGTTTTGTTTTTGGTTTTTTTCCCCTTCCCCTGAAACTTTATGGTATCCTTTATTCAAGTCTTTGCTCAAACTCCTTGTTCTGTTTCAGAGCCAAAAGAATTAAGAAGCTTCCTTGGATGAAACTGCAGTTGATATCAAGGACTGAAAAAAATGGACAGATATAAGTGACAAAATTTTGTAGTTAATTTAATGGTATTAGAGGTTTCTCTCTTAAGAAACAACCTTGACTATCACTTACTGTTTCATCTAGGCTTACAAGGGATGACAATGTCTAAAGCTTACTCCATGTTTAACTAGTTGTTCCCATGGATCAGATGTGTCTTTAGAACTTGTGCTTTTATGGAACAACTTGAGATGTACCCTGCTGAGCGTATGGTACATGGCCATGCTACCCGGACAGGTATACTGAGGCAGTTGCGCACTGCTGGCTGTAGGAAACCAGATGCTGCAGGACTAGAGCTCCTGGAGATTGTAGGGATGTGGTGTCCCAGCGATGACTGTATCACCCAGCCTTATTCATGTGATGTGGCATAAGCAGCAGCAACAGATGAGCAGACAGCACAATTTTAATTGTTTATTTATGTTGGAATGTGGAAGCTGTGGTTTATCAGATTGGTCCTTTTCTCATCCTCTATCACAGACAGAGTGTCGTAATTATGTGCGTGTCTTGCAACAGCTGAACGATACTTTTCTCTATGTGTGTGGAACTAATGCATTTCAGCCAACATGCGATTACCTGGTAAGAATGTATATACGTTTTGACCCAATAACAACTGTAACTTAAAAGCAGCTCATTTAAACAATGAGTTAATTTCCATTCAAAAGAGTTCCAATTTCAGTGCTGGTCATAATGTTTGGAGCAGTTGTTACATTGTACCACGGTATTAATAGAGTATGGAAATAAACTGTGCTGTTCCTTCTTAAAAGTGCTTACTGAATTATTGATTCGTTTTGTTTAACTGTGGATTTACCTTTTCTTAGCTTTCATAATTCTTAGTGTATTGTGCATTAGCATAAAAGCAATTTCCAAAACTGAAATGACATTCTTTGCGACTTCCATCCATTACTGAATCTGCCTGAAATTTCTCAGATTCCTGTCTCTGCTTGTCTTGTCTCTGCTCCTGGCTATGCTACAGCTTCATACTGCTGAATGCTTCAGAGTGAAGTCTTGGCGCAAAATCAAAACTCCCTTTTCTTGCTGCTGACTCTTGTATTGTTCTCCATGCTGCAGCTCTTAACAATTCTGAAATTGAGAAATCTTGTAATTGTTTGTTCTTTTTTCTTTCCCCTGCCTGCTAATCTGCCTGTCATCACCTCTGGAACGTTGCCAGAAGTCATTGCCTTTAGCCTCCAGTGTCTTCATTACACAGTGTAACTGATCGCTTCCCCAGTACTGTGGCTACAGTTCTCCGTCATCTTCCTGATCCTCATTTCCTCAGTTTTAAAGGGATTTATATAGTAGCAGCCAAAGTACTCTGCTTTTTAAAATTCAGT
>WEKW01008360.1:6881-55895 GCA_013389905.1 Sula dactylatra
TTCTGTTGCACTTCTGCCCCCATCTCTGGTAGTATGATATGGTCAGCTGAAATTAGCAAATTCTTGCTAAGTCATGCTGAAAGTGCAACCAGCATTACTGAATTTTTATTTACACTTTCCCTCCACAGCACTGTAGAACTGGATTGTAGAAATACATAGAAAATGGCTGTGTATGAGATGGCACTTTGTGTCTTTGTAGCATAAGAGTAACTTACTATTACATATAGTCTGCACTATTGCAAATCATTTACCAGTCCTTAGTGAAAATGAGGTAGTGTGGTGGTGTTTATTTTTCTTTTTCAGTGGTAAAACATAGCAATGATGTCTTGCTCACAGCTGTCAAGAAATTTGTTCTTGAACCTTACTTACACAGCCCTCTTCATCTTATGTGGTGATGGCTGCTCTGGAAATAGTCTACAAACCACAGGTCTTTCAAAGCTGCTTTTAATGAACCAGTAGGACTTTGTTCTTTTCTGTTTCAGCAGCCAGATAAAGCAGCCCCAGCTGAGTTTTCCCAGTGCACTCCAAGTTAGTATTTGATTGCTCTGTCTAGACTGCTACTGATTGTGCTTTGTATGTTTTGAGGGCCTTACCTGACAGGACCCAACCCAGAGCAGCTCAGCCAGGTTCAGTCTAAATGAAATAGCTGCTACCTAGCACAGCAATCTTCACAGTAATAAGACAGGAAAAAAAAAAAAAATTCCTTAAAAGAAAATTGACATTGTCTGCTTCAAACTCAACTTCAGCTGACTGTGTGTATGTGGTTTTTTATATATACATACACACATATGTATAAAATAAATATATGGCTAAGGATCCATATAAATTCCCACTAACACCTTACAGCAGTGAAACTTTCAACTGAAGAATTCTGTTGTTTTGTCTGTCACTTTGAAGTGAAAGATTTCTGTTGTTTTCTGGCCCTTCAAAGGCAAGTATCGACAAAGTTAGTACCTTTGGATCTTTGCTTTAATGAATACAAATAGATAACATAATACATTTAGTTTAGCTCCAGATGCAAAGTTGAAATCTAGTTCTTTTGTTACTTATGTGCTTTGTGACTTTAATTAGACAGTTCAGTTGTTCTGTAAAATAAGGCCAATAGTGACTGGCTTCCAGCAAGGGGTTGAATGAATGTTAAGCTTCTGTTAATTGAAAGTACTATTCTGAATTCTAGATATTATTAGTAATTCACCAGATCAAGGGATAAAACTCTTCTGAAAGCTAAGCATTTTCTCTTGCAAAGAGAATTCTTGATTTTCAAAGCTACATGAAACTCTGCTCTGTCTTTCAGGATACTCTAACCTATTTGTTTTGGGGGGAAAAATGGTGAGTGGCAACTAAAATGAAAAGTCAGGAAAGAGTATAATATAAAAAGCAGGTTTGACTTTCCTTCATCTTAAACAGGGAGTTTCATAAAGTGACGTCGTGAGGGGGAAGGAAAATACACGAACATCCTGAGAATTGAAAGTGTGAGTGGTACGGAACCATCACAAAGACTTTCAACAGTGCTGTATATGTATTTCACATCTGTGTTGCTAGTTGTTCTCTAAACCTCTATAAATTAATGGAGTACACACAAATAGAGAGGAATGTTCAAACTTATCCTGTCATTGCTGCTCATTACCTGAAGACATTAACATATGTAGTCTGCTAAAGCACAGTCCCTGTTTCTGGAGTTTGTGTTTCCTTTCCTGGACAAGTCTTGCAGCTTGACTTCATTGGAACTCAACATGCTCAGTAAGCCCCACCTAGTGTTTCAAAAGTATTCCAATAACTCATTCTGGGTGAGATGACTGATCGCTTAACCTGCTAGTGGATTGCAGTTAGGATACATTTCCTGCAAATGTCGAACAATCTCTGATCTCTTTCCATATGTTGATTTTGAAACATATTGGTGAACAGTCAGTTTCCTTTAATTTTTTTACCTTATTCAGTCACCAGAACATGGATCTCAGAATCACAGAACTTCTAGGATCAGAAGGAACCCCTGGAGACTGTCTAATCCAACACTCCTGCTGAAGGCAGGATCACCTACAGCAGGTTGCTTGTGACTGTGCTCAGTTTGGTTTTGAGTATCTCCACAGGTGGAGACTTCACAGTGTCTCTCTGGGCAACCTGTGCCAGTGTGTGATCAGCCTCAGCGTAAAAACAGTATTTTTTTTTTAATGGAAATTCCTGTTTTGAATTTATGGGCATTACCTTGTGTCCTTTCACTGTGTACCGCTGTGAAAAGTCTGGCTTAGTCACTGCACACTCAGACAGTGTCTCTGTATTCCTCCTGGGTCACCTGTCCCTGCTATCATCTATTGTTAAGTTTCCTTTTGATAGCTGAATTTTGTCAGGAGCTCCCTGTTCATCTGTGCAGGTGTCCTGCCAACTTTGCTTGACTTTCTGTATGTTGGGATGGGCAATTCCTGAGTTTGGGGGAAGTGATCTTTGAAAAAAATCAAACAGCTCTCCTTAACTCCTCTTTTCTGCAGGACCATGCTCTATGTGACTCCTCCAAGCAGATCCTGAACAGGCTGAAGTCAGCTTTCCTGGAGTTCAGGATCCTGCTGTTTGCCTTGTTCCCTCCTGTCTGGATCCTGAACTCCACAACTCATGGTTGCTGCAGCCAAAGGCTGCCTCCAGCTTTCACGTCCCCTGTACTGGGTCTGGCTGGGATGAAGTTAATTTCCTTTATAGCTGCCTGTTTGGAGCTATGTTTTGGATTTGTGACCAAAGTGATGCTGTTGACACACCAACGTTTTTGCTGTTGCTGAACAGTGCTAACACAGTGTCAAGGCCTTCTCTGTTTCTCAGTCTGCCCCCCACAGTGAGTAGGTTGGAGGTGGACAAGAGGCTGGGAGAGGACACAGCTGGGACAGCTGGCCCCAACTGACTAAAGGGATATTCCAAACCGTTACAACATTGTTCTCAGCAATAAAACTGGGGACGAGTTTTCCAGGGGTTGCTGTTGCTTGGGGACTAGCTGGACATCGGTTGGTTAGTGCTAAGCAATTGCTTTTGCATATTTTTTCTTTGTTTTCTTGGGTTTTTTCCCCCTCTCTTTCCACCCTCTATTAAGCTGTTTTTGTCTCAACCTACAAGTTTTCTCACTTTTGTCCTTCCAATTCTCTATCTCATCCCTCTGTGGGGGGAGTGACTAAGCAGCTATGTGGGGCTGAGCTGCCTATGGAGGTTAAATCCCAGCACCCCTGACCAGTTCTTCCTTCTTTGTAAGTATGAAGTCCAGCACAGCATCTCCTCTTGTTGGCTGCTTGATCACTGGTATCAGAAAATCGTCATTAATGCACACCTGAAACATCCTGGATTGCTTGTGCCCTGCTGTATTGTCCCTCCAGCAGATATTGGGGTGGTCAAAGTCTGCATGAGGACCAGGGCCTGTGCATGTGAAATTTATTCCAGCTGTCTGAAGAAGGCCACAAAATCCAGTATTTCCTCTTGATCAGGTGGTTGCTAGCAGACACTCACCACAACATTGCCAATTTTGATCTGCCCAATGATTCTGACCCATAAGCTGTCAGCTGGCTCATCACCCATCCACATGCAGAGCTCCATGCATTGCCGCAGTGCTCTCACATCAAGGGCAGCTCCACCTCCTCGCTGTTGTGCCTTGTATCCACCCATTGCAGCAGCTGAGTTGTGTGAGCTATCCCACCATGTTTCCACGGTCTCAGTGAGATCATAGCCCTGCAACTGCATGCGGACCTCTGAGTCTTAATGTCTGTTCTGCATGCTGTGAGTGTTAGCATGCAGGCACTTCAGAGAGGCACTCGGCCATGCTGGCTTCCTGTTGATGCCATGACTGATTCTATAAAGACCTATCACAACACAAAATGAGCGAGTTATTGAAACTCTGAGGACATGTCCTTCAGTGTGTTTCTGCCTTAATGGAGATGAGAAGAAAAGACATAGTGGAGGATAATGAATGCTGGTTGCCACTCGTTGCTCCTGAGATCCACTATGCCTATTTAATCCCTGATCCTAGAAATAGAAAGCAGTTTGCTCCCCAGAGAGTCAGAAATGATTAATGCAGTATTGAGAAATGTGGTAAAGGTTGAGAGAGGAAAATGTTCTCTGACTTTTGAGGGGGAATGTCAAGAGAAAGAACATTGAGGGATAGGGTGTTTGGAGGAAATGTGATACTAAAAGGACAGATCATTGGAAGTAGGTTAAGAGTAGCAGATTTGAAAAGAAAGGTGAATTTACTCAGGGTTAGGAAGAATAAACAAAAATAATAAGACTGGGAAATGTTAGTAATATATTATCCCACAAGTGACAAGAAAAGAAAGAATGGTCAGAAGAAACCAGTACTTTTTTAAAAGTATCTATGTTTCATAAATCATATAAAAATGGAATGCTCTGTTCTGAGTAAGCCTTTACCTTACTTTCCATGTCCTGAGATGAATGTAGGTTTATGTGATCTGAAATGAAACCAGAGTCATTGTGCTTTCAAGGGCTTGCTTCCCTATACTTTGCTTCGATGCCTCTCTTTCCTGTGTCCCTTGGGTGTGATAAGGCATTCTGTGAATCATAACAGCAGTGCAGAGCTTAATTAATGTTTGCAAAACACTTGGATCCTCAGATGAAGTGTGCTATGTGCATCCGGTGCAACATATTATTGCCAATAAGCACAGGCTATTTTTAGTTCCAGCAACAACTCATTCTTGATGCTTTTCCTATCACCAGACCAACCACATGAGGATGGTCATGATGGGTCATGCCAAGGTCCAGCTATCTCACTATCTAGACTCCAGGAATAACAGGTGTTTATGGAAGAGGACTGCAAAAAAGACAGATGCTTTATCTAGCAAACTCTCCTGGCTTCTAGCAACAAATATTTTAAAGACTTTGTGATCCGGAGGTTACATCTGGATCTTGCCACTTGTCAATGCCTTTTCAACCAGCGGTTGGTGAGCTGGGAGATTAACCTTGCATACCCTCCATAGGGTGTTCTCCCCTGTCTGAGAGAGAGAACCTAGAGGAAGAAAATAATATCTTTTGTCCGTTTAGTTAGAAGTAAATCTCCACCTACCATGATGACAAATGTATTTCAGTCACTAGAGGAAAAATTATGTGCTATTTGGTACTTTGATATAACTGCTCGTGGAAGAGCTCAGCATATGTCCTTTCAGCCCTTTGAATAGGATGATTTACTGCTTTAAATTTATCTGAGTCTTTAAAACCACAGATTCATATCCAAGGAGACATCAGTTCCTCACCCTTGTGAGCTGGAGAACTGGAGTTAGATGCATTAATTCATATTAATAAGATGCTAAAATCCTAGCTTTTATATAAATTAGACTAAGGATCATCAGCTCTCTGTAAAGAATTGCTTTGCCTTGCTATTACCTCACTTCTTCCCTCCCAGCTAATGGACAGTGTTTTACGTATCAACTGGCAGCAGTTTTTGGCCTCAGAAATAGAGATATTTGAAAATGTAAGAGATTGTGTGTGTGTGTATATATATATATATATGAGATCTGGAACTATTTTTCTGTTAAATTGGGTTAATATTTCCTGATTTGCACAAATAGACCAATTCCTAATTTAAAACCTTATAAATAGGGAAGAATTCCCTTAACAAGGGGAAATGGATAACTACTTTGTGAAGTTTTGGAAATATTTGGAGATGTTGTAATGAAAGGGCCAATAAAAATGTAAATTATCTCAACTGTATTTATCATATATTTCACCTAGTTCTCTGGCAATGCTGCTGATTTTGATAGTAAGCAGCCTACTACATTTTGTAGCACGATTTAAAAAAAAATGAAACCCATAATATTTGCATTTAATTATCTGCCACGGAAGGTATCTCTTCCATTTCAAATTAGTTGAGCAGATAGTTTATATTCACCAAATCTTTTTATCTTGGTCCTGGTTTTTACTGTAGGTGGCAGAATTGTTCTATGTAAGGCATATGAAGAACAGATTAAGAAACAGAAAATGGTTAATGATTTATACCTCCCCAGTGTGAATAATTCTTGTTTCCTAAATCAGCTGCCTTATTTTTCTAATAGTGTCAAAATTATCAGTAAGCAGGTAGAATTCATAAGCTGTGTTTTTTAAGAGGGAGGGGGAAAGCCTTTCTTCATAAAGACTGCCTGACTGAATTAGAAGCTGTAGAATATTTTGTAAAGTATAACTGCTGTGAAATGCTGATACTTGGAGCAACTTTTTGGGAACGTATATGAACTGCCACATATGCATAGCTTCCTCTGAGCGGCTGAGGTTGGAGGAAGAGTTAATTTTTCCACCAGTGTAATGTCAAATTCTTTGTGTATGGAGGAATTAAATTCTTACACAAAATGCATGTTAAACATGAAGCTGGGATACTTTAGACACCTTTGTAAGGAAACAACTCGTTTAGGCTAAAGTACGTATGCCTACGCTGAGCAAGCGTGGGTTCTGTCTGTCAAGTGCATTGTAAGAGCCTGGAAGGACCGAGCTGGTCTGATGGTTACCTAGATTAACACTTTGACAAAAGCTCTGCCCTTGATACCCTTATTCAAATAATTTTGTTTTGGAACATTGGATATAATTTCTTTGTTACCCAATGTAATAAAATTTAAGCATAATCTCTTGTGTCCTCATGACAGTGTTTCTGAACTTTAGATTACAGGGAAAAAAAAAAGCAATAAATGCTTTCAGGAGGAGGGAGAGTTAAATTAGACTCCTTAGGAGATCAGACATTTGAGGTCTAGAAACTCTTTGTGGAGCTGTGGAGGGGAGTAGAGAATTCCAAAGATGTCATTTCCACCACCCCCACCTCCTTTCTCCAGCTTTAATGATGCCAGTTCTTCTGTTTAGTATATGTTTTCATTGTCCACGTTGTTACACTCCCTGGCTGTCCTTGGCCAGTGTGTTATTGCTACTCCTAAAAGGAGAGGAAAAATCCTCTCTCTGGGCTTCCCATTTGTTCTAAATTTTGTGGTGGGTTTGCTGTTGTGGAATTTTTAAGCACTATTGCTTAGTGGTACTCTGGAGACTGATGTTGCCCTTCTTTGCAAGGTGGGAAGAGTTAGCTAGGCACATAGCTGTAACTATCAGAACACAAGGGAAAGAAACACCAAGATTTCTTTTAAAATTATGCCACATTTGACCAAAAACTTTCTACATTTTTGGTGGTTTAAAATGAGAGTGAAGCAGATATAGCACTGGCTTGCAAACCTCTCCTCAAAGCTGGACAAAGTCTAATTTTTTTTTCCTCCTCATAAAAGTAGAATTGTTGACTAAATGCTTGCCTTTGGTTTGTGGACATCTAGACATTTTTTTTTTCCCCTCTGATTGGCTTATTGCAGTATTTTGAGTAGAAAGCACCCTTTACTCACAGTAAGTATAACTTTCTTCCCTGAAGGATTCTTTGAAATAAAATGGAGCCACTTTGCAAATGCAGGTAGTATAAATTCTCTACATGGGTATGAATGTGCTCCTTGCCTGAGCACACCAGAAGCAAGAACAGAAGCTGGAAGGCTCCCATGGCAATTTATCCATGGATGCTTTGAAGTGCATTTTTATTTGATTTCACTTACCCTTACAAACTTCTGATTGAAGTTATGTGGGATTATGTACAGGTATGTCACATGACTGGTATGGAGGATATGAGAACGTTTGTTTCTGTAAGATTGACAAGGTCCTTGACCAGATAAATGTGATGAAAAGAAGGGGAAAGCAATAACCAAATACAGAGACACAGACTTGACAGACAAACATAATGGGACAAAGACAAGAAACAAACAAAAATTATTGGGCTATCAGGAAACTCCAGGCAAATTGGGACTTTACAACTGATAAGGCTGCAAACCTGAGGGTCAGGATGCTGCAGGGGGTCAGTGGTACTGCACAAACTGATGGGGGAATGTGCAAGGGAAGGGGATCAGGGAGGAACAAAAGGGGCATAGACAAAAAGTGGTGTAAAATGGGTCGGTCAGTTGTAAAATGGGGCTGGTCAACATGCCTGTCTGCCTGAGCCCTGCGCCTGATCAGCACAGTCTGGTCTTCTGATTAAATCCTTTCTTAACATTCTGTCTGTGTGCTCTCACTCTGTGTCCCGTTTGTGTCTGTGAATGCTGCAGGGATTAGGTGCCAGCTGCTGGGGTGTTGGTGTGAACGGATTTGGGGCTGCCGGAGTCAGACTGGGGCTGTGGGCAACCCTGGCCTGTGGCATCAGCTACTGGAGTGGGTGGGGGTCTCAGCCCTGGCCACTGGAGCAGGAAACGATGTGGGCTATAGCAGGACTGTGGGTCACAGCGTGGTGCTGGCTGCTGTGGGAGCAAGTGTATCTTCCTCAAATCAGGTGTGTGTGTGTATTCGCTAGCAAATGTCAAGCAGGACCCAGCTGGTGAGTAGGAGACCTGTGGGGTGGATAAGAGGGCCAGGATCTGGACAGGGGTGTTGGATGGACAGAGAGGCTGTGTCCGTACTTGGTGGATCTGCAAATGTGCGTGTGCTTGTGAACCAGAGTGTGTTGTGTGTGTGCCTGCACTAGTGACCTCCTGTCTCTACCAGCTGAAAAGGAAGGGAGGGGGTTTGGCTGTGCGGGCCTGTGTTTTATGTGAGTTCTGTATGTAAGTGCTGCTGAAGGCAGCACCTCGTCTGCGGCAGCCTGTGTGACCAGCCATTTCAGTGTCCTCTGCGTGCCTGTGTCCGTGTACATCTCTGGGTCGTGCGCGCAGCTTCGCTACCAGTTGAATGTGCCAACAGGAAAGCAGAAGCCGTGTCTTTCAGGCTGGGCAGAGACCCCCGGCACTGGCTGGGGCTCCGGTGGCTGGGCAGGAGGGTCCTGGGAAGGAGCTGCTGGAGGTGGCTGCTGCTCCCAAGGTCTCTTAACAAAGTCCCTTTTGTTCTAGAAAAACTTAAATGAGAGGAAAACCATACTGCTGAGGGTTTTTTAAGTGTGAAAAGCAAAAGAAAGATTAAATAACTAACATTATTAATGTAAAAGTTTCAGGAAAATATGAATATTTGAATTTATGAAAAAACTTGGCTTAAAGACTCAAATATTTTTGAACAGGAATGAAAGAATAGTTTCCCTGTTTTTGAGCTTCAGCTCAAATATATAGATCCTCAGATCCTACAAGTTTAGCATTTCTATAGACTATAAAAGCAGCCTTTTATTGACTAAAACTGAAATGTATTTGTACTCTTACCACTTCTAAAAAAAATAAATCAACCCTATTACTGAGTAGAATTGAAGACTGCCTTCAATTGCTCAATTTGTAAGAAATGTGTTTACTTTACAAAACTGTAATTGGTGATATATATTTGTGGGAATATTTTGACTCTCGAGAGATTTTTGGCACTCTGCATGCTAAATAGTGCTACCGCAATGTAACCATTTATCATTAGGGAGTCTTGAAGGTCTACAGCATTAATGCTGCTATGCACTGCTTGATATGACAAGACTGGTGTTTCTATAGATTACTCATACCCTGTTGTCAATGGGAAAGGTCATACAAAACTGAATTCTGCTTAACGTAATCATGTTTCTTAATTTTTATTTTCTTAATTTTAAACAAAATACTTTCTCCTTGCTATAGGACAATTGAACTAATCCTGTAGCTCTTAACTACAATTATTGGGCTGTTCTATTTTGGGAGAATAGGTTTATATTATCACTTCTCTATAAAACTATTCAGAGGTCACCTTTTGCAACATCATTTTTCTTCTAGCTTGCTCTAGTCACCATGAGGAGATTCTGTTCTCTGTGAAGTGGGAAGCACTATGCTAATATTGTTTAATGTGTTTTTCACAGGGGCTTGCTATCAAGTAACATAAAGTGATGTTCACGAGGTGAGGGTTACTACCTTTGTAGTTGCTCTCTGTATTAGAAGAATGTCGTACTTTAACATCTTTTTAATGTTAATGAAGCTATCTTACAAAAGGTTCTCAACCTTGTGTTTTATGAAGCTATCTTACAAAAGGTTTTTGACTTTGCATTTTATCCCAGAGAAAGCACAAGCAGAACTTTTACACTTTACTAAGTATTGCATACAATTTTATTTACATGAGCTGCAAACAGTATCAGTATCGACCCCATCCTTATTAACATGGTACTAAGAAAAATTGTCTTTGCTTCTCTCTGAGTTTGTGTGCTTTGACCTTCCTCTGTATCAATGTTCCCCTCATTTTCCTGTAGCAATAATGTTTCAGTGTTATACTACTCGAACACAGTGATGGAAACGATTTGCCTTGCCTCTTGAAACCAATGTGCTGTGCTTACATCTGCCTGCCTTGGTGAGCCGCCTTGCTGCTGTGGAGCCCAGTGGGGGAAAGCCCGGCAAGGGCTGTTTCCAGAAGCTAAAGCTGGCTGCCTGGTGGGGCTGCAGTAGTTTCCCTGAGAAAATCTGGAGACAAATTAGTAAAAGCTGTTTGCTTAAATATTTTGCTTTTTAATCAAAAGAGAGAAGTCAATTTTCAGAGTTTTTTTTTATTCTCAATGTGAGGCTTATCTCTGTGGAAAACATATTTTAACAGAAGCACAGGCCATTTTAGGGGATGGTTGTAACATTGTGGTATGGCCTGTAGAGGAAAGAGAGAGGTGAGAAATCTACAATTGCATAAGAATGCTTTAGGACATGCAATATAATGATTTGTAGGTCTGATGATTTTAGACCTACAAAGAGCCTTTGAAGGAAATTCTTTTGCCAGCTGACTGGCAGAAAAAATAATTTGAGTACTTCTCAAAATATTATCTGAGGAAAGAGATATAGTCTATGCTGCGTCTCAAATTCAGTTATTAAAAGGCAATATTAAAATACAGTAAATGCTGAAGAAGAAGTAAATGCTAAAGCCACAAGCATTGATGGGGTTTACACAGAATAAAGGTAAATATTTTGGAATTAAAAGAAGTTTCAGTAGCGTTTGCATGCTGGAATATTGCTGAGTTATTAGTTGTAACATTTCATCATTGCTGGATTACCTAAAATGTGTCCCTAGCTAAAGTCACCTTGTAGCTTTGCCCGTAAAATGTGCTGTTTATGGGACATTAACTCTCCTTACGTTTATGAAGGAGGAGAGGGCCTGGTCTTCCTCCTGTAGCCACTGGCAATCTGACAAGTCTTTTCTTAATTTCAGGCACTCCTGAGAATCGTGCCTGTCCTTCTTCCATACAATGAAGATATTGCCTAGTCCCTAAACATCTGACTTGCCTGTGTATTTTTGGCCTGAAGTATCTTTCTCTGTCTGGGAGAAAAGAGAGCAGGTGGCTGTGTCTCTGCTTGCATTTTAAGGGACAGTTTTGCTTTCAAGAGAAGTGAGAATAGGATTTGTTTCATATTACAGGGACACAGTTTATCAATATACAGCTTTTTTAATGAAGGTAAAGCTGAGAAAACTAGCTTCCAGGGATAAATAATGAACACAGTCTTATGGTATAGCTGGTATATTCTTATCCTTATAAGGAGGAGAGGAATCAAGGGATCTGCTTTGAAAGTGCTAACTGATTCCTCAACTGATGTAAGAGATCTTTTAACTTCAGCCTGGACTCAGTAAGGTATCAGACTTTTGGGAGAGGAAGATCACCTCGTAGCTAATAAAGATTCAATTTCCTACTTCAAAATCCATGCAGATGCATCATTCATCTATTTTTGAAGAATGATTAACACTAGAACATTGTTAATGATTGAAAACGGCGAAGTCGAGATTGGATAGGTGGCTGAAGGATCATGGAAAAAAAGAGGATTATTGTGCCAACAGGGGATTGGAGATCCTTGAACACACTGGATCCATTTACTGACTGGATTTTCAGGAGTTATGGAATTTTTTTTTCTTTTTTTTTTTTTTTAAAATGCAATTAAACTGAAGATGCTATCTGAAAACTAAACAGTTTTAAAATTTTACTTCTTACAATGGATTTTTCCTGACTCAGATAGGCGTTTGTTCTTGCAGTCTTACTTAACAGAACTGTAATGATGAGTGTTTAAAATCCAATTCAAGGGAAACTGCTTCTCTTGATTTGCTTAAAAATGAACTTCTAGGGTGGAGGAAGAATGGGGAGCAACAGCAAATTATATGGAAAAAAGACTATTCCATCTTCATTCATGCTTAGCCATATAAAACTCTTATCAGAGCAGACTCTCTGGCTGCAGGGAGTAATTTGTGTTTGTTTTTTTTTCTGCAAACAGAACAAGAATGGGATTTTTAAAGTTTGTTCAATATGCTAAAATTCTCTCCATTACATGTTGAAATAGGTTTTTAAGCTTCTTTTGATGTAGCTAAATACCAATTTGCCCACATTTCAGTAGTTTTTAGCATTTCTAATGTCTGCTGAATAATACATGTGAATACCTGATGTTTTACATGAAGAGGCCTATGTTAGTTCTTGAGTCAACATGGAAAAAAAACCCTCAAACATTTCAAGATCTGATTACAAAAATATTTTCCATGCCCTTTGAACAGATTCTTAAAATATGATATTTATTCGCAGTAATTGGAGCGGAAGGATTTTAGACATAAAGCAGCCTATCTATCCTAATATCTAGGATGGCTGAACTTGTCTCAGGCACCTCCATTTCTGACAGTGAGGCTCTGCCTGCTCTTTTGCAGACCTAGATTTGGTTTTTTGTTTCTTTTGTAGGCTTCAGGGTTTTTCTCCCCTTATATTCTCCCCGCTCTATAATGGTTGCTGGAATGGGGAAGGGAGATGTAGGGGAGATTTAAAACAGCTTGGTGTAAGCCCCAAAAGCAGCCTACCTGGCATGGTTAATTCTGGTTTCTAAGGGTTTGTGTGTCTCAAACGAAACTCCCGAAGCAGCACACACAGTTGGTCGCACAGCGCAGAGGTGCATGTACAGCATGGGGGACAACTTACGCCCACAGGGAGGTGAGTGTCTTCGGAGGTCATATACACAGAAAAGAGAATATACCATTAATCTAGGGCAGATATCATGTTTGTAGCTTGGTAATGTATTTGCAGTGGCACACACACTTTTTCAGAAATTTTTTCTTCCTTTTTAAGGGTCAGATCCTATTACTTCTGAAAGTCAGGTGGTGTTTTAGGCATCACCTTCACTGTCTTGTGCATATGTCTGTATATGAGAATATACTTACATTCTCACAATTTCTAGGTACTCTCTTTGAAAACTTTTGGGGCTACAAGTCTGTATTCATTGCCTTAACCCCAATATTTGCAATGTTACTTCTATAACTGGGAATACTGTTTAACCTGCAGTTCTTTGTTTTTTATCGGTTATGATAACCAGAAAACCAGCAATAGGGAGAACACAATATGTGGGTGGGAAAAGGGACCAACATGTTCTTTAACCTCCTACAAAGATCAAGCAATCAGCTGTAAAGACTCCCTTCTCCTCTAGACTGATAATTTGGACACCAACATTTGTGGTGAGGTTGTACCCTAGTCATACCTAGTAGTACTGAAATATATTTTAAAGCAATTATATCCTACTTATTGTTTAAAGGTACTGCTCTGTCACACTGTACAAAGAGTACAAATACTCTAGTGGGGAGATGGAACAAAGAAAACCATTTCTTGCTTTACACACTGAAACATCCCTAAAATTTGTTGTTGTCATGGTTTTTTTTCTTTTGCTTAGTATTGGACACAAGATTTTTATGCAATTAAACCTTATTGTCTAAATTAGAAATCCTTTTTTTAATTATTTGTGAGAAGGAAGAGAATCTAGCTTTTCTACAAAGAACTCCAGTGCTGGAGCCAGCCAGACTTTCATGTACTCTGTTCATCCATGTGATATCTCAAAATTAGCTTGTTTAAAAGCAGAGAGAAGCAATAACCTTTGGTTTTGACTTAATCTAAGAGGTATTTAGTCATGTGACTGAATAGGGAACAAATTTGCCTGAAGATCTTCAATAGCTCCCTTCTGAGAGTACATCAGCCTGTGGACAGAGCAAAATACTGCAGCCGTTGTCATTTTCCAATGACACCTGAGTTACCATATTTCACTGTGTTAGAAAAGCTCAGAGGCTGTCACTGCAACTACTCATTATTAATTGGAAAGACTCTTTGCAGTTCTGGAGACTGTGCTCCATTATTGTTAATTAAAAAAAAATCTCAGTGTAGCCTATTTAAAAAAAAAAAAAAAAAAGGCTTATGCTAAGCATATTAAAGAAGGCATTAAACACTGCCTGTGGCATTGTTCCCCAACACTGCTGGCCTGGGGGCAGTGATACTGAATGAGCCATGTGCTGCAGGCGTATTGTACTTTGTTCTTCCCTCCACCTTGAATTCAACTTCTTAATTTCCTCTGCCTGTGAGCAGTGTTGGGGGGTATCATGGGCAAACAGCTCTCATGAGAGTTAGGGACAGAGGGCTGGCCTACAGTGCATCTCCCTTTGTTGCCTCTTATCTGTCATGTTTGTGCTGCTCGTTATGGAATTATTCCCAGAGCTAACTCAATTCTATGAAAAGTTTCTTAAACTGAAAAATAAGCTTGTAGAAAAGCACATAGTGTGTTCAAGACCTGTCGTATGATGATGTTACTAATGCACACAAGGGGGCACAGTTATGCTTTCCCATGCAATTTTAATGTGTTAATCTAGAACATCTCAGGAAATTCAACAGACTGAAAATACTGGGTATTTAGTACGATAATATATTTAGTTGTTCAAATTCTGAGTCGGCATTTCTAACATGTTAAACTATAGTTTAACCCCCATCTCTCTAAAGAATTGCTATGAAAAATAGATTTTGGATCTTCAAAATATATCAATAGAGCCCATCTCATGTAGGTATTGCACTTTAACACTCACACGCTAATGGTGAGTTACATGATCAGTTCTGAATTGTTGGTTTTCATCCACATTAAGTAATTACAGCTGATTTTGATAGCCCAGCTTTCCTTCCTCATAGGCTGTTGAGGAAGGTTAATTCAATAATCTGTATCACCTTAACTGTCATCATCATGTAGTTTTATATTTACATAGATCAAAATATCCACTTTTTCTCAGGTTCTTTGCTTTAGAAAAACCCAAAGCTAAGCCAGCATAACTCTTCATAGGCCGATGGAGAGAACAACAAATAATTAGTTGTGACGCTACTAGGAACGAATTTGAAACACTGATGCATGAATGCTGAAATGTTTCTATCATGAGCTCTTTAGAAAGCTTATGTCCCATTAAGGTATGCCATCATTTATAAGAAATATTGGGTGAAACTGGAGCTACTAACATTTAAACTTATTTTTCGTGCAAAAATCTGCTCCCCTAGAAAAACATTAGGGACTTGATTGTGTTTGTGATACTTGAGGCCAGATCAGATGTAGTTTCTAGTTTAGACTCAATACCTATATCTTGGAAATATTAAGCTAATTCAACCTCAAATAGTGTAAAATAAATAATAAAAATTGCATGGAATTTCATCTTCAACCAAAAATTCAAGGGTGGCTACTTCATGAGCTTCATTTAATTGTTTCCCACCTTCACTAGAGGGTTGGTTCAGACAGGAACAGATTTAGGCATGAAAATTTGATCCTAGGTCCTGGAGTCTTTAGACAGAGCTCTCCCCCCCCCCCCCCCCCCCCCCCCCCCCNTATGCTTTATCTTGTTTTCCAAATAACAGCAAAGTGAGATTTTTACAGGCACTGAGGAAAAGTAGTTGTGCCTGAATTGTCTCTGTGGCAGCTGATACAGGTATGCAATTATTATCTTGAATGTTTGTAAGTAGGGCTCAGTCATGCTGGAGTGCAAACACAAAGCAATAATCTCAGAGATGCTATAAGTTAAATGGACCTGATGGAGATACGCGAAGAGTAAGCAACACAGTGGTGGCAAGTGTTCATGTTAATGTCGTGATTATTTCAATGATAGGATTTAGTTAAAGTTTTCTGAATCGAGAGTCAAGAGAAGGCAGCAGGTGTGTGTGGGGTCCTGTTCTTCTGCAGTCATCAAGGAGAATTCTGAATATGTTATGGTCATGAAGATGAACCTTTTGCTAAAACACTGAAGTGTGGAAATGTGGTGAGGGAGGGGCTAGAGTTCCCCCTTGTGCCGGGCTGTTTCCAGCAGTTACATATGCGTACAAGAGTGTACTGTTGTTTTAGAGAGCTGCTTCCTTGTCTAAAGGGACAGGGCTGAACACATCTGGGGAGTCTGAGCCTACCCAGGGGGTGGCCGGAAGGCTTGCACTGTAAAACCAATTGGACCACTGAAACCAGTAGGAAAGATGGTGTAAGCTAGGGCCTACATATGCTGTTGAAACAATATCTTACCAGTCTCTGTACTTTTTGGAGCCTGTCCCAAACATGTCTTGGGACACCTAGACCCAGGTCAGCTATGTAGCTTTACCTAGGAGACATCTTACTGAAGGCCAGCAGTAACAATTTCCCCTACCCTTGACATTTCACTATTGTACTTGGGAAAATAGGTTTGTATTTCATTTGAAAATGAATGGGAATACCTTTCTGTTAACCTGCTACAGAAAGGACTATTTCTGCCTATATTTGGAAATAGCAATGCACAGTAGAAGACTTTGTTGCCCTAGAAAGGTCAAGACTTTGGTTTAAAAGCAAAACAGTTCTGCCAATGTAGCTGGTATAAAACAAACTTGGATTCAAAGATGTTTGAGAACCCAGGGCCTGCTGGCTCCCAAATGCTTTGCTGATACAGTGTTGAGGTGTTGACTAAACATAAAAGTCTTATACATGCTTTGTAACAGTTGTAAGATTTTACTGTATATGAGGTCTAACTGGAAGCCATTATCACTGCAGGAGAGAATTATTTATATTACATATTACTTTATATGTAAATTAATATCATGCAGGACATAAACATTTTATGCATATAACTAATTTTCAATACATACACTCATGCATACCCTTGTCAGTGCAATGATATTAATTATAGGCCAACTGTGCCTGTCTGATCTTACAACCTTACAGTATTCTCCGGTGTAACACTTCATGTATTCTGATGATGTGAATTTCAGCAATAATGTCTTTATTTCTTTTGAGAATGCCTCTGCAGAGTTCTGTAAGAAAGTCTGTAGATACTGAATTTAGACTAGCCTACTGCAAAAGGTCACCATTAATTTCTAGGGAATAATTGAAATAAATTTTACAAAAATCTAGACAAACCTATGCTATTATGACTGTATGGCAGCAAAAAAACCCCCATAAAATCAACAGGTATCATTCTGAACAGTAGATAGACATTTCTAATTCCTTTGAATGCAGGGAGTTTTGAATATAGGCTGTGGCACAATGGAGTTAGTGGCCTAATTTTGAGGACTGTTGAAGCTAAAGCTTCTTTTCTGTTGTTGAGCAAGTAACTTTTATATCACAAAGATGCTTGCAGTTTCATGGCGAGAATCTTTGTGAGGGGAAAATGGTTAACTGATTTCCATCTGCGATCAATATGAAGCTGACACAAAGTCTTTGCTTTAGCAGTTCTAATGGAGGTGATGAGCTGCTACGTGAAGGGTTTATACTGGTGTTATTTTTGCTCCTTCACTTGCGTATTATGTGTATGTGATGTAAAAGGGACTTGAATGTTTTCTTTGTTTCTTCCTCTCTGCCTAGAGGAGCTTGCAAGATTAATTTTTGGTGCGTGACAAAGCGTCTCAGGCTCTGAAGAATTTATTCACAGAAAATCTAAGCAATGACTCCCAAAGACTGCGTGTAGGTTGATGTTACCTGAACAACACCAGCTGAAGATTTTTTTTTGTTCATGAAGTGAATGCCTATACTCTTTGTCTATACTTTTCATTGAATCTAAGATTATCTCTGAAATGATCTTTGTGTCATGATTGAATAAACACAGTCACCGCTTGGAGAGAATGCAGAGGCAAATTCTCGTTAGCCATAATAAACAGTAGTAAGATAAAGAAAATAGGCATGCCTGGATGGGCTGTGATTTCTAACACTACAATCAAGCACAATGAACATGCAGATCAAAAATAAGTATGGGTTGTAGCTGTTTATGGAAATACAGCTAGGAAGAAGCTGTGAGGAGCTAGGTTGAGAGATAACAATGTGTAGGAATCTCTAATTTACAGTTGAAGTGACAAAAATATCTTGGGGACAACAGGGACAACTTCCAAAATGGCTTTTCTTTTCTTCTAGACAAATATGTTATGAGAAAAATACCTGATCTTGGAACAGTGGTATGCCTTAGTGTGAAGAAAATCTAGGACGGGTTAAGAAAACTTCTCTAGATGGAGTTGAGGGAACCTGTTGTGTCTGATCAAGAAATGATCAAAGCAAAATAATTTCTAGAGATGCAAGCTTTCCTTTTCTCTGCTACTAAGCCAAAGAATGCCTACATTGTCTGGTTTCTGAGACACATAAGCCTGGATGTGTTGTTAAAACTGATTTTGCTAGTGTTCACTGATCTTATTGATCTCTTTAGATAGCCTCACATACTGTACAGAGTAATGGTAGAAACAGCCTTCAGCAAAACCTAGAAGAGACTATCTGAAATGACGGAATGAGAAGTTTTACCTGGTGACTCTGCATTTACTTAAAGGAAAGTTTTTCCATTAAAGTCCTGTCCTGTCTACATGATCGCTGGCAGTTATGACTGAGTATCTTAGTATTTAATCAGTTTTCCTCATAGAATCTGTGAAGTACAGAATGATGTTTTATCCATTTATAGATTTGGGGGGTGGGTAGGGGAAACAATTGCTTAATATTTTTGAGCATTTTGCTTTAAGGTCCTTGCTCAGAACAATAGCAATTTGATACTCTAGTGAGGCAGAGGTCTCCCAGGTTTCATAAAATTGTTGACATACATGAATGGAAGTGTTAGAATTAATATCTTTTTGCATCCCAACTGGAACTGCTTTCATAAAGCCAACAAGACTGGAGTGCCTTGTGTGGATGGCTTTCTGTGAATGTAAAAATGATAGTTCTCAAAAGTTTTCAAACTGGTGGATGCTGATATTGTAGAGGGTCTGGCAAACATTTAGGAAATACTTCCTTTAATGGTAAGACTGTCTTCAGCTATGATCTAGGACTTGGGAAATTAGCTCCATAGCTTTGTCCTTGAATTGCAATCTTACCTTGCCATCTAATTTCCTCTATATTTTACTTTATGTTTCTATCTTTAAAGTGGCTTTAGTATCTCTCCTACTGGATGTTCTGAAGATTGGCACACATATACTGCCTTGAGGCTTTCAGATGAACAGCAAAATGGAATTGCAAAGGTTACTAGTTTTTCTATTTGCTGGCAATCTAGAAAGTGCTGGTATTCCTAAGGGTTAATACAAAAATAAATTTAGCTTAGCACAGTTGTCAGCCAATTTAAGGTGAAGATTTCAGAGATTAGTTCTGACAATCCTGTGGAACACACCATATGTCATCTTTTGAAAACTGAAGACAGTATTCCTTCTGGTCTTTGTTATGAACTTAATGAGGTTAGAGAAATGTCCTCTGTCTTTTATAAGACACAAGGGTAGAAGGCCTTGATTTGAAAAATACTGATCAACCATGTATCTTTAGTGAGAAAACAAATTGAATTATGCTGTTGGTTTTGTTCCTATGGTGCCTCTCAATAAAAGTTTCATCACAAAATGATTTAATTGAAATTGCTCATAAAACCTGCAATTTGTTACAAGCCAAAGTGGGACCCAGTAAAGGTGACTGACTGCTTGTTGTGAGTTTGCTTACTGTGTTTCAGGATATCTAAGCCTGATGGGATAAACTAATAACTATAACAAAGGTGGAGGAGCTCTTGACTGCAGAGCTATGGTTCAACCTCAGCCGCCAACTGAGACCCACACAGCCGCTTGCTCACTCCCCCCTGGTGGGATGGGGGAAAGAATCAGAAGGGTAAAAGTGAGAAAA
Organism: Sula dactylatra; assembly: GCA_013389905.1. Lineage (NCBI taxonomy): Eukaryota > Metazoa > Chordata > Aves > Suliformes > Sulidae > Sula > Sula dactylatra. The sequence continues at coordinate 26,645 of WEKW01008360.1, forward strand.
CCCATGGGTTGAGATAAAGACAGTTTAATAGGTAAAGCAAAAGCTGCACATGCAAGCAAAGCAAAACAAGGAATTCGTGCACTACTCCCCATGGGCAGGCAGGTGTTCAGCCATCTCCAGGAGAGCAGGGCTCCATCACGTGTAACGGTTACTTGGGAAGACAAACGCCATCACTCTGAATGTCCCCCTCTTCCTCCTTCTTCCCCCAGCTTTATGTGCTGAGCATGACGCCATATGGTGTGGGATATCCCTTGGGTCAGTTGGGGTCAGCTGTCCCAGCCGTGTCCCCTCCCAGCTCCTTGTGCCCCCCCAGCCCCCTCGCTGGTGGGGTCGGGTGAGAGGCAGAAAAGGCCTTGGCTCTGTGTAAGCCCTGCTCAGCAGCAATGAAAACATCCGGGCATTAGCAACACTGTTTTCAGCACAGACCCAAAATATAGCCACATACTAACTACTATGGAGAAAATTAACTCTACCCAAGCCAAAACCAGCGCAGTGGGGATCACTGGAGGAATGAGCCACAGTCTTCCTCTGACTGAAAGAATTGACATGCCCTAATGCCAGCAACCCCCAGGCCAGTTACATTGTGATGATGTTTTCATTGTTCCACTGCTCCAAATATAATGAATATTGCTGCTATGACAAAGAAGTAGTCTTTAATATGAGCAAAAAGACTGGAAATAACTTGTGCATCTACCTGCCTTGCTGGCTGTATTTTCTGCTATCTCAGTCTCTTAAATGACAACTTGAAGGTTACTTGGTTGCTGTGCTATTTGTTCTGATCATTTTGGGTATATGTGTCTCTTTCATCTATCAAATAGTTGGCCAAACATGCTTCTAAATTTAAGTTTTCAATATTAGAAGATCCTGAAAACTGGACTTGTAGGTTTTGACTATTGTTCTTATGTAGTTGTTATTCTGTACACCAAATTGGAGCCAAATGTTTGTATTTTATGTCTGTCTTCAGCACGTTACAGTTAAGAAATACTTGTAGAGATTTTCCTTCTATTTTATTAAAAAAATTGCCTCATTTTAAACAAAAATCCTCCACACTTTATGCTGTCCATTTGATCTCTCCTTTTATAATCAAACCTAAATTTTGAAATACAGGATTTAGGGATCATGCTAGGTTCTTCTTTTTAATTTAAAATTAAACTGGGAAAATAAAGAAGAGCTCATCATGTTTTTTCTTTCACTGTTGAAAGTATTTCAGGCAACTGAAATGAGAAATGTGTCATAAATGAAACCAAGGTGATAGAAATAAAGTACTTTTTTTGAGTCTATCTAGGATTTGGATCAAGAGATTGGAAGTTTTTCTGACTTTGCTATTGATTTGCTAGGTGATGGTGTTTAACTTCTCTGTATGTTTCCGCAGTTGCTCTTATCTCCTAAGATTTTCTTACACTTTGCATCCGTATTTTTTTATTAACTGCTGTGTGGAGGGAGGGGAAAAGTAAATAAGGTGCAAAGGGAGACACTGACTCCTTACTTATCCAAATACTATCAAACTATAAGAAATCTTATTTTCTGGAAAGAGTAATAGCCTGCAGAATACAATACTGATAATTCTAAATGGAGTGAAGTCTGTGTATATTTAAGATGAATGATCAAAAGAGCCAAGTGGCACAAAGCACAAATGGGATATGAGAAACAACAGTAATAATGGAGGCAATTAGTTTACTTTCTCTGAGAGAACAAGATGGTTGCTGCCAACTGAATATCAAATTGCTTGGCATCTGGGGATGGTGCATGAGCGGGCAGGAGCAGAGTGGTGAATTGGCAGTGGTTATCCTTTTCTCTGTTTCCCAAAGAGGTTCTGGGGCTGCAGCAGATGGGAGAAAGACATCCCTTTCTGGACAAGCAGGGCTGACCTGCCTTCCAGGACAGAGGCGACCTGCACTGGTGAGCTGAAACTTGCTGCAGGTAGCTTTTTGCAGAGGTTATCCTGGAAATGCCTCCAGCCCAGCCTCCAGGGATGAATTAGTACTTTCCCAAAACCCAGAATATCAGGATGCATTTAAGTCTGATGAGATGTTTTTGACAAGGTAAATGAGACGGGGAGCGTTTGGTGAGTAGAGATGGATGACTTCCAGAACATGAGATTCAGATATCTGATTTCTACATTGAAAATGTAGCTCAGGTTATGGCTAAGTCTGCCTGTGATGTGAAACAAAAAGTAAGAAAATAGTGAGGTACTGCTGAACTGAGGAAAGACAGAAGGCTAGAAATGGTGCCCTGTGGCTGTTGGCCTGTAGGAATAGATTACTAGTCATTGAATATCAATGGAATTTAAATTCTGTAGTGTGACTGTCCTTGGACAGCTTTGTAGGAAATACATTTGGTTGTTAAAAGGTAACTAAACTAAGTCATCCTCTCGTACTCCATAAGCTAGCCTGTTAGGGAAACTCTTCTCATTGAGGAAAGCTGCTATGAACAGCTTTGTTTTTTGCTGGTAATGCTGCTGATAGTAAAGTATGAGTGCAAGATATGTTTTTTTCTAAAAAAATATTTACTATATCTTTATGGTGAAATCACTCATAAATTACAAAATTTAAAGCCTTCCAGCATAATTTCAGGAGTTTCAAGTAAATGAAGTACATATGACCTATGCCTGCTTAACAGAAACCTTTTCTTATGTGGAATTATTATCCAAATTAAAAGTACTTTGTACATTTTGTACAGAAAAAGCAGAAACAGAGAGATGAGCCTTTGCTTTCACAGCAGGCATATGATTTATCAGGCATTGCATTCTTTCCCTGGGGGAAGGTAGGTCAGCTGAAGCATGCAGTGGGGGATGTAAGGTTTTTTATTTTATTGCCTCCTTTCTGTTACCTGCAAGAGATGTTTTGTACTCACATGTCAAGATAGCTTTCGTTAAGACTGCTTTAGAATTAGCACTATTAAAAGCAAACCATGGGATTTAAAATTTGTATGTTGCTAGGATAAGTTCTCTGTTGTGGTAAAAAATTATAAATTATTTTCACAGAAAAGACAAATGCATGAAAATACTTGTTACTGTGAGAGACGACAGTTCTATGGTATTATATTTCGAAAAGCTGCCAAAAAAAATACTGTATGAATAACTAGCAATGCTCTGAAATGTCTGGTGCTGTGCCTGCAAATTGCTCCTTGGCATGAAATGTGTTTTGCAGCTCTTATAAAGGTACATCAAAGCCTGGGCTGGGGGAAAATTCAAACTAGTGGGCAAAGAAAAAATCCTGGGTGCAAATAGTTGATCGGCCCAGAGTGAGATGAAGCCAAATATTGTTTGCTCTGCATTGTCTGACAGAAGCATTGAGCAAAAAGTACACTCAGGCCAAATTTGCTGTGTGCATAAACAAGCTGAACGTCACTGAAGTCAGCTGTTTGCACCAACAGTGAATTTGCCTTCCAGGTTTTAGACGATTCTTACATCCTTTAATGTCAGAACATAAACCAACATTCATTACAGGGTCTAAATTAACTAATTATACAAGTTTCCTGTTTCTTGCTGTAGAGGTGGGGGGAAAGCTCCTGTTTTCTACTGAGGAGCCTCCTGCCCTGGTTTGCATCACTTGGATCTGGCACAGGGAAATTTTCTGTGGAGCCACTCAGGGGGAGATCGATATAAAGGGTAGGGGTCCCTGCCCAAATGTGGCCCATGGGGGGTCAAACTGGAGAACGCAAACGAGCCGCGAGGCTGCAGCAGGTGAGGTGAGGAAGCATTTTTGTTCTCTCTCTCTTGACTGGGTCAGACTTGAGGCCTTTGAGTGCTGCTTCTCACCACCTACGTACATGTTATAACCTTTAGCTCTGCACTGTCTATTCAGATCAGTCCTAGAGATATTTTGAATTGACTGCTGCAAGACCTGCCCTAATCTTGCTTTTCTTTTAGCCCTGTTGCGCGGGTGGGTGGGTGGCGTTGGGAGCCTACACGGGGGCTCAGTTTGGGGCCTGTCAGAAACAACATTGCTGGCACCCACGCCAGCTTCCCCTCCCTCCCGTGCTCCTGCCCTGCTCTCCTGCAAGCAGCCGAGGTAGATGAACAGGGAAATCGCTTGTAAACAGTTAATACTCTGCAGGATGCATCCTGATACAAGGGACTTGATCCTCACCAGGTATAGAAATGTACTGGTAATTGAAATCTGTTTTATTATTCAAATCCCTAAGTATTGATACTAACACATTAACTTAATTTACAAGCAAAGAGCATAGTTTTGCCGGATAACAATGGTGTAATATACTACCCACATCTGTTAGTAAGGTCCTCTGGGAGCTTCTCTCTATTTAGCAGTCTCTTGGAATCATCTTGATTTCACTGTTGTTGGCTTTTATTTTATTACCCATCTTCCAACAAGGGCAGAAATTAGGGTTTTTTTTTTTCTTTTACTGGTTCTGTTTTAAGTGACTTGATGTTCTTGAAGGACTGATTGTTTAAAATAAAATAATATTAAAAAAGCCTCCCTCCCCAAAACAGTGAAACTATTTAGGATGGACAAATTGCATTTTAAAGCTTGTTGGTTTATTTTCTTTCTGGCCATCTGCAGAAGAAAAATGTGATTCTTGTTGCTTTTTGAACATGGTCAATTTTCTACAGAATTTTTTTTAATTTATACAATTCTGTATTTTACACAGGCAAAATAAAATATTTTTCTTCGGAAAAATTAATTATAGCTGAAATGTTTTGGGATTATTCAACTTAAGCTTGTGCTTCTCAGCTGCCTCATGGGAAATAGAGGCAACTCATGAAGTGGATTGCCTTGCTTTTCTCTGCCCTCCACGTTGCCTTGTCCTCCATGAGGGAAAACCAATAAGAAAAAATATTGGAAATCCTATGATGCTGGGAAAACCTCTTCTGATTAGCTTGACTCTGTTTCTTAAACTTTTTTTACTACTTTTACTGTTTATTCGTGTACTCTGTGCTTTACAAAACATGACAAAGACCATGCTGTGTAGCTCTTATAAAATATCTGCCTGAAAAAGCAAAATGAATGAAGCTTAGTAGAATTTCTCAGACTTAGTCCCCCCCAATATCATGTTTAAGCAAGCTGAGTTTTTAGGAAGGATTTGAATAAGAAGTAATAGTTTGATAGCTGTGGAGTGCTAACGAGGGGAACAGCAATTTTTGATTTGCCTGACAACAAAAATTTAAGCTCAAGAGTGAAAACTTGGCATCGGGGCAGAAGTCATCATTTATTTGAAATTGATTCTGTATGTAGTTAATATGTTTATTCTAAGGATTTAGCTTCAGTAAAAGGCAAAAATTATCTGGCAAATGAGGAGCTTTTGCAACATTAAATAGCGAAGGTTACTGTCTATACGCTGCTTTCCTCTGACCTGTTAGTAGGGCCACTACGGGTGCTCTGCTTAATGCGTGGAAGCAGATTCCTATGTCAGTGCTGCTCTAGAAACAACAAAACCTGCTTGTGGAATCTGGAATAGAACTTTGGTCTCTTGTCCCAAGTTACTAGTGATAGGATGAGAGGAAATGGCTTAAAGCTGTGTCAGGGGAGGTTTAGATTGGATATTAGGAAAAATTTCTTTACTGAAAGAGTGGTCAGGGATTGGAACAGGCTGCCCAGAGAGGTGGTGGAGTCACCATCCCTGGAGGAGCTCAAAAAATGTGTAGACGTGACACTTCAGGACATGGTTTAGGGGACATGGTAGTGTTGGGTTGACGGTTAGACTTGATGATCCTAGAGGTCTTTTCCAATCTAAATGATTCTATGATTTGAGGAACAGGCAATTATCCTCTGATTTGGGATGAATGCCCATTCAGAGCCACTTGAGGAGCATGCTGATGCCACTGGTCTGAACTCCTGATGCTTCCTTGAAGGAAGCTGTAGGTTTTTAACTAGGAATGATACAGAGACAAATACCACAGCAGTGCCTGAGTAAGCAAGAGATTTAAGAGGTGGGGATGAAAAATTTGATTATATGAACTTTGTGTTTTGGCTTAGTAGCTTCCTCTACTGTCACAGAATTTCTGCTTATGAGCATATTTAAATGCCTCAAATTTTTGTACACCAATGAAGATAAAATTAATTCCATACCTCACATGCAGGTACTGTGAGAAAAACTACTTGAAAGACTGAAGCGGTCCATTTAATGGTAAGTGTTGTGTGCTAGAAATGACTCATGGTGAACACAGCCATAAAAAAAAATACTAACCAGTCCTCCCATTTACTAGTCTGTTTCTGCATGGCTTTTGCTTTTGCACATAAATCACATAGAGGTAGTCCTACTGCTGTTTTTTAAATGGCTCTTTTTATTCTAGGCATATAGACTTCCATGCTTAGATGTCTGATCCAAAGCTTACTAATAACAATAGAAAGACTGCCGTTGAGTTTGAAATGGTTTGGATCAGGCCCTTAATGTGATCTGCTCTAATGAAAGAAGATATTAAACTATGTGGAAAAATGAGATTTTGAAAACAGTGCTCTGTCCGTAGGTTACTTCTTGAGCTATGTATCTTAATTTTCAGACTACTAAAGTCAATGTGTTTATTTTTCTACAGGCTACCATTAAAGCAGCTATATTTTCCAACTGTTCTTTACTGCAAAGTGATATGAGACCTTTACATTTCGTTATTGGAGGAGGCAGGACTGCTGGGGAGAGGGCAGGCAGGCAACCATCAGAATTTCACATAGAAAATATGAAATTAATCTGATACATAACAGAACTCTGGGACTTTGATCACTGTATTTTCTGAATGGAATCTCTTTGGAGCATGTTCATTTTACTTGGTCTTATTTTAAAAATAATCTGTAATTTTTGGGAGAAACTGGAGGTATAGCTTCCAAATGAATGGTATTTTGTAAGGAAGTTGCATTCTATTTAATATGTGTAGTTGGATTTTTCTAAACCATTTCAATCTAAATACCTTCTAGATCTAGGTCCTGAGGTTTCATTTCCATCTACAGTGATTGTTTTAGTAGATATTTGGATAAACTTCTGAAGAGCTTGGATGGCAGAATAAGTATTTGATCCACCAAAATCTTCAGCTTTCTCTTGGACGAAGATCAAGTTATGAGCAAATACTATTTTTACTGCTGCTCTCATGTGTATGAATATTACTGAAAAGACATCTGTAATAATGTTCAAGGAGAATGGGTGTTGCATCTATTATGCAAGTATTATAATGTTTCTAAACCAGATAAAAATAATGTACTCTATAGACACTACAAAATGAACTCCAATTTAATTCCTCTCAACACTGTATTATATCACTCCTATTCGCACCTTGCTAATGATTTCAAATGTTCAAACAAGCCATTTTTAAACTGATCAAAGTCTATTGCAGTTCTAACACTGATTCATTTCACCATCTAATCAGGTCTCTGACAAATTCCTAAGTACTCATTTCCTTGGAAGTAATTTGCAAGTGGTGCTACTCAGAGTATTATGAATTGGTGCAATATCCGGCTGCTTGCTAAGAGATACAGCATGAAGCCTGTGTTTAGAAGAGCAAAAAGGATAAGCTCACTTGGTCAAACACTTTTTACATGTTATGACAATAGAGCAGACTTTGCACGTATCCTTGAATGTGGCTTTGCAACTGGCTCTTCAGGTCTTCTGTAGATATATAGCTGTTACAGCATCTCAGGATATGAATGCTTTTAACATTCGTGCTCTTTGAAATGATTGACCATACTGAGGCTTGTTCAGAGGAGGGTCAAGATGAAGCAAGCATTTCTCTGGCACTGTCCTATTCATATGTGTGACAGATGTATGAAAATGTGTGAAAGTCTAGCTTTACCGGATAGGGAGCAGTTTCTGTGTTTGCGTATTTCCAAATCTTCTAAGACTATCCTGAACCAAAACTCTCTTGGGCTTCCACCATTCCTTGTGCCAGAACCTCACTGCTCCCATCTATTTTTCCAAATACTGCACTTGCACTAAAGTCTCAGGGAGTTCCTTCTCTCCCTGCCTGCAAGGTGTGCTCAGGCTGTCTCTTACAAAGCAGTGTCTTGGCCAACAGCTTTGGTTTTTGCAATGTGTTCCTAAAGCAACGTTTATTTGTTCCCTCTTCTAAACGGACCGTCTAGTGGTTAGTGATTGCCATGGATTACACATCTATCTTTTAATAGAAACAAGGCATTAGTTTGTATACAGTAAAAAACCTATTAACTTGACCACAGAGGTAACTAGAATTGTAAGGTCTCTGGTAACCTTCAGTTTGTACTGATGTTATTTCATCACCTCTTCTTTGTCTTTTACAATGCATTTCCCTCCACAGACAGCTGTTTCGTTATGCATGTTGAGGAATTTGCAATATTAAGCTGGACCATGTTGTACCATTAATGAATTTCCAAGAATTTGATATTGCTGTTTTTCCAAGGATACTTCAAGTACACTTTTATTTTAGTTTACATTTCTTCATTGTAATATTTAAAGTTGGAAATAATTGGTTTTCATATCCATTTTGCTGGTTTTATTTAACAATGCAATCTCCAGCATTTTAATGGGACCAAAATAAAAATCTGCTCATTATACTTACCCGTCCTTTGTAAGTTTATAGTAGGGACTTTACTGATGTCAGAGCTGAGCTGACATCAGCAAAGTTCTGTTTGCTAGCCTGCCACTTCTGCTCAGGAAATGCTAATCAATTAGACTAGAACCACTTAGGATGCCTGCATGCAAAAATTCTTGCTGCTCTTCATCACTTGGTAATTTAAGAGACAAAATTCTATCCATAGGTAAGGATAGATACTGTGTTAGCTAATGACTTGTATGCGTTGACTGTAACACTGCAGAATTTTTCCCTTAGTGATCTTTTTAAAATACTTAAAATTGAGAGGAGATTGCTAACTAGATAATAATGGTCTTTACACATCAAATTAAGTCCAAATATGTCATGTTGTTTACTTTGATTTAGGAATGCTTTAAACATCAAGCTTCATAAAATAACACACCTCAAATCTGAAGACCTCAAAGAACTTTGCGGATACAAAAGATTTAGATAGAAACAAAGTTCAGTGGGGGAGGATTTAGGTATGGAAATGCCTTTAAAAAGGAAACAAAGAAATTACAAAAAACCTGAAATGGACTCTAATTTTGCGGTATCAACTGACAAGGGGGTTAAAATGTCTGACAAAGAGCACAGAAAATTGCACAGAAAACCAGTGGAACTGTGGGGCTTTTGCACCTCTGTAAGTCAGGACCACTGCCCACCTTCATCCTGGTTCCCACATGCACACGCACTTTGGTGAGTGTTTGAGAGTTCCTTCGCATGGGGAAGTAGACTTGATCCAGGGCAGAGACTTTCACACGAATCTTGTGATATTTATCCTGTAGAATTAGAGGGCACCACTCCGTTGCTACTTTGAGATGAGGGTTTTGGATCTAATGGACAGATGCCTGTTATTGGTAAGGGCTTGCTAGTCTTGCTGCACCATAACCAGATACAGGATTGGAGCACAGCCTGCTTCAAGGGGCTGAGCCAGAGGAAGAAAATTTTGTTGGGATTGTGGATGGATTGTGATCATCAGCTATAGGTGCAAAGTTATGAGTTCCTGTTCATTACCTGCTGAAAAGGAGGTTTTAAGGCTTTCTGCAGAGTGAAAAATTTGGAGCTAACTGCATTTAGATTTGTCCTGTGGAGAAAAGGGTTTATTCTTTTCTTCAGGAGAGAAAATTCTGGAGCTTTTAGTTTAATCTTTATCTTCTCCGCCAGTAGAAGGTGTCCAGAAGACCTGGAAAGTTTGAGAGTTGCACTTACCCAGCTCTTTGCGCCAACAGGCTCCACTGGAAACACCAAATAGCAGGCTAGATTGGATGTACGCATTTTCACTTGCACTGAGGAACTGTGAATATTTATCCTGAAAAGACAGCATAATTTCATTAAAGAATTACTGAAGTTCAAAACATCTAAAAGGTATTTTGGAGATCCTCCTTTCAAACCTAGAACTTTGACATCAAGCTCCATCTTAGCTTTTTTACAAAGACTTCCTACCAAAATTAGGCTGAAGAAAACTGATATTTAATAATAAATTACATGAAAGAATGTCTGTATTGTGAAATGGAGCTCAAAAAATATTTGAGCCCCAAATTGAGCACCAGATTCCCAGCTTTACCCAGATGATTTTGGCAGATTTCACAATTATTCTCCATAGCTGCAGTACTTTCATAGAATCATAGAGTTATTAAGGTTGGAAAAGACCTCTAGGATCATCAAGTCCAACTGTCAACCCAACACCACCATGTCCCCTAAACCATGTCCCAAAAGTGCCATGTCTACACGTTTTTTGAACTCCTCCAGGGATGGTGACTCCACCTCCTCTCTGGGCAGCCTGTTCCAGTGCCTGACCACTCTTTCAGTAAAGAAATTTTTCCTAATATCCAATCTAAACCTTCCCTGGCACAACTTGAGGCCATTTCCTCATGTCCTATCGCTTGTTACTTGGGAGAAGAGACCAACACCCACCTCACTACAACCTCCTTTCAGGTAGTTGTAGAGAGCAATAAGGTCTCCCCTCAGCCTCCTCCAGACTAAACAACCCCAGTTCCCTCAACCTCTCCTCATAAGACCTGCTCTCCAGACCCTTCACCAGCTTCGTTGCCCTTCTCTGGACACGCTCCAGCACCTCAATGTCCTTCTTGTACTGAGGGGCCCAAAACTGAACACAGCATTTGAGGTGCGGCCTCACCAGTGCCGAGTACAGGGGCACGATCACTTCCCTGCTCCTGCTGGCCACACTATCCCTGATACAAGGCAGGATGCTGTTGGCCTTCTCGGCCACCTGGGCACACTGCTGGCTCATGTTCAGCTGGCTGTCGACCAATAACCCCAAAATACCATACTTTCTCAAAGAACAGAAAAGATACCTGAGAAAGAGTTGTAAGGCTTAAATAACATCTAATTTTAAAATATAAAAAATGAAAGAACTACAGATTTGGTGTAAATGAACTGGTGAGATGGCTGAAAATACAGCTACAAATATACACGTGTATTTAAAATACTGTCTATTTCCTGTTATAAGCCCAGTGAAATACTGAAGCATTTGATGAGCACCAGTAAGGTAAAGGCTGGGGGTTTTTTTGTGCTTTTTTGGTTTTTTTTTGTTTTTTTTTTTTTTTTTTTTTTTTTTTTTTTTACATGATGAATCCAGTGCCACATTGAGTGATAAGTGATGTGATTACTAAGATTTCCTGTAGTCTGACTTTTCTAGCTATGAAATCTCAAAATATTGTGAATTATATTTACACTTGAAATAGATTTGACTCTTGGCAACAGAGAGGCTGCATGGATGTGAAATAGTATACTAACAGTAGCTCCAGTCACAAAATGGTTTTGTGGACAAGCAACCCTAAGCCTATTATGAGAAGAGCTACAGCAAGTTGTTATGGTAACTGGAGCTGTACAGTAACAGGGTAGGATTAAATACTTGATTTTTTTCCCTGTGTGGACTTTTGTGAAGCATTGTTTTCCACATACAAAGAAGAAGAAAAAAATATTCAGAAGAAAATGAATGAGAAAATAGCCCACTCCAGTGTTTGTGTAAATTGGCTGTTGTACTTTCATGCAAGGCCTGGCCCCTCATAAATGATAGGTCTTGCCTCCTTTCAGATGGAGATGAATATATTTACTCCGCTGAAAGTGAATGTTTGTTTTGGTTGGATGTTTTTAATATGTTATAGCTTTTTGCTATTCCAATTTTATTATTTCTGGTATGATGATTCTTTTATTGTTTCCATATTTTTGCTTAGAGGGTGTTTATATCTTGAAATTTTGTGTCTCTGGGAAACTGTGCTTATGCTGGAATACTGCTGCAACAGGCAGCCTAGAAGTTGGAAGGACTCAGAGAAGAGGTGGGCATGACTGAAGGGACAGTGGCTACTACCTCCGTCCTTCCAGAGCCGGTGGCAACTATGCGGCACTCTAGTTATTCTGAATTCTCTTTAATAATATCTTTCTTTCATAGCTGAAAACTTGCTTCAATCATGTTTAACAGTGACATAAACGTATTTTTCTAAGATCATTTTCAGTACAAGTAATTTGTTTGACTCCCGCTTTTGTGTGTAAGTGTGTAAGACTACTTGTTATTACTCTCGTCGCGCCTGTTGCACCTCTTTCATATGTATTTACGCATTATTTTTGAGGGAGACATAATTTTTTTCAGCAGCATATCACAACATTTGACGAGCTCCTAGTATGTGCTTTGTCCTGTGAGAATTCTTGTTGCTTTTGTTTCATGAAGCAACTTATTTTTTGAATTTATTTTGCAGAATAAATATTCTGACAAAATATACAGCACTTTTATCAGAGTTCTGACCCTGGTTATCTGAGGCTCTTTAGCATTTAAAATGCTTACTAATATGTTGCTACAAATGCTGAAGTCTTTAGAGTTTAGGTTGCTAAGCAGGATCCACAAATTGTCTTGAACCCGCTGGTTACCAACTCAGTTGGATTAGAAGTGGTCAATTTTATCATGGTTATTTTTTTTCTAAAGCACTTCACTCTTCACATTTGCAGTCCACTTGAATTATAGCGCTGCTCAGAAATAAGTGTTAAACTTTACTGGCCATCAAAGCAATCCTCTGGTACCCTAGCAGACTCTCTCCTCTTTGCAGTTAAAAGCTGTAGCTATATAAAACACCACAAATCAAAGGCTGAGTCAACATCTCGCAAAAATAAAGGGGGTCTCCATTGTGTTGGTATTTCTTATGTTGATTTCTTGTAATGAATTCCCCCCTTCAGATGCATAAATTTAAGTATGTGCCACTTAAAAATTTAGACTTGCTGATTACGGAACATAAAGCAGACAGTGTGTATATAATATGCCAAGAAATAAGAAAAGAATAACAATGTAGATTGCAAGATATCATCCTCCTAGAGAATGATAAAATATGCATGGTTCAGATGACAATAACACAAATGAAATGCAACATTGTGCAGAAGTGAACCACAGCTCCTGACACAGCTCTGGCACTAACATGCGAGTGGTGATTATTCAAATGTCTCCATGATTAATTCAGTTTGCATTGATGCAAATAATCCTAGAGGAGACCTGTGAGAGCTAATGCATTTTAGTTCTGTGGCTTTCCATTGATAGCACAAAACAGCAAAGAGGAAAGTCATTTTCATGATATTAATAATGGGATTATAGAATCAGGTCATTTAAAAGAATGATGCTGACTCAGCTGTACTAGTGCAGGGTTGAACATAGAGATTAATTCCTGAGCATGCTACATAAAAGTCTGCTGCTGGATATCTCATTGCACTAAGGCATATTTCCTCCTTTGTAGGAAATATTTAAAATGACAGCAGTTGATTTGATGCCTTCTTCCCTGCTGTTAGGAATTCTTTTATAACATCAGAGCTCTTTCTGTTGAAGTATTTACCTTTTCCCTGTGAGAGGGGGTTTGCCTTTCTCCCTCCTCCTTTCCATGAACTGAAATCTGTTCCTTCTTTTATAATTCCCAGAAGGTCAGTGAAAGTCTGAGGGGATCATAACTGCTGTGCACGAATAGCTGCCTCAGCCAATGAATCTTATTAAAATTGGTGATGAAAGAAAGCAAACATTTCCTTTTTCTGAAAGGACATCTTCATAGATGTCACTGGAGGCAGGCTCCTGGCTGGTTCTTGTTACCTTAGGTAGTTCTAGTATTAGACATCTGTGCTTTTATTTTGCTTTTTTTATGACCAGGCCAATAAGCTTAACAGATATGCTGAAAGGTGATTCTTGCACAAGTTCCTTTGTGAGAGAGAAAAGAAAAAACACATTGCCATTGTTTTTTTGGTATTTTTTTTTTTAAGGTGCAAGTTACAAATGCACCACATAACAGTTTTGTGCCCTATGTTTAAAAATACAACAAGGAAAAAAAGAGAAGTTTAAGTCAAAATGCTTAAAAGGAGCCTCTACTTCATGGTTTTTTTTTCATATGGAGTTCTTGGGGCAGGCTTAAAAAAATAGGAAAATAATTTTTCTACCTTTGCAATGTACTGTTTCTGCATTAGTGATGCTTTTGTTTGCTTTGATGGAGAGAGCAAGAAAAGCCTATTTTTCTTTTGTGGAACTGCAAAATTATAACTGAGTTGAAAGTTAAACGCACATTTGTCCCTTTATTATTTCTTTCTAACATTGCATTTTTTTCTGATCCCAACTAGTTTATCTTTAAGTAATATATCACTTCTTTCCGAAGTAAATAAGAAAATAACGTAACACAATCTAGACAAAAACACTGCTGTATTAGATGGGGTCAGTTCATGAGATTTGTAGTTTGATCTTGCTGGTGGCCAGGAAAAAAAATGAGAGAGGAGAGCATTAGTGAAGGCTATTAGGAACATCATCTAGTAATTAGATACATGAATATTTCCAAGATTCTGTAACAACGCTGGAAGCTGAGAGACTTATTTTCCTCCTTAGCATCTTGGGTGGTAAATAATTGGGCTACTTTGGCCTGCCTGCACTTGAAAGTAAAGCTCATATTTTCTTGCTGAGAGTTGTTTCCACTCTTTGTGTTTTAAAATAGGTCAGATGTGTGCCATCCCCTTTGGCTCTATATTAAGTCATATCACATAGCTGCAAACTCACTGTCTTTGAGAAAGTTTCAGTTTGCTGTTTGGGAACACAGGCTTTGGTTGGGAGGATTAATTCTTACTGAGAGTGCAGCATGATAGCCTTGTTCCCACAAGGACTTGTTCCACAAGTATCATGTTATTTTCCTTCTCAAATGCCGAGATACTCTTTGGGTAGGATTTGGATCGGGGGTTTGTGATAAAGCCTTTGATGTTGATTCAAATCATCTGCCTCTTTCGTTACTCTCGCCAGGTTGGATTTGCACCTTGGTGCATTGCCAAGCATGGCCCGTGCTGTCCTGCTGATGCCCAGCCCATAACAACCCCACATACTCCCCATTCAACTTCATTGGCCTCACTCCCTCCTTGCCCTTCCTCCTCTGGGTGCAGGTCTCACCTGCTCCTCTGTAGCTGTATTGCAGGGCATTAATGCTGTTATCTGCCTTGCTGACTAGCTCCTGCAGTCGAAAAAGAATGAAAACCAAACACTTCTGAAAGGCTTCTACTCTCTATTGCTAATATCCAGATCATATCCATGGTCCTGCTGCCATGATGGCTGTTACGGGTCCATGTGCAGCCAAAGGGAAAGGGAAGGCAAGACCCTTGAGAATCTGTACTCCTCTGTCTTGGTCAGGTTTTCGAAATGAGATTCACTCATGAATTTATCACAATTTTGTGAAAAACATAGTTGAATGTCAAAATACTGATATGACATCCTGCACTATGCTTCTGCTGAACTAAACAGGGGTTATGTACTATTGAATGCTGAGTTATGTGAGATTTGGCTGCGTCCAGGACAGTTGTTGTCATATTTGTCTGCGCTGAAGGACTGGAAATTGGAATATTGCCTCAAAGTTTGCACAGGTGGGAGAATGACGTGGAAGAGTGAGTCATATCAATTTGAAATGGGAAAGGGGACTAAAAAGCATTCTTTTAATGTTTGTTTTTCCTGTTGGTGTGACTCCATTTTTAACCACTTTATTATTCTCTGTAGTTATTTTTTGCAAAGATATTTGCCAAGGATTAGTTTTTGTTTGGTTGCAAATATTGTATGGCAGCTGGAAGCCTTTTTATGCAGCTTTCAAATGCTGAGAAACTGGTTGTCAATGTGTGAAAAGTTCTTTGCTGGTACAGTAAACTGCCTTTCATTAGGATGTTGTGTATTTAATGATTGCTAGACCAATGGGGCATGTAGAATTTCCTGCTGTGGTCTCTGTACAAATTTATTGGAGAAAGACATTGGAAAACGTTGCTGGTGAGCAACAATGCATGGAAACGTTTGCATTTGTGTAAAAGTGATGGAAATCCTCAGGAACAGTTGCTAGATTAAAACAAAGCCTAAACCTTTGTGATTCTAGAGTTATCTACACACAAATACTGGCAGGTAGGGTAGACGTTAGGTTTTATCACTGCTTCTGGGCAGCCAGAAAACTCTCAAATCCAGGATTAAACTGTTTTTCTTTTGGAAGAGAAAAGTAAAATATTGTTTTCTCATTTGTTTGCATGCATGTGCAAAATTACAGAACAGCAACTATAAATTGGATCATATAACTTAGAAATAGAAGTCAATCTTTCAACTCTCACATGAAACTTTGAGATGTGCTGTCTGTCATAAATCTTGTCCCAGCTTCTCTCTGTTTTGAGAAGTTTGTTACTTGTCAGAGTCTGTGATTTTTTTGTTTGTTCCCATATTGGAAAGGCATGGCTCTCTGAATGCAGATGTCAAAAAAAACCCCAGTGAACTGGATGCATTGGATCAAATAGGTCTGACTGAGGAAAATATGATACAGCTCAGGCTAGAAGGGAGCTGCCACAGTTCTAAACTAAAGCTACTTGAGTGGTTTTCTGAAGTCAAAATGTCCAGGGATAAAAAGGCAATTTTTAGACCAGTGACTGGAAAGGAAGTGACTGACATAAGAACTGCAAGAAGGAGATCCTGTGTTGGCCTCTTTAGGTGGTATTTGAGGGCTGTTTTGCAGGCCAGACACTGCTGCTCTTGCTTTGAGCTAAACAGTAGGGTATATATTAAAAATACATTCCACGTTTTAATTTCCAGCATTTCAGTTTGGTCATGAAATTATGTCTGTGGTTATTCTGTTGATGTGTCCACTTTAGATTTTGGCTGTAAATA
Organism: Sula dactylatra; assembly: GCA_013389905.1. NCBI lineage: Eukaryota > Metazoa > Chordata > Aves > Suliformes > Sulidae > Sula > Sula dactylatra. Next base: position 43,273 of record WEKW01008360.1, read on the forward strand.
CAGAACTTGTATATATTTGCTCCAAGTCAAACATTCGTTATCAAGAGCACTGTGCTTCTGCTAACTGATCTCTCATGTGGCTCAGTCTTAAGAGGGTCAGTTATCTTCCAGACCTACTTAAAGTTTACGTGGAGATATTGCGAAGATCTGTTAGGATGGCATATTTGACTGCGACATTATGCAACCTGACAATATCTAGAAACAGCTGAGCTAAGATACAAGCAATTTAATGCATAACATAGTGCATTGTTCAGTTGTGTAAGGTCATATGACTCCCATCCAAATGATCCAGCGGTAGGTGCTGAAAGCACAACAGTATGGAATGTAAACAAGACACACGCGTGGGTTTTAGTGTAGACCTAAACTGTGCTTTGAGGTATTTTCAGCCACAGTACAGTATTCTCTGTGAGCAGAATAAATTCTTGATGTGAGTTCTTGCATAATAATGTCTGAAAGACCCTCTCCTATTTCTTGTACTCTCCTGTCCAGCAGGTGATGTCTTAGCCTCAGCTTTGGAGTATACAGCAATATAGCCAGTTTAAATGTGAAACCCAGTGACTTAGGAAGTTTTAACTCAGAACACAGCCATATTTCAATTAAGCAAATACATAATTTACTGATTGAGAGGGTCTGTCTGTGGGCCACCAAGATGGAGTTCAGGGCACATGCCCTTTGAGGGAGCTGGGCTTGCTTACAGTCATGTAGAGGCTAAGGAGTCATCTAGTAGATGTCTAAACTACTTTAAAAGGGGGGTGGGGTGGTGAAAATGACAGTAGTAAGTATTCCTCAGAAGGCGCAGATGACATAACAAGGGCCAATGGCCACAATTTCTGCACAGGGAGGGTCAGGTTAGCCATCCTTTCTTCCCAGGAGTGTAGTGCAGCACTCAGGCAGGTGACCATCATTTGGGGTTTTCTGTGGATGACCTGATTCAGTACTGCTAATCCTGTTTGGGGGGTGAGGCTGACTAGAGAGCTTCAGACGTCACTTACAAACAACATTTTAGTGATTCTATTCCCAGTCTACTTGAACCAATTTGAACCCCCCAAGACCTTGAAGATGCTTAAAAGTTGGGTCCATTCAGCACTCCACCAAGTACAAGTTTCAGAAGAAAGCCTTCAGACATAGACACTTTGACTCTCCAGGTAAGTGTTGCTCTTCAGTATGAAAATAAGATCTATTTCAGCAGAGGTTTTTTAATGATCTCCTATAGGAACTGCAGTGGGAGTTGCTGCTTCAAATAGAAAGTATATTTTTTTGACCTTGACTTCTCTAATATAAGCACACAGCAGCATGTATATATTTATGCAGGGAAAAACAATCCTACCAGATCCTACTTTGCATATGTAATTTGGTTACAGGGAAGAGAATGAGAGAACAAGCTGCTTGTGGCAAATACAAATAAATTAATTCATTACTGCATAGCACTTCTTGCTGTGGCATGATAGGGTGTTTTCAAATCTTGTAGTACAAAGTCTTATTCTCTTGGTTTGACCAGATGGACTAATGATCTTTTGGGTCCTATTATCTATGATCTGATGACATTTTAAAATATTCAGAATCTGCACTAGACAAATTTTAAATACACCACTAAAAGATACATATATAAGAATGCTGTTGGTTATTGTCTCTGCATTTTTTTTTTGTGATTAATACTGTATGAATTTAAAAAAGTAATTCCTGATAAGTCTCTGTGAAGGTGGTACTGATGTAGAAACTCAAGCAGAGAGACAAAGCCACTTGCCATGGACCACACAGCAAGTCAGATGCTTCTTTCTCTTCATTAATTCTGATGATAAAATGGATGTGACATCAATTCTTACACTGATCTGGAACAGCTGTTTAAGATCTTTTAACAAAATCCAAGTAGGAATACTGTCAAACCAAAATAGCTCTCTAAGTAACTAGACACAAATTAATAAAAGCCCAAAATGTAGGGTCACAGTATGAACTCTGATTTAATCCCAAAGAGAAGAGAAATCTGAGAGGAATTAAAATATTCTTGATGTGTATGTGCAGTATTTTCTGTTTAGGAGTTTATATTCTTTTCATCAGTGTAAATGCTAAATATGTAAACAGGCAAGATTGAAGTGACTTCTGTGGGAGAAGGATGGGGAAAGCAGTTAGAAACCATGCCACAGATGATGCTGCCCTAATTATAAAGACATTTTGTCACCGAGATTTGCCAGGTGGATACATTTATTGATCCTCAATTGGTTTTGGGTTTTTATGTGATAGTGATGACTGACGGACTCTCCTAATTTTATTTTTTTTTTTATTGTGCAGCTGAAAACATTGTAACAGTTTATTTCCATTTGACATACTGCAGTACAATTTCTTTTCAGGAAAGCTCCACAGAAGAAATTATCTTATCACAACACATCACAAAAGACTGGTAGATCCCTGTTCATCAGGAATAATATTCAAGCATCTGAGAAACAAGCTTTTTTTGTACCACTGCCAAGTTAATATTATCAGAGAGTGAAAGGCAGAGCTCATTTCAGATGTACCCTGTTTTGGAAGGGAGGGAGAAGTCTGGTTCAAGCAAAAGTCAGGTAACCAAAAACTCAGGTAATTTCAGATTTTTCATGTAAGTCTTGATGGGCTTTTGGGTAAGTCATATCTCTATTTTTGTGATTAAAAAAAGGGTAATCCCTCTTTTCTCTTCCTTTCACTGTGTCACAGAGTGCTGGTGATTTGTTCATCCCTGAGGAAAACACGAATTGTTACGATGATGTAAAATGCTATGTCTGTGTGTGGTTAAATAACAGTAGTTTTCAGCAACACCTCTTGCTGTAGCTGCTTGCTTTGATGCAGCCAGCAGTAACTCTGTGGAGGGATCAGGCCCTGACACACTGTGCCAAAGCCTCAGAAGAGGTAAATCTGTTCCTTAAGTTTTCTTTTCGTAAATCTAAACTGAGTCATAGGGTCTCATCCTTTCTTGCTGAGTAGAGGAAAGAAGGTCTGGAGTCTGGATGTCCTCTGTGGGGCTGATGATGGCCCCTGGGCAGGGTCTGGACATGCTGTGCCAGGCTGATGTCACCACAAGTGTCCTGGCAGGTGGGAGCCAGTGCTGAGAGCTGATACCGGAGTGCCTCAACCTCTGTAAAAGGATCTCCTCTGTCACTGCTGTGTAGGCTAGAAAGCTAGAAAGGACTAGTACTACTTGTGTTACATCAGCCTAGGACCTTACAGGATTCACTTTTACTAATTCACATTAACAGAAATGCAGAATCTACTTCAGCCACTAAAATTTGATTAAATCGACTGGAGGGAGATAATGAAATGCTTTCACATGAAATAAAATCTGCCAGAATATTCTCCGTGCTCAACCCTGGCACTGCTTTGTTAGGCTGGGATATTTCCTTAAACGTGCACTAGGGGGCACTTTAAGACTGGTTAAGGGAAGCAGAAAACTTTGCAACACTAATTCCACATCATCACGAGCAGAGTAAACAGTCTGGTGCAAAACAAAATATAAAAAAACCATAAGCAATTAAATATGTATTTAGCAGCAAGTGTGATTCGATTCCTGTTTTTCCCCCAGCAACTGCACTTGCTGAAAGTGGACATGCAACTGAAAATTACGTTCTTGTTCTAAACAGATTGTATCATTGTCGTCTTGTTCTTCCAAATAAATGGACTTTGCTTTTCAGCATCTAGCCAAAGACAGGATCAGATGCTATATTTTTTTGCTAATCAGCCTCTGTCTCTACAGCTCTCTGTGATGGTAGGTTTGCAATTTTTTTGTTTCTTCATAGGAACTGTTGAAATTTCTGTTCTCCAACATTTTTGTTTATTTTATTTCTTTCAGCTGGTTTTATCTGACTTAAGCTCATCCAGAACTAAAGTTCTGTTCCAGGACAGCCTCTAGAGTGTCTCCTGAGCATGAGAAACTGCTTTTGCTGCCATATTAATGTCCATTCCCCTGCCAGGAATATATGTTTGCCAAAGTGTTTGAATTCTGTAATGATTTGTCTTGTTAAGCACATTAGAATGACATAATAATCATAACTCCTAATTCTAACAGAGTTTTTCCTTCCGAATAGTTTTGGAAAGCTCAGAAATAATCAAATTAATCTGATAGATACAGATAAACTAACAGAAGCACAGCTTTGTTATATGTTACTTTCCACAAAATGACAGACCATCCTTTTGCTAAAAATTTGACTTCATAGTATCAATAAGCTACATAAACTGTGAAAAGGTAGATAAGAATGACCCATTCAGTTCTCTGCACCAGGAAAGTGTATAGTACATAGTCAAGATGACTTCATGTCTTGCAACAGCAATAGATTTATAGTGGTTAGCATATAAAATAGCCAGACAATAAATGCAAACCTTTTTTGGAATTTCATTTGTGGGCTACATTGTGACTCTTTCCTTTTTTCCTGCCCCTACTATGCACACGACTGCAGCTCACTATTTCCGATACTGATACTTTTGCCTATTTTAAGAAGCTGTTAGAACTGTTAAGCATATAGATGCACTATATTTTTTGTCAGGAAATACTATTTTGTTGAAGCGGAAACATTTTGTGGAAACAATGATTTTAATAAAACTTTGTTAGGAAGGTGTCTCAGCATCAGGAATACTGAGATAGTATTAAAAATATGTTCACCCCAGAACAGCTAACAGCCAGTCACTAAGGATAAGTGTTGCTTTTAGTTTGGTACTTATGCTGTACAGAGGCCTCTGTACAGCCCCTGTATAAAGGGGTATGTAGCTATGCCTACCTCAAGTGCCATCCCAACCTGTTATGTAAAATTATTCTAAGAAAAGTGTGAAAAAGTTAGAAAACTAATGTGAACAGAGAGCTCTGCAGGCATGACCTAAGGGCTGCTTTTGACTGTAGTATCTGCATAGTCAGATGCTTACTCTGAGCCAGCTTCAGCCTGAAGCTTTCAGACCTGTTAGTGTGCAGCAATGCCTGCAATAAATTGTCCTGCTCCTCGGGTGGACATCTATGCACAGGCAGAGCTGTGTGCTAATAGGGCTGCTGGGTGCTGAGCTGGAGTGGGCTCACACCCAGCTGCCTTGGGGCACAAGTGGGGCCCACACGTGGCTGCTTTCTCTGGGCAGAGAGGAGGCATATCTTTACGGTAAACAAGAGGAGTGTGTGACTGGAAATCGATAGGTTGAACTCAACAGATGAGAAATTAGGTCTAATTGGTGATTAAACAACACAGGTGGTTGAAACAATTAGATGTCAGTACATTGACCTCTCAGAGCTTGAATTTCATAGTGCCTGCCACATCCTGGGATCCCTCAAGATACTTCTGGGCTTTGGTTAACCTGGGCTTGGGAGAGAGACAGAGACTGATCAGACAGTTGGAGTAAAAAGGGATCCTAGAGGATGCTTTGGTTAAGGGGCCTCAGTTGTCTGAAATGCTTCTTAGCCAGGTAAGACTGCGTCTTCTGACACATTGTGATGTGAACCTTTGAACAAAGATGCAGATAGAGGTTTCTTAGGTGACGGTAAAAGTGGTGTAAGTTTACAAGGTCACTGCCTCTTCGGCAGCTCTGTAGTCTGCTCCTTTTCTTTGCCTGTCCATGGATGATTTATGTGTTAGAGAATACCTTTCCAGTGGTATTGAATTAGCTACGCCTTGTGCCGATATAAGAGGTTAGTTTTAAGCTTTCTATTTCAAATATAGTTATTAGTATTGCTTTGGAAGTGTAGGTCTTAGTAGGAGTTACCAACGGGTCCTGAGTAAGCTTCTCAAGTAGGTCTTCCAGTCTGGACTGAGCTTCTGTGATTATGCTCTCAGCAACAATTATCTAGTTAGTTTAAAGCTAGCTATGGTGCGTTTATGCTAACAGCAGTGATATCGCATGTTGCTGTGCATGTGTGTGGGTATGTGTATGTGTATATATATATACGTCATATAACTACAACACATGGTGTTATAAGATTTGCAAACAGGTATTATATGTTCTACCTTTTGATTTTGTAGGTGCTTCTTATTTTGCCTTTATTTTTTCCTTAAAATTAACGTAATTCATCCCACAGAATGCCTTGCTCTCCTAAAAAGGGCTTCTCTTAACATTGTAATCATTCTGTGCAACATGCTTGGTGGTAGAAAAGGCTCCCCCATAAAACAAACAACCCTCCATCTCGAAATACCCCCCTTTAGATTTCAACTTTTTTTGCTTGTCTTTCTGTGTTCCATAAAATGTTAAAAAATTATAATGGTTATTGTCTACTAAGGAGCTAAACTGTGTGAACTTTAGAACTCTGATTTATTTTAGAGCTTGATATTGTAAAGGAACAGTAAAGTTGTATTAGCCCCATAGGCTTTTTATTTTTTTTTTTTTTTTTGCTTAACATTTTCCATTGAATTAGCCCAATAGGCATTGACTGGGATTCTGGAGTCCTGGAAACCAAGTCCCTGCTTTGTTAATTCAGAGCAGGAGAGTGAACCTCCATCTCTGCTTTCCTTTGCAGGTGCCAGAGTCCATGGGTTAGTCTGAAGTGGGATTTTCTTTTTTGGGGCTTTCCTTTGGAATGATTTCTGGTTCAAACCAGTGCAAAATAAAAAAAAATAAATCTGAAAACTGAAAATATTTTGCAAATCAGACAGCCATTTTTGTTCATCCCTGGTTCTAGTGAATATGTTTTCAATCTTTCTAATTCTTTTTTTTAGCAAGTACAGTCTTGCTAACTGATCAGAGTGGAGACAAGATACAAAAGTATTGCAGAAATATTCCAACACAGAAAACCTTCCTGGGGAGTTTCCTCATCTCTGCTGTTATATTATGAACTCATCAGATTTTTTTTGGTGAAGTTTGAAACCCTCAGTGTCAAATTACTGTAAATCAGAGTAATTCTTCCTGCGCGTTCCACTACCAGCAAATATAGCTTTGAATCCACATCTAATTATAACGTCTGCTGTCACTTAGGCTTTTTAACTAAAAGATTCTACTCCCTCAGTGGTTCCCAATGTTTCTGGTGCAGTGCGGCATACCCATGTTTCTACAGTACTCCAGGGCTTATACGTCATGATCCTCTTCTGTTATGGATGTGAATGTACTCTTGTAATACAGCTAAAACAGAAGAGTGTTCCTATCAAGTTACAACAAGTGTACACATGACGCAGTGAAAGGTTCCTGCACTTTGTTTACATGTTTGGGAAGGTGACCAAACTGATCACAGAACCACAGAGTCATTGGGGTGGGAGGGGACATCTGGAGATTGTCCAGTCCAGCCCCCGCTACTCCAAGCAGGGTCAGTTAGAGCAGGTTGCTTAGGGCCGTGTCAAATCTGGTTTTGAATATCTCCAAGGACCAAGACTCTACAACCTCTCTGGGCAATCTGCTCCAAAGTTTAATCTCCCTCACAGTAAAAACTTGAGGTGGCTTTTCCTTTCTTTTTTCTGATGGTTAAATGGTATTTCATGTATTTGAACTTGTGGCTGGTACCACTGAGTAGAGTCTGTCTCCAGCTTCTTTACTCACATCATCCGGTGTGAGCCTTCTTTTCTCCAGGTTGAAGGATCCCAGGTCTCTCAGCCTTTCCTCATAGAAGAGATGCTCCAGTCCCTTAATCATCTTCATGGCCCTTAAATGGACTTACTCCGGTACATCCATGTGTCTCCTCTACTGAGGATTCCAGGACTGGACCCAGCACTCCATGGCTTCACCAGTGATGAGTGAAAGAGAAGAATCACCTGTCTCAGCCTGCTGGCAACACTCTTCCTAACACAAACCAGGAGACTGCTGGCTGCCTTTGTCACAAGGGCACACTGCTGGCTCATGGTCAACTTGTCCAACCCCTCCTTTGCAGAGTCCATCTCTGCGGAGCTGCTTTCAAGTCTGTTGGCCCCCAGCCTGTGCTGGTGCATGGGTTTATTCATTCCCAGATGCAGGACTTCTGCCATTCCCTCTTCATGACCAACAGGAGCTGGCTCATTTCTCCAGGCTGTTGAGGTCCCTCTGAATGGCAGCACAACCATCTGGTATACCAGCCACTTCTCCCCATTCATGTGCACTCAGGCCAATGTTCCAGGTCATTAATGAACATGTTAACCAATACTGGCGCAGTATCAACCCCAGGGGTACACCATTAGTGATTGGTCTCAGCTGGACCTTGTGCTGCTGATCACAAATCTTTGAGCCTGGTAGTTCAGCCAGTTTTCAATCCACCCTACTGTCCACTAATCTAGTCTATATTTCATCAATATGTCTGTGAGAAAGTAATGGGAGAAAGTGTCCAAAGTCTTGCTAAAGTCAAGATAAAACTATCCACTGTACACCCCTCATCCACTGAGCTAATGATTTAATAATGAAAGGCTATCAGGTTGGTCAGACCTGATTTCTGCATATTGATTACTCCCTCCCTGTCCTTCATATTTTTGGAAATAGCTGCCAAGGTTATTTGTTCCATTACCTTCCCAGGGACTGAAGTGAGACCCTGTAGATTCCCTGCCAGATTCAGCTCCAGATGGCTTTTGGTGTACCTAACTCCATCACTGCACACTTGGACAGTGTCTCTGCATTCCTCCTGGGTCATCTGTCCTTGCTGCCACCTCCTATTAATCTTTTTGATAGTTGAGTTTTTCAGGAGCTCCCTGCCACCTTTGCTTGACTTCCTGCACATTGGGATGGACCATCCTCAAGCTTGCAGGAAGTGATCCTCGAAAAATTAAACAGCTCTCCTGAGCCCCTCTTTCCAGTGTCATAGTCCATGTGATTGTTCCAACCAGGTCCCTGAACAAGCCATAGTCTGCTTTCCTGAATTCCAGGGCTTTGATCCTGCCTTGTTCTCTTCTCCATGGATCCCGCACTCCACATCTCACGGTCACTGCAGCCAAGGCTGCCCCCAGCCTTCACGCTCCCAATCTGCTCTTCCTTGTTTGTAAGTATAAGGTCCAACAAAGCACCTCTCCTTGTTGGCTGCTTGATCACTGGTGTCAGGAAGTCATCATCAATTTACATCTGAAACATCCTCGATTGCTTGTGCCCTACTGTATTGTCCCTCCAGCAGATATTAGGGTAGTCAAAGTCTGCATGAGGACCAGGGCCTGTGCATGTGAAATTTATTCCAGCTGTCTGAAGAAGGCCACAAAATCCAGTATTTCCTCTTGATCAGGTGGTTGCTAGCAGACACTCACCACAACATTGCCAATTTTGATCTGCCCAATGATTCTGACCCATAAGCTGTCAGCCAGCTCATCACATGTCTGCTGCTCTCACAACAAGGGCAACTGCCCCTCCTCACCATCCTGGCATTCCTAATGGTGGATCCATCTGGATCCACTATCACCTTCCTAAGAAACCTGTATCCACCCATTGCAGCACTCGAGTTGAGTGAGCTACCCCTCCATGTCTCCATGATCCAAGTGAGTTTGTAGCCCTGTAACTGCACACGGACATCTAATTACTCCTGTGTGTTCCCCATGCTGTGAACATTGGTATGTAGGCACTTCAGAGAGGCACCAGTTTACTGATTTCTGAGAAAATGTATGCAATCCTTCTGGTGCTTCATTTGTGTGCATAGACTTGAGGTGGTCCCTTCAGCCTAGTTCCGTTGATTGAGGGGTCTCCTCTCCACATCATGCTGCACACTTTGCTTGCCAACCCCGTCCATCACTTCCTTACTGTACTGAGCGTTGTCATCTCCCCTAGCCCCCTTGTTCCTAGCTTAAAGCTCTCCTCCTGACCAGCCTGTTGGGAAAGGTGCTTTTGCCCCACTTGGCTGGGTGGATCCTGTCTCTTCCAAGCCGTCCTCAGTCATCAAAGAGGATGCCATGGTTAGTTGCCCCAGTCACTGGTGGGGATCATGCTCTATGTCACGTCACTGCCTCTGCACAGGCATGCATAAAGATTTTTTGGCCCCCTTCTGCACAAACTGCTGCGCTCTAGGCCTCTAGTACCTGCTGAAAGGGTGCTTGACCCTTCCTGATCTCCTGATGAGGGCTAGAACACCCTTTGATTAAGAACAGCTGCTAGATCTTGTTAGAACATGCTAGAGCTTGCTAGAAGCTGCAGCCTCCTGTAGCTATCCTTTCCTGGCAGCAGCAGGAGCCTTGATGCTCCTCAGAGAGTTCCCAGGAGTCCTCCAGCAACCCCAGGAGTTCAGGAAGATCTAGAAGCAGAGCCCAGAAACTGCTGTGCAAACTGCTGTGTCTGAATGTAACACTGAGGAGGTCAGCTAGAAGCACATTGTAATTGACTGTTTGAGGCATTCATTTCCTCTCCTGTCTGTGCCTAACGTGCCCCTGACTGAAAAACAGCAAGTGGAGTGGTAGATGAATTGCACTTGTGCACTACCTCTGAACCAAGGCTGTAGGCTGACTGCCGCTTTTGTATTTATCATATACAAATGGATAGGTGTCCTGGTTTCAGCTGGGATGGAGTTAATTTTCTTCCTAGCAGCTGATATAGTGCTGTGTTTTGGATCTAGTATGAGAAGAAAGATGATAACACACTGATGTTTCAGTTGTTGCTAAGTAGTGTTTATAGTAAATCAAGGACTTTTCAGCTTCCCATGCTCTGCCAGGCACACAAGGAGCCGGGAGGGGACACAGCTGGACAGCTGACCCCAACTGACCAAAGGGATATTCCATACCATCTGATGTCATGCTCAGTATATAAACCGGGGGGGGTTGGCTAGGGCACAGGGATCATTGCTCAAGGACTGGCTGGGCATTGGTCAGCAGGTGGTGAGCAGTTGCATCACTTTTTTCCTGGGTTTTGTTCCTCTCTCTCTTTTTTGTTGTTTTCCTTTTCACTAGAAATTATTATTATTATTATTATAATATTTTGTTTCAATTATTAAACTGTTCTTATCTCAACCACAAGTTTTCTTACTTTTGCCCTTCTGATTCTCCCCCCATCCCAATGGGGTGGACTGAGTGAGTGGCTGTGTGGTTCTTAGCTGCTGGCTGGGATTAAACCATGACAATTGGACACGGAATGAAAGCCTTCATTTGAATTTTGGTCTCAGTTGACTGGTTTTTTTTAATCTTTTCTGCATATTTCAAGTTGCTCAGAAACAGCCTACTCTGGATTTAAGAAAACCAGCAATATACCTAACATTGTAGATGGCAGCAGACTATGCCTACTGCTGACACTTTGCACGGTTTTGTCATCATAAGTACAATGGAAGAGCACTCTTGTTGTTAAAACTTTTCTTCCCATCTGCTCATACTGACTTTAAGCATAAGCCTGTTTAACACAAAGGGAAGGCATCCTATCTAGCAAGGAGAGGTTCAGGAGGGTTCACTGTAAACAAACTGATGAGATGAATGTAAACAGGAGCAGTGTGTTCTACTACAGATGGCTGCCCCTCCCTCTTGTCTTATAATTCCCATGTTCATAATGAAATATTTTCATTTCTTAGAATCCTATAATGAAATGTGAGTTAGCAAGAAATGGATTTTTTGAAAATAAGGTTGAATTCTTCATCTGCTGCCAGTGATAATGGATGACTGAAGAATTAAAACCCTGACTTCATAGCTGACCTTGCTTTGGGAAGGAGGTTGGTCTAGATTACCTCCTTCCAACCTGAATTTTCCTGTGATTTTATGAATTATCTCCTATATAAGAGGCTACAGAAATATTTTTCAATATAGCAGTTTGTTATTTGACTGCACCAGTATTGAACTTAGTACTGCTATCAAAAAGTGTATCTTACCTCATTTCTAGCCCTTCTGTTACATTTCTTCTGTAAATTGCTACTGGATGAATGAAGGAATTTGTGATGTACTCTATCTAAAAAGCTAATGTTCAACTACTTTAAAGATAGTGAGGGGGCTGCAGCACTTGCCCTGTGAGGAGATACTGAGGGAACTGGGCTTGTTCATCTTGGAGAAGAGATGGTTTTGTGGACACCTAACGGTAGCTCCCAGTACCTACAAGGAGGTCATCAAGAAGATGGAGCCAGGCTCTAGGAGTTTAACCTCAGAATTGGCCCTGCTTTGATCAGGAGGTTGGACCAGAGATCTCCTGAGGCCCCTTCCAAGCTGAACTATCCTATGATTCTCACATAACAGGCTCTACATGTGTTCAGAAGATCATAATTCCTTTTATGAAATGTCCAAGCTTAGCAGCCCCCTTGGTAAGGATATATATAAAGCTCAGGACTCGGGATTCTTTTTTTTTTTTTTTAAAAACCTGACAGTAATATTAATTTTATTAGGCTTGAATCCTTGGGTGTCATGTTTCTTGCCCTCCTGGTTATGAGAGGAGACTTGACCATTGTAATCTATGCAGTGATGTCATCTGAAGTTTGTGGAGAGAATCCAATGGAAGGAAGTCTTGCAGTTGATAAATTCAAGGGAGATGATGATCTTTACCACTTTTCACCCCAAGCAGGCTAGACCTTTCATCTTTTGATGGTGTGGTCTCTCAGTTTTGTTCCTAACTTGGGTATTCTGGTCCCTCCCTCTGTCTTTTTATTTTATGTGTCAGGTTGTGGTGAGGGGAGTAGGGCAATAACTCTTACCCTCAAACTGATGTGTTGCTCATGCAAGGAGCGATTAGTAGCATAACTTTTCATTTCGGATCTTCCTGCATCTCTGGATTTCTTGCTTGCTTTTTGAACGTGATTCAAACTTAAAGGATTTCTCTGTCGCTCTGATAGCTGGAGCTGCACTTTTTTCTCCATCCCGCCCCCCGCC
>WEKW01008363.1:0-35327 GCA_013389905.1 Sula dactylatra
GCGGGCCGCAGCGCCCGGCCCCCTCCGCCGGCCCGCGGGCGTTACGGGACGCTGCTCGCCTGGTTTACCTGCCGTGCTCTTTCTATAAGACTGCTGGCTGTCTCTGGTTTCCTTTTGTTTTTCTTTTTTCCCCTCATTTTTTTAACGGCGATCGTGACGATTCGGGGCGGTTTGCGGGGACGGGGAGGTGGGAAAGGGAAAGTTTTAGCCGAACGCCTGGCTCCTGCCGTCGGAAGTTCAGGGGAAAGTAATGGCGAGTCCATCTCCAGGGTAGCGGTTTGTCCGAGACAGACAACTGGCCCTAGAGCCTGGTAGTCGGTGAAACGTGCCCAAGTATATAATCCCTTTGGCAATATCTTGTACGAAATAACCCGCTCACGGTGTATAAAACACGATGGAAAAATAGCACAGGTATGACGGAACTGATTTCCGACGGAACGGCACGTACAGTTGTTTTTACGACGTGCCCTCGGAACTGATGTATTGCATTTCCCAAAGCTGTAACGACAGGGTTTCAGGTTTGCTGGGCGTATGAGAGACAGGCAGATCCCATGTCGCAGACATTTCGGTTGATGTATAGGGGACAACAGACGATGGGAGCCCAAAAACACAACTGGGAGGAAAAAGGCAATCGCTTGGTATCGTTAGGCGGAGGACACAAGCGAGAGGAAAGACTAGCACTCATACTTAATCCCTTGTCATTATTAAAATTATAGTGTCGCTGGTCGGACGCACACATCGGATGCGTCTGAAGGTGTCGAGGATGATGGATTTAGTTCAGGGGAGCAGTGTATGCATGCTGGGTGACATCAAGATTTGTAGTCGCAGAAATTAGCAACTAAATGCGAAATTGCAACTTCCCTCTGCCTGTGCGCGCACGCGCGCGCACGTGCGTGCAGAGGGGTTTAGCCCCTAACTCGTTGCTTGCGGGAGTTGTCTCCGAGAAGAGGTGGGATGAGGGATTCCAGGGGAAAAGCAACAACCAAGAGCCCATTAATTTGATCTGCATTAAATAAATGGGGATAGTGGCGTTGGTATTGGGACTGCCATGGGACGAAAGCAACATCTGGGGGTTGAACTGACATTTGGCTGATGCCATTAACTCTCTCCTAACCAGCCTCATCAAACCGACTGACTGATTTCTCCTTGCAAGAGTGAACTGTCCTTCCTGAAAGTTTGATTTGTAGCTCTGCATCCTCTTAGCTGTTTTTTTGTGAATATACGGTGACCCAGCATCACTAACACAAAAACCAGGACGGACTTCCCAGGTGCTAGAAACTAGATTGGGTTTTCATCTCTCGTTTTTCTCAATAATATGCCTTTGTTGGTTTTGTAGCAAGTTCGCAAAGAAGATACTTAATGCCCCGGTCTGTTAATGATGGATTATAACTCTGAGTACAGCCTAAATGAGGGACTTCTCTGAACCAGAGACACGGAGAACCCACCCCCGCACCGCCGCGCAGTGGGGGTGCATTTGAGTGCCAGGTTCCCTCATTAGGCTTGCAAACCAGGACACCGCCGGGATTTAATGTTTGTGGTAAATGATAGGTTCTGATGGCTTATCGATTTGTGCAGAAAGTGAGCTATCTCTGGAAGAAACAAATTTGTACGTTATCAGATCTTCCTATGGGTTTGGGTGCATCTCTGAGCACATTTCCAGAACTTCCTCGCTCTTGATGGAGGTGTTTGACAGCCTTAAAAACTGCTCAGGCGTGTTACGAGAATGCCGCCCGTTAAAATGGTTTAACCACTGTGACTAGTAAAAACCGTGGTTTTATTAGCCACTTGTGTACTCTCATAACCACCTGCCTTCACTTCTTTTCTTCATTCTCTCTCCCCACCCCACCCCCCGTTTGTGCTCCACCAGATACATAAACACAAAAGCTCCTCTGCTGCTGTACCGTGACTCGAAGGAAACGGGTTTCTCTTTCCAGCTGTGGAGATGCCAGTAAGGCATTGTTTCTCTGCAGGTCATGGCCCATTGCGAAGTTTTGTCAGGGGATGTGGCTAATTCCTTTACAGAAGTGTGGTTTGTCAGTAGGAGGGGAAAAGCGCCCAAACTGAGTAACTTTCTTATGTCTTCTTTCTTTTCTTCTTCTTCTTCTTCTTCTTTTTTTTTTTTTTAAATTTAAGTTAACTAATAAAGAATGACAGCAGGGCTGCGTAAAGCACACGTGCAGCAGCAGTGCTCTGGCTGTGAGGCCACCAGCTGGAAGGGTGTCAGAGAGTGACAGGGCCTACGGGAGGGCACCGCAGCAGCAGCGGTGGCTGCGGGTGGGCGAGGGCAGCCTTCCCGCGGAGCGAGCTTCTGGGGCTCCTTTGGCCTGCGCTCTTGGGGAAGCGACAGCTCTGCGTGGGCCATCCCCCGTCACCTCCGTAGGCATGGTCCCAAGGAAACGCGACCAGGATCGAGGGGCCCGCGTTCCACTACGTGCTTGTAAGATTTGTGAATTGTGCTCGACAGTGGCTGCAAGTGGCGGAGATGATTCAAGGCAGGGGGCGGAACTGTGTTTAAAAACAAAATAAACGAAAAATGAGAATAATAACAATAAACAGTAAACTGGCTGATCCCACGGAAACCATTTCTCTCTTTTTCCTTTAAATCTCTTCTTCTACTGGTACAATGGAGGCACAGGATATAACTCTCAAGGTTAGTACGTGGAGTTGAAGACAGACTCACATGAATGCTTTCCAGTCCCTGACCCTTGCATTTTTAATGGAATGCTTCCCTCCCAGCATTTTTTTTAAACACTTGAATTATTTTTTCATATTTTTCTTGTACTATTCTCACCTTAAAAGTGTCCCAATGCCCTAGTATTTTTCATAGAATGTTATTATTACTAGCAAATTTTATGTACGGTAATAATAAATCTATAAAAATAAGATTGACGTCACATTGCACACTGCCTACTTGTGTATGTATATTCTGTGTTCATTCAGATTTACAGTCGGTTTAAAGAGACATAATCTTTATTTACCCATAGAGACTACTTATTTTCCTCTGATTGGTATACGCGTCTATAACTTCTGCTGCGGGTTATGAAGATTAGGAGCCTGATGTTACTTTACACCCCCCTCTCTTTGAAGTAAACCATTCCCATTCAGCATATGAATCTTAGCTGCCCCGCTCCTCGTTTGCATTAGTGTGGCAGCAAAGTCCGGCAGAGGGGCTGGCTCACATTGGCAAGGACTGAAAGGTTCGGCCCCAAGGTGGAATTTCTGCTGTTTGGCCATCATAGCCGGTGCCGCTTGCTTTATTTGTAACGGCCGCGCTAATTGATACGTGTGCTATTAAAGTCAACGTTTGCGTTCCGACCTGAAACAGTAAATACCAGCATCCAAATCCGCAGCACCTCGCTGAGTCGCATTTCAGGCCAGCAGGAGTTTGAGATAGCCTTCGCTGGGGACGGGATTGTGGTGATTGATTTCAACAGGCACCGGCGTCTGATCCTGAAAATCTTAACACCATATGGCGTTGCCACGGGGGAGAGAGGCTGCGCTGGCAACCTCCGAACTTGCACTTCGTGTTGTGGTAGCGCATGTGAGCCCTGTTAAAGGAAGACTGCTGAGCTCTGCGGATAGGGGTCAATTAGTAGGGGCCTCAGAGGAAGCAATTTCCCTGCCGTCTATCTAGCTTTAAATTACATGCATAAGTTAAGCGGCGGCACGGTGGAATTGAGTAGTGTGAGGGGGAACTGAAAAGCTTGATAAGGAGGAGGCAGCTAACACGATCCAACTGGCTAACTGGAAGGTGGAAAGAAAGACCCCCTTGTAGCCTGCGTTGCCGTTCTTCACTGCCATGTTCCTGTACGGCGGTGTTTCTCACCTCCCTGCTGCTGCCTCGTAGCCCTCCATCTGGTCGAGGTTCCCCATGTGTTAAGCAATCGTGCAAGCAGGCAAAAAAGCAGTCCCTGTCCCCGGGAGTTTACAGCTGGAGCAAGAACTGCAGTCTGTCACGAGCTCAATTCACGTTGGCTGATCGGCCCCGAGTGCTGGTTCTTTCCTCTCTTCCTCGTGCGTGCCCGTTGTGCTCTGCCAGGGCGCTCTTGTTTTTCCGTGCCCAGGCCTGAGCCTGCAGGGAGGGTAGCTGGTGCTGGAACTGGCTGCTGGCGCCACACGAGAGCCCTCGCCGGGTGACTGCGGCGCTCCCGTTCGGGGCTTCCAACACGGCGCGTGATCCTGCGGTGACAGCGTTGGCAGGGAGCAGGGGAGGCAAGAGGCAGGGCGAGATTTGACCTTTGTTGAGTGCTTTAACGTTTTTTGCCACTTTCATCCAGATTTCATGTGTCTGGGATAAACATACGCTCTGCGACGAGTTTTCCTTTTGACCTCTGGAGGTTCTTAGGGGCAACGCAAGGCCTCCTCCTGCCAGCTCCGGCAGAGACCAGAGCAGCGGCAGGCGTCTTTGCCCACCGGCGCCCGGTCTCTGCCGCTCGGAAGTCTCGTTGAAGCTATTTGACCTTCTGCGTTAGGATCACGTCTTGCAAGGCGGGAATGCATTGCGGTTGGTGGGAGACGTGGGGTTGAAGAAGGCGTTGAGAGCCCAGTGGAGTCGAGCTGTTGGTCTCCTTACAGTTCTGGTAAATTGCTGAGCACAAGGGATAGCCTCTGAAATGGAGTTGGATGTTTTCTGTTTTACTGATTGGTATGTTGTTTCCCTTTCCTCATGTGATACTTACAAAGCAAAGAAAGTGCCCAAACCCCATGATACTAGCATTCAATTTAGAATATACATTATATAAACTCTTGTTTGATACGGTGTAGTTTGTTAAGGTAGGGAGAAAATGAAGTTCTCCTGCCTAAGGAAATCTCTTAGTTGTGGAATTTGGTACTGAACTGAACAGAATTTCAAGGAATTCAGCAAAACTGTAGGCCAGTCAAGGGCGTAACAGCCTCTTTCATAAACACTGCTTTCGACTTGCATTGGAGGTTGCGTGCTTTAAACCGTTGGACTATGATTGTTTGCCAGTGAAATTGTCCGTGCGGTAGAAGAGGTTAACTGGTTGTGGTGGTTCCGCATTTTGATTGCACTGAATACGTCTTTGCACATTTTTCTAAGTGCTACTGTAGGTTATACAGTTGGGGTGTCAGGATTGTGCGCCGGACTTTGGATTTCAGTGTTGTGACTGATCGGTTGGTCTATTTTTTTAAGCGGACATAATGAAAATCTCTGTGCATTGTTTAGACCGGACAAATTGCATGTGTCATGAGAAAGATGATGAATGAAGCCTTTTTTTTTTTTCCTAGACCAGTAATTAGCATAATAAGAACTTTTTTCCTTTTTTTTCCCAAATTGTCTAAGTCACTTTGGACTACATATTTCAGTTAGGGGTGCATAGAACCATCATGACTTGGACTCTTACACCAGCTACAGCACTTCTGGAAAATCTTACCAATTCTGTGTTTGTACAAAATATCGTGGGCTATACACATCATGCCTTATTCACATAGGGAGACTCATTTGAGCTGGTAGATATGTGACTATCGTGTTACATACTGCTAATTTGGGGTGGGTAACAGTAAAAAAAACAGTCTCAATTTTTGCCTGCCTTTTCATGTGTGTTCATATTACTGGGTTTTGGGGCCACTTTCCATGCAATTCTGTTTGCTAGGTGGACACCTAACACCTTTACTGAAGTCAGGGAAGACCTTGCTCCCTTGGAGAATGAATTAGGATGTCAGAAAGCGGTCCCTTTGGAAGAGCAACATCTTGGTACTGCGTTTTTGGATTTAGAAGAAATGTGCTCTAGAGAGTTAAACAACAGGTAGATATTCGTTTCTGTACGCTGTGTCGTGCTTTTGATGCATAGCAATGACTGAGAACAGGTCCTTCCCAAACATCCTAAAAATTTGTATCTGTAAGAAGAAAACCAGTAGTCTTCTGACTCCTAACATGCATGTATTTTAAGGGTTAGCCTTGGTGAAATCTTTCTAAGCAGGCAAACCTAGAATGTACTCCTTAAAGTCTCATCAAATACAGCATAATCCTTTTGATTGCTGGTTGCAATGGGAAGCGGCTGCTGATTGCGTAGGGAAAGGCTTTAAGATAAGCTTTGCGGGTGTACCCAAGTGAGTTAGGAGCAGTAAGAAAGGAACTCATGTTGCCGTAAGAAAGTCCCTGGGACTTGGCCTCGGTTGCTAACAACTCCTGAGTCACCGACTATGTGCTTAAAAATTGCCAGCAGATACCACGTCTTCTGAGGAGTACCACCATCCGAAGAAAGTGTTTCTCTGCTTCTGCAGTGTCTGTGTTTTTTGATAGCTCATCTACTTTGAATGATCGTACTGAACCACAATGTCTTGAAGCGTGCGGTTTTGTTTGACGCTTTTTTGCTATTTGGGAGCCCAGCCTGCTGTGTCTGTCTTCTCTCTTCTTTTGGGTACCTTTATTGTTTTCCACAGTCGTGTCTTGTTCAGTCACGTGCGAACACCTGTCCTGAAATTGAATTACTCGGCGGCATAATCTAAAGTCATCCCCCATTTCAGCATCCTGTGCCTTCTGTTGTGTGTTGAGTTATGTTGCACCATACTTTAGATGCGACAGCCATTTAATAATGTTGAAGCCTTAGCTCTGCAGGGGCTAAAAAGATCCCAGCAGGCTTGTTACCTTCTTCTCTCAGACATTACGGGAAATATTTTCTCCTTCCTGGAACTCCTAGGCATCCTCTTAATTAACACTACAGAAATCCATAGGCAGGCACGCATGAAGCCTGTTGAAATTTTTTGCAGTTTTCCAGAGTTTCTCCATTCCTTTTTGTTTAACCAGATGCTCCAGCGCCAAGTGAGATGCTAGAACATAAGAGGAATAAAGGCAGCCTGGGCCATGCTGGTACTGCGTTCTTGGTGGGCAGCAAACTCCTCAAATGCCTTTCCCTGACTCACCATAGGATTTTATTCTTTCCCCTGCCCTAAAGGATATTTTCCTTTATCTCAGTCTCTGAAGCGTTGGACATTTTAAAACTTTGTACCTCTCCTGTCTCAGGACAGTATTCCTTTCAGTTCCAGACTGCTGTGGTCATGGTCTCTGTTGTACTTCTGTATAGGATCTCCATTAGCTGGTATCAGAATTCATTGGACTAGGAATTATTTGTACAGAGATGAGAGAGATTATTGAGTGGTTTAGGAAGCGGAGAAGCAGTATTAAAATTTGAGGTGGATGGAGGAACTTAATAAACACTGGAAAATGATGGGAAAACCTAAGGAGTTCAGGACGGATATCACTTAAGATGAGGACAGAGGAGGAAGAGGAAAGAAGAGCTGCAGAGTGCTCAAACAGAGAAGGACGCAAAAGTGGTTGAAGGTTGGTTATAACGTGCAAAGCCTCGGTGAGGGGGTGCCTGCTCCTCTGTAGGAGTGAGTCAGTCACCATGGGGCAGAAGGACTGAGCGCTAGCGGCGATCTGCTGACAGGAAGGGCACAATGGTAGTGCTGAAGATGACCATGAGATCTCCCCTGGTGAGAAGAGCACGGAATATATCTGCTGCTACGAGCGGGAGGTTTGCCGTTAGTAATTCAGGTGAGGCAGCTGAAGGGCTCACCAGTAACCATCTTCCCAGCACTTCTATGGGGAAAGGCCAAGAATTCGTACAGCAGAAGGGGACCTTGATGAGGGTAGGCAGTGCTTTCCATGTGCCCTTGTTGATAGGGTAATCCAGTTTCTTTAATTCATCTTTTTAGATTGACTAGAATTTATGGAGAGAATTTGGGTATCCGGGTGAGCATGTGGTATGGGAGGAGTCGCATGATCCGAACAAGTTGTTCAAGAGCTAAGGAAATGATAAAGGCATGCATACAGACAAGCTGACAAATGCGAAAGAGGGAGGGGATGCTTGCAAATGAAAGGCTGAAAATGATGATTTGTTGCACGGGGACTGCTTGGGCTTAGAGGTTTCTTCCGTGGTGTGTACTGTGTGTCCTAGGGAAGCTGGAGCATGCTGACAGCATGTCAGTCTGCACTATGTTAACACAAAGAATTCGCTTCATCGTCACGAAAGAAATACCCCAAAACAGCGGTGGTTCAGTAAGACCCATCCTTCTGCACATCCTAACTGCTGGGTGGGGATGCAGTGGTGGTGCAGCAACCTTGGCAGTGGCAGGCTTGGAAGAGAGCTGAAGAGCTCTAGCCATCTGTGTTGAAGGTACAAGGAGGGCAGAGCGTGATTATTGTGGTGCAGTTAAAGGGTCAGAAATGGAAAAGCAGAGGCAAGGAGTATACGTCGTTGAATATGTGACCTCCGAAGTGAGTGGTATCAGTCAAACAAAGGGTCGTGGGTTTGAATAGCTAGCCACCGGGGAGTGGGTGAGAGAGGACTCGATGACACAAGCTTAGTAATGATGTAAAACCTGTTCCCTCTAAATCACCAGTTTGTCTGAGCTCTGGGAGGCGGTGAGCACAGTTGGCTGGTTGCTTGGAAGCTGATGTAAAATAAATTGGAGGTCAAAGTCCACCAGAGGTGTCAGTGTCATGAAAATAATCACTGAGATGGATCTTAATTGTCATCCTTGAAAATTTCAGAAGACATACCCGGGAATGAATGGGGTTCAGAGCCATTTACAGTCTTTTAATGTTTTCTCCTCCAGTCAGGAATTGCGGTGACCTGCTGCATAAGAGTTTGCATTGCTGCTCCTCTCCCTGCATCTAATCGGACAATACGTGGTGCTCTCCGGCTGTGACAGAGCCAAGATGGCACCTGTAATGAGTCTCAGGCATTGCCTGGAAATACTCCCTCAGCCCAGATAACTGACTGGGTACTGCATTTGAGTGAATTTATTTTTTCTTTTTTTTTTTTTTTCAAGTTTTGCAGGAAAAGAAACAAGCAAGCAGAGGCCAAGCATTTAATGGATATATTTTTCACTGGCTCTTTTATCAACAGCGTATGAAAAATCCCAAAGGACAAGAGCAGTTAGCTAACCAATGAGGCATCATAGCTGATTTTAGGTTCCATGCAGGAGAAAAAGATGCTGAAGCCCCAGCAGCTCTAGGGGAAAGAGATTTAAATTTAGGTTTGGTACTGAGAAACGTGCCTCCCCTCTGCTTGGAGACCTGTCTGTAAGAGATTACTGTACCCCGGAGCAGCAGTTTGGAGGATGATCGAGATGTCAGCCTGTGAGTGCAAAGACTTGTACCACTGGATGACGAACCAGCAGGGATTTCTCATTAATGGAATGAATGTTAACAAGAATAATTCTGTTTTGTGAGCTTGTGTGTGGGGGAAGGATCAATGATAGGGACTGATGGATGGTCTTCACAGAGGTTTGATTAGGGAGAAGGTGACTAGCAGTGTGTGTGCAAGAGGGGGAGGTGTATGCACGTGGTACATCCATTGCAGAAGGCAGGCAGTTATCCAGTTGATAATGTCTGACACAGGAGAGTCAGCAGAAGTAACCAGGGAGGTCCTAGGCGAAAGCAGAAGCTGCGCAGTGGTGTGGATATTTCATTTTTAGTGTCTTTTGGATTGTAGGGTCTTGGGTTTTATGTTGCGTGGTGGTAACAAACCTGCATCCAAGAATTTCTCTATAAAACTCTTCTCAGTAACAGAGCTTTCCGCTTTATGCTAATAAAATGTTTGGCTATTTGACACTAATTCCCACAGTCAGTATGGGAGCACTGAGTGACAGCTTTTCCAACCTGCTTAGCATCAGTCTTGGCTCTGAAGTAACACTGTGTTAGAGCTTGTACGAGCCCTTCCCCGCCCCTGAAAAAGCAGGAGACAGGCCAGTCCTACTGGCTGAGAGGTCGGGCCGGCAGAACCAACAGAAACAATCCCGCATCCTGCCTGAGGCCTTCAGATGCTGCTGGAATGCAAATAATAAATAAAAGAAACCCCAAAATAGTCACGTAAGTTGAATAAGCAGTCTAGCGGGCTTAGCAGCTCCATCCTCAAGTGCAGGGATAGCTGAAAAACCAGAGGAACTGCACAAAGTGCTTGAGATTGAACGTAGAAATGGGGAGAGAAACGTGAATCCCTTTTGCAGTGAGATATGAGAGACCCCTAACCTGAAAACCCAAACCTCTGATGTCTTCCATGCTGCCTCTGCCAGAAAGCCGTTCGGAGCCGCCATCTGAGGCCGGAGCGCGGCCAGCTGGAACACGGCTGCAGGGTAGCAGACGGCAGGAGGAGTTCCCGACCCCGGCTTGCCCAGCGCTGCCAGCCCCGCGCGCGGGGTGCCAGGCACGGGGAAGCCGGCGGCCAAGCCGGCAGCTCCCCTCGGGAGCGAGCGGGACGGCAGAGGTGGAGACTTGGCTCCGTCCCTCGGCTTGCTGGCCAAAAGAGCTGCGCTGGCACAAGGGAGGGAGTGTGCTGGAAGGCGACCGCAGCCAATTACTCCCAGCCCGGGAGGGAAGGGGGAGAGGAGATGTGTTCCTTTCCAGGGCTCTGCCTGCATCCTGGGGTGACGCCTGTGCCTGCCAGTCTTGGTGCAAGCCATGCTTAGCGGCTCGAGCAGCCCCCTCAGGGATTTCAAGGCCAATGGTAGAGCACATGAGCCACTCCACTGAAGGCTAGTGTGGCTGCTCTTAGCTGTAGGTGCTCACCGGCACGGAGAGGGGCTCCGTCACTATCATTTCCTGGGACTGAGCTGTTTTTCTGTGACAGCATTAGTGTGGATTCCTTATGATTCCTGATCTGTGTTTGCCATCTGTTTTCCCCAATGGTGTTATGCATCTTTTCAGATCAAAAAAGTGAAATTGTTTACCCATTCCCCAAATTTAATCTCGTATATAAAGTGAAAAAAATATATATATAAATTAAACTATGGTGTGTACTGAATGTAAATGAGGGACACGTTTGCTTGTTCTTTCTCCTGTGGAGAAACACATTACTCCCCAGACTAATCCTATTGATTTAGTTGGGGAGCTACTGCCTGCTGCTGCTGCTGAGTCCATGTGTCAGGATCTGGCCCCACAGTGGCAGGTCTCTAGCTCTGCCATGACCGTGGGCACACATCCTTTGTTCCCCAGCCAGCCCCACTAAAAGCTCCTGAGGTTACCTCCGAGTGAGCTATTCGAGAGGAGCTGGGTTTTCAAAACACAACCCCGACTTAGGAGTACATTTTTTAAATTTCTATTTGCAGTGTCCCGTGGCGGAGGTTTACTTCTCACTTGGTGGAGCTGGCGGCAGAGACAGTCAAATGAGTTCCCTAATCTGGTATGTTCTAAATCTGGTTTGTCTCAAATATGGCCTGAGAGATATGCAGCGCAAGTGGAAAAATAACTGCCAGCACGCAGATGCGTGTCCTCTCGGAGCAAATAAAGCTGACTTTTAAAATAAATGTTAAATCTCATCCCTAGCATGAAGGGAGATAGGCTCGTAGCTCAGGTATGGGGGAGAGATATTTTAAGGTGGGCTGTGGAAGCAAACTCACCACCGAGCTTCTGACCCGGTGTACGTGTCCCTTTTTATCTGCTAAGCCCAAGAATAAGCTCGTTATTAGAGGACATCTGTTACCGCCTGGTAACACGTACAGTGAGCGGGAGCGCAGCGTCGGTGGGCAGCCAGGGATTTTGGCAGCTGTGGGGAGCAGCAGCGTCATGGACTGTTTCACACCTCATCCAGAGCCAGGGATTCCCTCCTGTGGGCCTGCGGCGAGGTGGGAAGAGGCCAGGAGGGAGAGGTGTGGACTGTTCCCACGCAGAGCTCTCCCGTGCCAGCCTGCGTGCACGCGTGCAGGAGCAGCACCTCGTCCCCCGCAGCTGCAGACGGCCCCCTCGGTGTCGGTGTCGGCGCAGTGGGACTCTCGCCGTAGCATACCTCCAGGGCAGGGAGCAGAGCGGCTGGCAGAATCGTGCTGTGCGCTGGCCTCTGCCTTTTCCTCGCTTCCACGTTTCCAGGAGATGCAGTTCATACACCGGTTTCTTGCCCCCAAGCCTCCTCGCCTGAAGAAAAACATTCCAGGAGACTCTGTGTGAGCTGAATCTGAGCGTCGGGAGGTTTCCCCCAAAGTCATTGCTGTAGGTAATGTATATTTATGAGCAGAACAAACTGGGCCATAGATACTTTCAAAGGCCGCTTTCCTCTCCGGGTGACGCAGTATTTAGGCAAGTAAGGAGGAGAGATGCTGTCCAGACCACATTCACCAGTGGCCGAGCAGGCTGGCGCAGGAGCGGCGGCAGGCATCCTTCACTGCCGGCCGGTGGGCTGCCTCTGCTGCCGGGGAGGGCACCTGCCTGTGGGTCAGGAGGTCCCATTGCTCTGCGGGTCAGGAGATGGTGTGGCTCTGCGGGTCAGGAGGTCCCGTTGCTCTGCTGGGTGCCGGCACGTCTCAGCAAGATGCACAGCCCCGTTCCAGCCATGAGGCTGCGTCCGTACCGCCACGTGTGCTCTGCAGCCCGGCGCTTGGCTGGGGAAGGCTCTTTCCAGAGCGGGAAAATGGGGATGGAGAGTGAGTTTTGGAGCACATGGATTCACACCAGATTCTGCACCGTTTATGTGTGAGCAATGCTGTGTGTATACTTGATGTCATTTCCAGTGTGACCAAGCTGACACCTAAATTAGCTTGCGGCGCTAGAAATACAAGGTGCGGCGTGGAGAAAAGGCCAGTTTGCTTTCTCCCTGGCAGTTGTGTGAGTTTTGTGGGACTGATTAGGTGTGTAGCCCACAATTGCACAGGTGTAAGAAAAGCATAGAGTCACCGGTTTATGGCCAGTGGTGGTCAGTGTTTGCTGTGCTGGGCTGTTGATCGATCCAAATTGCATTTTGTACAGGGGCCGTGACTTTCCAGCTGAACTTTCTGGCCATGATGGAGCACCAGATTTCTCTGTCTCTGATCGTATATCTATAAACGTACGTATATGTGTATATTGAAATATACATACACATATATATGCATATAACTTAGCAGACCAGATTTGATGCTGTACATCCACTGGCCTAAGTGCTAAACTGCTCCTCTTGCGGAAGGCATTTCAAGAAGGGGTTGTTGTCCAGGGTGAGAAGCTCACGTGGGCTTCTGTGCGGACCTTGGGACGGTCGTTTTTCCCTGTGTGGCCAGCACCAGTCCTGCTGCTTTGGGAAATCCACTGGTTTCATTTGCCTTGCCATGTGAATTTGAGGTTTATTAAGGACAAAGTTCCTTCACCACTGTCTATTTCTGTGTTTGTGTAGGTCTTTGTAAAGACTATCAGGTAGCCCATGTCTTGCAGAACATACCTCAGCTGCAATACACTTCCCAAAGGGCCTCTGTTTAGCTGGATCATTTCAGCCAGGACTCCTCAAGAGGAATGAGGAGTGCCACATCTGGCCAATAATTTGCTGTAGACAATGTGTGAGCTTGCTTCAATGAGAGTGGGATTTTTGCTCATGGATCAAACATCAAAGGATTCTTACATAATGCAAACATCTTTTAACATCGGTAAAGTATTAGGTCATAATCATGTAGTGCTCTGATATATTTTATTACTCTATTTTATTTCTGAACGTGGTTCACCTCAACCCAAGTGACTCCCTAGCCTTGCAGAAAATAATAATGCAGATGACTTACAGTGAGCCTTGGTTATGCAGCTGTGAATTTGGGCTGCACCCCAAGCAACAGCATCCCGAGCAGGAACGGCCAACTTTCCTGATTCCTGATCTCCGTACCAAATCTTTCAGTTGGCTGCGAGCTGCGAGACTCAGAGAGCCGAGGAGAGAGGCGTCTCCGGCAGGTTTCGTAGGTGTGAGCTCGCCAAAGGATGGGGCTGGGCTGGGCAAGCAGAGCCCACCGTTTGGCACCCCGCGCCTCGCTCCGTCAGTCAGTCGGTCACCCAGGGGGCTGTGGGAGGCATCATTCTTTAATGAATGCTTTTGCTGTGAAACCACAGAGCTCAGCTGTTGAAACGGAGTCTCTGGTGAGGAATTTACAGCACCTGCCAGCGTGCTGTTTTCACGCCTTGGCAGCGCGTGCACACACACACATGTAGCAAGGGTCTGCTTTTAGGTTTCTCCGTGGGGCAGCCAGGACAGATACGTAGGTATCATTTTTCCATTGCTGTTTAATTGATGGGATTTTCACTCTTCTGTTGATTTCAGTTGCCTTTTTTACCTCCACCTCCAAAAATGTAGCGTGCTTGGTACCCTATATGAAGCTGATGTTTCAAGGTAACAATTAACATTTCGGATTTCAAATGTTTGAGCTACCTCTTTTGCAGTAAAAGCTGGCAAGAAGGGAACAGAACAGAGAGTTTGAAAGCATGGAGGTCATTTCATCCCAGGTTTGTGCGGGGGTAAATTCTCTCGGGCACCATGCTTTATGGCATTACCTGCTCAGAGAAGCTGGGGCTGCGGGTTTCTGAGCATCGTCCTGGGAGTGAGCTTGCCATTTGTCAGCATTTGCACCGGCACGAGCAGTGAAGGCTTCTACAGCAAAACCATGCCGATCAACTCTGGTTCTGCTCCTTGCCATCCCTCCCCCCGGCTTCCAGGGGGATCTGTCTTTCCTGTCACTCAGGATAACGATTCCCCGCCGGCAGCACAGAGATCCAGAAATGCGCTGTAATCTTGCCGAGAGTTTGATTCCCCAGCTGGGACTCCCGGATTTATACAGCCAGGCAGTAGATGGTCATTGGACTTAAGCTTGTATGTTGGTGTGCTGAACCACTAAATGGGCTGAAGGGTCTCTTTTTGTCTGGAAGTAACCTTCATTCTTGGAGTGGTAAAATCTATGGATTTCATCACATGAATTGGTTTAGATTTAACTCGATCCACCTATTCAATTTTAAAAGCTTTCTTTTTTTGTTTAAGCGTGGATTAATAATTCATTCCCAAATCGGGGGTTAGCGCAATGGACATTTAACTGTAAATATATATCTTTAATTAGGGCTTGATACGCAGATGCAAAATTCCTTATCTTGTAGTTTTTCAAAAGCACACATATTAAACCACAGCTTTGCCCTTCAGAAATATTATTCCGTGTATTTAAAGGTCTGAATGACCTTTTAATCAGACATTGCACCTTTACTTCCAGCTGATATGACAACGTCTGACAGTAACTCAACCTGATGCTGCAAAGAAATAAATAAAGGCCATCTCAGTCACTATGTCTTTAAATCTCTCTGTCTAGCTGTGGTTTTGTGTTTAGGCAAATGGACCCACAGCGGAGTATTATGCTTAGTTTTCAGGTGAAGACAATCTATTGAGTTTAATACATTTGCATGTTTGGCTGTTCTTTTGAGGTCAATTTAGTCGTATGATTTTTCCCTGTCGTTCTGAACTCCAGCCTCTTCTGCAGTCAACCTCTTTATAAATTATAAATCTGTATACCTTGCTCTCAGCAGCCATCTTACAGCCCACACAGACGGGTGCGGATGGTCTAGCAATTGCATTAGCTCCTCTCGGCGTACCTTGGGAGAAGGGCTGCTGTGCTTTGTCACTACTTGTGCTTACGCTGAACACATGTAACAGGGCAGAACAGGGACTGGTAAAGATGGATATGAGCAATTCCTGCTTTTGGACAACCGACACAAAGAAAACTTATACTGGTCGGGGCGATTGTATTCAACAAACCAGCTCATTGTCTTGGGAAGTTAATTTTTGGATGATTTATTAAAGCTTAACATTCAACGGAGGGGGAGCAGGTATTGAATTGACCAGAGGTCAGAATTCTGGTGACACAGCAGAATTACTTTCAGCTCTGGTATTTTCATGGGCAGGAGCGATAAACATAACAATAAGAGCTCTCCTTTCATACAGCTTTTACAGAAAGAGGAGCTGTGTACTGCTTGAGCCTGACTACCACAAAATGGGCTAATTATTCAACAAAAAATATTTGCCATGCTAATGAGCAGTTCCCTGGAATTCAGAAAGAAATATTCGGACATCATGTACAATGCACACTGTACGCTGTAGGGTCCATGGTTTATTGGATTTTTTAATGGAAAAAACTAGGAAAACGTTTAAAAGATCCTCCCTGAAACAAAAACTAAAGAATTCCTTCAAAAAGAGACATGGTATATATATATGATACCAGCAAAACCACTGAGAACTTTTTCATTACAAGTATTTATTTGCAAATTCCCAGAGCTTTGCTTTTAGGGGAATTTCATTGGATGTGATGCTACTATTTGTGGGCAGTTCTTAATGAAACAAGTACTTGTGAGCTGGGACTGACTGATGCAAAGCCGTCTCAGGGCTTGCTCTCGCCTCCCTGGACGCTGCGTCATCATTAGTTCTGGAGGAGACACATGTGGGTCTTGATGCATGGGTTCGAGGGCACTTTAATCATCTTTTGACTTTGAAGGAAACTGAGGGCAAGAAGTACCTCGCAGAAATGACACAGCCCTTGCAGGCTCAGCGTCTCAATCTCTCATGTATGTTGTACTTCAAAGCTGTGAAGGGAAATTTGCCTGTACTCAAATGTGTGTGGAGGCACCTGAATGCAAGTGAATATAATTTTCGGGGGGACAACAGGCGGGGGAAGGAGGGAAGGTAGCAACTCTGCAAGTAGACTATTTCTATGTAAGCCGAGGTCCAGCATGTGCGCAAAAGAAAGTACATGGGCAGTCTGGGCAGTCCCCCCCAAGTCAGTAGGATGTTTCCCTCACTGAAATGAAGCTGAGGATGTGCTTTAGTGCTTTCTGCACTGCAACCTAAACATGGAATGAGGTGACCGGCCTGAGGTTTGAAAATGCCGACCTCTGCTCCGAAGGCATCTGTAGGTGCAGCAGACTTTCTGAATGACAGATCAGCGCCTTTGTTACTGCCCTATCAAAAGAAGTGTTCTTGCCAAAGTGTGTGTCTAACCTGCAAACCCACCAAGCCGTAACAGCCCATCCAGTACGCCAAGACACAGGCAGAAACCGTTGTACAACTGTGTGGTTATTCTAAAAGCACTGTCTGTTTTCCAGGAGATTTTTTTTCTAGCAAAGTTTACATTTCCACGACTACCTTGTTTTAACTAAGGAGAAGACAGCATGCTAGGTGTGTTATATACTGAGTGCGATGTATCGCGTATGATCCTAAAATGGTGTGTGTTTGGAAAAAGGATGTTTCTATTAATTGTCAAGCAATGTGAGGCATCGTGTTGTTCCTAGATAACTGAAAGTATGCCTAAAATGTAAAGGAAAAGAACAACTAGAAGAACTCGAGTATGCCAATGCCGCAAAAGAAAGCTTAACTTGTTTTCTTGCTTTTTTTTTAGAGAACACCTGTTCCCAGCGCTGAAGCATTCCGATGGTTCTTTTAAGCAGTAGTGTATCTTATTTTCAAGGCAGTCCGAAGTGAATGGCAAGCTAAAGTCTTGTTTTAAGAAACTGCTTAGTCCACCATTGAAGAATATACTCAGATACTATTTTCATTTATGTATAGGGGTTTCCTCAAAAGCAAAAGACAAAAATCTGGGAGCCTGGGGAACTGACCAGCTTCTTCACATTCAGTACACTGATTCTTTCTTTGATGTAACTTAGCTATACTAGTGAAGTTGTTGTCTATTTTTAAAGTGGCTGTAAAAAAAAAAAAAAAAGTTTGGGTAAACCCCTGCTATAAAGTCATGTATCTTTGAAAAGTAACATATCTATACTTCATTTTCAAATATATGTGTTTCAGTACTGTAAACTGTACAGATAGCCGCTTGTATTTTGTGTGTTTAGACACAAGGAGACAATCATGTCTGAGCATCTATGGAGATTAATGGTTTGTACACAACGGTGTGGTTCTGCGAGTTAAATCTGGAGCAATAAATTCTAGCTTTAACTATTATTTTGCTAGTTGTTTGGCAGCAGCAGCAACAGCAGCACTGTTTTACCATGCATCCTTCCATAGAGACTTGATGCCAAGTTTTCCAAGATAAAAAGATTGTGACGCATCTAGCAATTACCTTCCGTCGTGGTGGTGTAAGAGGGGAAGATATGACATTTAAAATTAATCTTTCAAGCACTATATTAGAGTAGTAGTTTGTGCACTTGCATTGCTTCCAAAGGAGCTTTACAGAGGGGGTGTCTCTCCAAAAATGCTGTCTGGTGTCTGACTCGCTTTTCACTGTGCTCTGTGGTGGAGTGCCCAGCATAGGCGGATGTGCAAAACCAGTTGTCTATATAAAGGTTGTTCTAGGATGCAAAACAAAGTGAGTACAAGACCTTAGAAAAAATTGAGGACTCAGCCTAATTACCCTTCACCTATGAGTTCTTACGTAACATTTTCCGTCAATGGAGTAAATTTTTTATAAAGTGGAATGCAATATTTTTGGTCCAAGTGGAGCTCTTCACAGTTAAGTGAGTTTTGACAGTTGGACTGGTTTGGGTCTCACTCGCTCTTGTGTTCATTTAAGAGCCTGGATATTTTTGCGGTATAAAAATGAACTTTTTTTTAAAAAAATGTTTAAAAAAAGACCGCCTCTCCCCACATGTTTCTTGGTCCACTGATCTCGGCTTTGCTGAACAGCTGGTCCCTTAGGCCCCCAGAAGAATGCTCCGCCGTTCTTCTTCCTGCTCTAGCTGCACCGAGGAAATGTCTGCTCCTTGAAAAGGCAGCGCACGGAGGAATGTAACTCACATGTCGTAAAAAATACGGAGGATACTGAACTTAGGGATACTTGTTATCAGTTGATCATCACTTTTTATTGCTTGGCTTCGTCATGCCGCTCATGAGTGAAAAGGCCCTCCCATCAAAGTAAGCGAATGCTGTTGTGCCATGTATTTGATAGATTTATCATTTTATACGAGATAGGACTACCAGTAGTTTCACAGACAAGGTGCTGGGCCTGGAAATAACCGGTTAATGATGCACAGCACGTTCAAATATCAAGTTGTTCAGCACTTTCTCCGCTTTTTCCTAAGTACTTCAGCCTTTGGCCCCTGGTCACACTGACGTGGTGAAGTACAGGGGACGGTTGGGAGTGCCACGGTGTGGGACCTGTGCAGGCTGGGGAGACGCCGGCTTTGGCAGGGGAGCTCGCTCGCAGGACTGGCGGGTGTTGGGAATGGCCCAGAAAGATAAGACCAAGGCTTGGAGGAGGAGAAACCTCCCGAAGTCACACGTGTATGTCAGCAGGGCCGGGCAGAGCATGGGTGACCCGGGGTAACTGGAAGAGTGCGGGCGGGCTGGGCTTACACCTGCGTCCTCAACTTAGGGTCAATGCACGTGACCACGTCTTTGCGTAGTATGACATCACATACATGGCTTCAGAGGTGGAATGTCACATTTGAAATGCTTCTATCATGGTGCCTGGTACAGTTTGTAAAAGGTCCTCAGTTGAATACCCATTCAATACCCATCCAATGAGCTTTATGTCTGTTTGTATGGCAGCCGTGTATGGATTTTTTTTGTGTTGGAGACTTTTTGGTTAGGGTCTCTGTTACTGATCACTAGACCAATATGAGCTCTGTGAGGTCTTCTCTGCCAAAAGGCTGATTGATTTACAAACTGGAGCCTTATTTGCACATCTGGCTGGTAAGCTTGCCTTGCTTTTTGGAAAATTGTGATTGTTCTTACAGAAGCAGAGACAAAATTAAGTTCAGGCTACATTAGGTGTACAAAGATATTCATGGCAATGTACTTACTGTCTAATACCCTAATGTTGCATGTCTTGATGTGGTTTCTTTTTTTGTTTTGTCATTTTGTTTTAAAGAACTGATGGATCTGTATATTGTAATTGTGGTGTTTTACATGTCAATTCAAAATTGTTAAAACAATCAAAAAAAAAACCCAAACAAGCAAATCTGTTAATTATTGAAAATGAACAACAGTTGATTTTTCTTTGATTTACCCATATGGTTTTCATTTCGGATGTTGTTCCTTTAAACCATCAGATTTTTAGATTTTGCTGAAACAGTACATATATGATGTAGTGCGCATAGAGCATTTTAATTAGTGATGTTTGAAGAAGGAAATCCCTTTTCTGGCCTGTCTCTCTCCACCTCAGCCCTACACCCCCATTTATACACATATTTGTCAATCAGATTATTGTCAAGTTCTAATTACCAAATCTGTGCTTTTCACAAGGTCCAAACACATTTTCCAGTACGAGAATTTGTATTCCTCTATGTCTGTCTTTCTCACAACACAAAAAAAAAGGGGGGGGGCAAAAAAAAGCAGAACATACTTTTGCTGTCTTCTAAGTGTGAGCACTAAGGCTAATGGAAGCATTTTTGGCATACCCCAGATAAACTTATGAAGAATGGTAAAGCTGAAAGGGAGGCACAGGTACTCATTCTGTCAATTAATACAGACCTTCCCTACAAGGTGAAATACTCCCTTTTGTACAGAGCCCCTAGTATTTAAGTCCTACAATTAATGTTAAAGAATATAAAGTCTTTAAGTGGGCTATATCTTTAATCAAATAATGAAGAAAGAAAGTAGTTAAATGAACATACCATTCAGGGTCGAATGCATTCAGCAAAAAGCAGTAGTGGGTCTTTGATCATGGTTAGATGCATAGTGATATCAAACAGTGGGTTCTCATGTAACAGCTAAATGTTTCAGATTTTGTTTTTATTAAATTTGGCAGTTTCACGCTGAGCTCTACTGTATTCTTAGTGAATAAAAGACAGCTATGTTAGAAAGTACTCCATTTTCACAATTGCAGGGAACTAGGAGGGTTTTTTCAGAAACACGGGCCACAGAAATGTACTCCTTTCACAGTGTTCTCCTATTTCTGAACTGTGCAGTTATCTATTAAATTTTCTAATAGATATTTGTGTAAGGTGTATGTATGCTTGTGCAATTATGGAAAAAAACAGTTTTGGAAAACAGTGTATTTATGAAAAAAAATAATCACTTATGGGGCATGTACA
This sequence comes from Sula dactylatra, assembly GCA_013389905.1. Lineage (NCBI taxonomy): Eukaryota > Metazoa > Chordata > Aves > Suliformes > Sulidae > Sula > Sula dactylatra. The sequence goes on from WEKW01008363.1 coordinate 20,702, forward strand.
AAACTGTATAAAAACATTCAATTTGCCCAGTAAAGTTGTTTTTGTGATATTTCTGTGTTGTTGAATAAAGGACTTTAGTATTCAAAATATCTCTCTTTTTCCATAAACAGGTTTTGTTTGTGGGATCTTAAACAAAGAAAACCTCTTTTAAAAAAAGAAACCTCCAAATCAGTGAGAAGGTCCAAATGCCGACCTCAGTCTTGCGTATGGGAATGAATGCTTTATGAAGTGACAGTACAATAGCTACAAAACTAATTGCTTCTCAATTGGCAATCAATGGAAACCCCATAAGTTGTGTATCTGAAGGTAACGTTGTACTCTGGATGTTTTAGGGTAGCAGAAAAAAATACCGCCTTTTTAAAACTAGGATCATCACGTTGAGATTTTGAGGCTACGAAAAGGTTAGTGAAGTAGGAGCAAGATGTATTGCAGAAAAGCCTTCAACCCTTTAATGCAGACCTCTGTAGTATAAAAAAAAGTGGACGAGTGAGGGTGATGTGATAAATTAGCAGTTAGCTTCGCAGGGTAAAGCATACGAAGGTGAAATCTCATCTGTAACTCTTGCAACAAACAAATAGTTCAGACATGAGGTCATCCTGTTGCTGTTGGAGTATTTGGGATTACGAACGTGGTTTGTGAGAGAATGACAGTAATATCTTCCTCTTTGTTTTACTGCTGCTCAGTTCAAAGTTCCGCTCTTTACCTGCCTCATAAACTATACATAGCGAAGGAAATGGTTTCCTCTTGCCATTTGATTTCCCCATATTACTTGCTGACATTAAAGCAACTCCAGATAGGTGGGAAAGTCTGTGACTGTGCCGGCAGCATGTCACCTGATTTTGGTGAAATTTGGAATGTCGTTTTTCTGCAAATATTCCTTTAATAAACAGAATGTCTGCTCTTAGGTGCCAAAACAGGATTTTGAAAGGGTTTGAAACATGAGGTAGGTCCTTTGGTCTGTGAGACTCCTTCAATGCCAACTGATTTTCCAGGGCGAGCCTCGGTGTATCCTTCTGTTTTTTAAAGAAAGCAACAAAAGTGAAAGGAGTAGAAGTGGATTTTCCACTGATCCTGTCTGCTCTCATCGAAATCCGTAAGAATGTATGTTCTTGGGAGACATAGACCGCTCATTAGACAATGCCAAGAGTGAATCTTGAGGTCTGTTTGAAGAGGAGGAGAAGCGCTGCCAGGTTTCTCAGGCATAGTCAGTGATCTCTCTGGATTAAATATAGAATTCACAGGGAGGAAATACACTCATTTCATGAGATGGTCAATTTGGAAGCGGGAAGAGGTCTCTGAGTTCCTATTCCTTTAATGCTTTCTCTTTCAACTTTTTTCCCCCTCGAGTATTGTTTTATACTAGTCTGAATGAAAAACATCCCTTGGCTCCAGAGAAATACTCACCCCAGATATGAACCTTGCAGTTTAAAACTACCTCTAGCTTTTTATAGCTTTTATTTTTTAATTAAAAAAATATATATAAAAAAACCCCAGACAACAAGCAGGTAATTCTTCAAAGCCAAAACTGACAAACTCGTTACTGAGCCTATTAGGAGGAAGGAAAATACCCTTTTGTGTGGAAGCTCAATTCTTCTAGGCTGTGCTGGACTCAATTTGGTTTTGCCACTAGCCATTTCAGTGCTGTCTTATATTTCTCCAAGGAACAAGTCTGAAATTATGAACGGTCTAGTGATACGGGGCAACGTGCCTTCTGGGAGGCTCTAGTCCTCCCCAGATCCCCATGGGCTTTACTAGATAGCTCGTGAAATTGGAGGATATTATATAGGTGACTTAGTTATAAGTTCTACCTTACTTCGCTGTAAGGATCTACTCAGTCACCAGTGTGCGGTGAGCACGGATAGATGGCCCCAAAATCTATAAAGGTAAGAAATATGTCTTCTCAGTAATAACTGCAGAACATACAATAAAGTTTGAGACCACTGGAACTATCTGAGGAAAGAAAGGTGAAGTCCAGCATCAGCAAAGATGTCAGGATCTGCTCCCACCATAGCTTTGTTTCTGTTTGCTGTTTGGTTTTTAGGATGGATGCACTCAGCTGGGTAGCTGGGTCCTTCGGAAAGGCAATTTTGCCTAAGATAGGCAGAAAGAAGGAAATGCGGGTAGCAAATTGTAATCTTGCAAAACAAGGATCTAGACTTCCTAAAGAAGCTGCAACGTTCGGGAAGCATTTCCATTGTTCTTCTAAGTTTTCAAGCGTTATTAAAGGATTGTCATGTTATTCTTAATTTAATACGCAGGAATTGTTTGTCGTGCTACTGCCCATTCCCTGAAAAGGGTTTTCAGAAATTAACCTTCATGGATTAATCTCCCAATAAACTTTGATGGTACTTCTTAGTCTAATGTGACTTCCCCATAAGAGAAGATGCTGTAACTGGGGGTTCATTCGTCTGTGTAAGGCCCCTTTGATTGCAGAGTCAAGGATCTTTGCTAGAAAATAATTCAGCAGCATTGTTGTAGAAAGACCTGTAGGTGTCATGATGACAGCCAAAGCCCGGATTAATTATTCAGTGTCATTCTCCTCAGCTTGGTTTATGATGTGTATGAGCATCCTACAGCTGAGAAGAAAACACCTTTCTTCCCTTACTCCTTTAAATCTGCTCGCTTTACCGAGTTAATAATGCTAACCCTCTGCACTTCTTCAGGAAAAACCAAAATATTAGAAGAAGTACATCTCTTTCTGACCAGACATTTTCCTTGGAAAGAGAGAGAGAAGAGTTAGCCCAGGTCAGAAACCCCTGTTGCTTGCCCAGATCTCCTAACTCAGGTGCTCTCTGCATCAGATGTAGCTTGCAAGCAAAGTTCATACCTCAGCTTGGTAATTCGACACAACCCTACCGAAGAACAACACCAAAGCAAACAAGACCCAGTGGGGGACGTTCCCACCGCTACCTCCTTGGTACACGCGAGACACACGCAAGTTTGTGCCAGATGCCCAACACCCCTTCCCCTCCCATATATATGCGACTTTGGATCAGGTTTGCTTTGCCCAGGAGAGAGGTGAACCTCCCCAGACCTGATGCGCAGATAGTACGCTGGAGGATTTTTAACAGGAGAGAAGGTTTACAGGTCCAGACAGTGACTAGAATGTCTTGACCCTCGTGTCTCACATTAGCTTCTGATTTCTAGCTGTGAGTGTCTGAGGCCACAAGGCTTTAGGAGAAGTAGCTGAACTGTTGAGTATACTTAGTCTCTTATGTGCCTACATTTTAATCCTCATACCTAGAGATTGATAGTGAATTTGGCCAGCTGATATGTTGACCGAGAACGTACTGTTCAATGCAAAATTATAACAACTGGCTTTCAACCTGGTTTTGGAGAATTAGTGGGTAAATAACCTGATCTAAAGAAATCTGTCACCCACATTAGGAACCGTGAACTAATTATTGCTTTCTGATATTCTGCTCTTACTTGTTTTGCCTTTTTATCTTGATTGTTTGCATTCCTAGAGCTGATTTGCCTTTTTGATGCAATGCCATGTGATCTGCAGATTAATTTTCGTGAGCAATCAGACTCCAATCTATGGCTGACTCGGTATATTTTTATGCTACGCTCCATAAACATTCATTCATTTCTTATGATTACTGTGTGGAAACAGGCTTTTACAGGCTAATAAACTTGGATTTGAACTGGATGAAGAGTTTCCTTGTGTCACTTCTTTCCTCTTTTTAAGAAAAAAAAAAAAAAGCGGAGACATAAAGGTGCAAATCTTGACTTGATTTAACCAGGTCTCTGTAGCTATCTCCGCAGGTGCTATCAGTAGTAAACTTAGAAATACCAATAGCAAAACCTTATTCTCAAATTGATTTCATTGACAGCGAGAAATGCTCCTCTTTTAAAATAAAACAAACTTTCAGGGTTTAGGGCTGGGAGAGAAAGGGAAGGGAAATCAAGGGTTTTCTTTAATTGGTTACTCTGGTGTCTTCTCTCCCATAAACCTGCTTCCTTAAACATGCTGAGATGCCTGGAGCAGCTTCCAGCTGAGACCAATTAAGCAGAGCATTTGCCTCCAGTGTGGCTCACTTGCCCGACCGGGCAGTGTTCCTTGCAGTCTGTGTGTCAGTGGAGGGGACAGCGGGAGCACGGGCAGGCAGGCGACCTCTCAGCAGGCAGAGGTCTGGGGCCAGCATCCTCCGCACTTCTGGCGTCCAACACTCCCCGACCCGCGATGCACGGCAAGAGTCTGGTCAGAAGTGACTCTGCAGGTGGTGGAGGTATTTTCTCTCTTAGATGACTAGTTCAAACTCAAACAGCTTGGAAGCGCTGATAGTAAGTGTAGTAAACAGAAGGAAAATGAATTCTCATGTCATAGCTGTTCGAGGCATCTCAATAGATGAGTAAGCTGGCAGTAACTGGTAACCCTTTAAATGGTCCCTTCAAGGAGAAGGTTGGGATGGAGTTTCTGCAGGGAGAGGCAGTAAGGCTAGAAATAGGTTGGCCTGATGCCTGCGCACAACTATATGGAGTTCTCTGCTGTAAGAAGTCCTCATCCTTTCCATATGTCAGTCTGATGCGTGTCACACACATTATGCATAAAAATTGTATTTTTCAGACCGTTCAGGCCACCACTGGAGGCCCAGGGCACACACATGATCTTAATCTCACCAAAGAGCATACAGAAATTTGATAGCAGAAGGAGGGCTAATGCTTTGTCAACTTTCAGGCCTTGGACGTGAGCAGTGGGATCAAGTATCACTGAACTGTGCAGCTGGACTAGATGGAACCCAGTGCCCGTATACACTGAACCTGCCAGAGGGGCAGCCGTCCTAGCCAGGGTTCTTTGGGGGGCACCAGTCTGGCCCCTGCCTTTAATTCCCTAGTTCTGCTGGGAAGAGTGACTTTTGTAAGATGGGGATGATCCCAAGGCAATCTCACCACAAAGATGAAGCAGGAGCAGGATTATTAGCTGATTGGGTTTTTTTTCCCTGTTGTGACCCAGCACATCTTACTCCAATAACATAAGCTAGAATTGCAGCAGCTGAAAGAAGAGATGCCAGGGAAAACTGCAGCTCCCCCAAGCCAGGCAGAGGAAAAAGCTCACTTGCTCACTCTTTCTTTCTTTCTTTTTTTTTCCTTTCCCCTGTATTTCCTTCCTTTAATTCCTCCCTTCCCTAGAGGAAGGCAGCTGTGGCAGCTGCCATGGCTCCTGCTGGTGCATCCCCAGCTGCGTGGTTCGTGTCCCAGGAAGGTGGCGGGGCTGTGGCTGCACAAAGGTGTAAGCTCCCGGAGGCTGGAGCACCTGCAAGGTAGGTAGGATGCTCGGAGTGCAGAGTGGTGCCCCAGCAGGTGTCGAGGGTGGGAAGGTAGCAGTGCTCTGGGGCTGCTGCTCTTCTGCCTGCGTCAGCACTTTCCATGGGGAAATGATGGGGGATGTTGGCCTGAACTTTTCCCATCCCCAGCGTGGCAGGGGCAGGAAGCCAATGCAGATTGCAATGGTAGCAGTGAACGCGTAGGCTGCTTCTGCCCTAAAATGTTGCTGCTAACCGAATCTAGGTGGATTGCTAAGGGGCAGAGGGTAAGATATGAGCTTGATCCATCACTGGCATCTTCTAAACTTTCCCCTGCCAGAGTTGAGGGTTCTGCAAAACAGATTAAAATAAGCCAGGTCCTAGCTAGCTTTTTTCCTAATTATTTTCTTGGAAACAGTTGAGTTGGTTTTTGCTAGGACTTTGAAAGCACACCAAGTTCAAGGCAGACACCTTGCCTGGAAGCTTTCAGCCTGCAGAATTAAAGGGCTGAATAAAAATACAAACTGCCGAAGACAGGATCTTGTAATAGGCACTTTAGGCAACGTGAACTGCAGGTGTTGCCACCAGCTTTGCTGGGAATAAAGGAGGGAGTGAGAAGGGCATTAATTCTGCAGCGCTGCATGGGGAGACCCAGGCTGGTTCTCTGCCAGCAAGGCTGGAGGCAGCTGAGGTGGGTTAGCGCTTTTGGGTAAGCATCCTCTCAGCGTAAAACACCGCGTGTATGATGGAAAGCACGGCCACTGGGCAAGCCAAGCGGGTGGCTGTGGCTCCTGGTGCAGCAGCAGCCCTGGCCAAACAGCTCCTCATGGGTGCTAAGTTGTGCCCCAAGGAGCAGGTGGGCGAGATGCTCGCCTGGCACTTGCGCCACACGGGCTTTCGCCAAGGTTTCTGCCTCTGGCTTATCGGAAAAGAGCCGGCAGCCCAGTTCATCACCTTCCTGCCCCGGTGTGCTATGCACAGAGGCAGGTTGTATCGAGGATGGTTGTTAAAAGAAACCTCGCAGGGGTGATGGTGGTGCTCGGGCAGAGCCGCGCTGGGGCGTGCCGCAGCCCCCTCCCTGCGCCCCGCCGCTCAGGCGTGAGCCACCGCTGTGTTTTGATGCGACGCTCCGCACCGCTGTTCTGACACATCGCCGCTCCCACCACAGTTGCTGTATTTCTCTTCTGCTTTATGTTAAAACAAGGTGTTTAAATATTTATTATCCCTAGAAACTCCAGAAGCCGAGTTTCATTTGTATAAGCAACTGGGATTTTTTTTTTCCAGTTGTCAGCAATAATTCATTAATTATTATTTTAAATAATAATTGTTGTTGTTCTCCCTGGATGTGTCACCTTCCCACCAACTTGGCGGAGATCTGCATGAGATGTTGGATGTACAGTGCCATGGTTCTTGCTCCTGTGGGTTGTCACTGCTCCTTCAAATATCTTCCACTTAAACAAAGTGGACATTGGGGTTCCTAGTGTTTGTTGTACAAAAGCAAGATATTTTTTTCTTGCTCTGCCCCCAACTCGCACTTTTTTTTGTGCCTGAGTGCCTTCTGCTGACATTACCACACCTGCAGAACTGGGGTCTGCTCCTGCTTGTGCAAAAGCAACCTTGCTGGCCATGGTTAGCATTTTCCTTAGATGACTCTAACTGCAGAGTGTTGCTTGCTTTCCCCTGCTTCTGCCTGCAGACAAGGGAGGAGGCAGCTGGGTAGCAGCAGGCTGCACCCGCAGGAAGTGGGAATGGGAAACCTGGACTGGCAAATGCTTCTTGTTTGCTTTTTTAGCCCAGAACATGAAGTTTGTCTCTTGAATTCCGTTTTTCCAGTGCCTTTCCCTCAAACACTCTCATCGCCACTTGTGCTTTTGCCACTTTTGTTGGACAGGAGTGTCCCAGTGAGCAAAGCTGCTCTCCATCTGACCCTGCCAGGGACATGCCGGTGCCTAATGCCACCACTGCCATATTTCCATAGATTGTGGCTGAGCTGGGTAACAGAGCCACCAATGGCTATGGAAACCAGGTGGCAGGCTGCTCAAGGCTGTGCCCTAACTGGGCTGTCCAAAACCTCTGCCGGGAGCTGGGGAGGAGGCAGGGAAAGAGCTGCTGGGGTCTGTGAACCTGCTCTCGCTTGTGGTAACCGCAGGAGCTGAGCATCCCCGGTGCAGTCCCCGGGGCTGAGAGGAGAAACTGCTCCTCTGGCCTGAAACATGCCAATGAGGATTGCCTTACGGAGGTCACCGAATGCGGCTGGCCAGCTCCTGGCTTGCTTGGGAAGGGCAGCAGCTGCCAAGCTGGGAGGTACAGGGCTGTCCTGGTCTGTACAGATGGGGCTTCTCCACTCGTGGAGCTTGGGGCCAGGGACACCTCCAGGCAGAGGAGCAGGGGCAGAAAGAGATACCCGTGTGGGCACGTGCTGATGTACACACTTACAGGTATGCCTGCAGCTTCTTCTGTACCCTCATCCCAGCCCAAGCACACCAGGGTCAGCCCAGAGACCCTCTCTGCTGTCAAACCCATCGGTGTCACCATGCGTCAGAGCATTTGCACTTGCTCGTCATGTGTGTGGACGTGTGAGTGTTAACAGGCAGTGCTGGGCTGGAGATTAGGTTTGTTATTCTGACTTTTTACTTCTTAAAAGATATGCCATGCAATTTGACTCTGTTCGCACTCCTTCCCTTCCTCTTCCTCCCTTCCCCTTCCCCTCCTGCCCTTGCCACTGAATGGCCCCATAACCCCCATTTCCGTATGGGGAGGAAAAAAAGGGAAGACCAAGGAAAAGTTAGACCTTGATTAGTGCAGCCAAGCAATCCCATCAGATCTGGCCTCGCTCTACCCAGAAACCCATGCACCAATATTGCAGCAAGACAGGGAGCTCCCCCCCGGGGTATTTCTGCTGGCACCTCCAGCTCGCTGCTGGAACTGCACTGGGGTAAACGCAAGTGTAGCATCAGCTGTGCTCCTGATTTTTTAGGGGAGGTGGGGAGATGTAAAATTTTGCCTCCTTTTCACGGGATGGAGCTTCATCTTTGCCGCAGTAACAGCTCGTGGGAGATGCTTTCTGGGAGGCAGGGCGAGCTGCAGGAGCAGGGGTGAGCTGCCAGGGCTCTGCGGGATTCACTGTCTGTATAATACACGGCCAGGGTTCAGCCTGAATGGCTGGCTCGCGTTGTGTGGTCACAGGAGTGATTTGCTGAGAAGAGCTAAGATGAATTGCATCGCCTCTAAAGAGGCCCAGGAGCGGGGGGAGCCCAGCCCCTGCCCCAGCTGACTGGTGCCCGTGGTTTCTGCTCCCCCTTGCCAGGGGGGCTCTGCCCCATGGGAGAGCTGCTCCCAGGAGGTTTTTAATCGGGAGCCCAGCTTTGGTTCAGGATCGCGAGCACCACCAGGGCATCCAACGGAGCTGTGGTAGTGAAGAAGAACTTCTGGTGAGGATGCTTTAGCCAGTTAAGGAGTGCTGAAACACTGCTTAAAACATGCACCCCCACAAATAAAGGCATGGCAGCTTTGGAGGGTAATGAGGTACTAAAAAAATCCTGAGCACAGCCCAAACCAAATGCATGCAAGCATCGCTTGCTGTCCTGGGAAATGTGCTGTCATTCTGTCCCCCGTCCCTTCATCAGAGGAAGGGGGTACCATTGCGAGGAGTGGAAATAGGAGAGGAAAATAGCGTGCCTGGATGCATATGGAGGAGATGAGCATGGAGTGCTGGGTGCGTGGCCATGCCCCTGTGGGTGCACCTGGGCTCCTGGCCCTGCCCACAGCCCCAGCTGGGCTCTCCTCCCAGTTGCAGCTGCCCCAGCCAAGCACCCACCTCTCCCTGGCCCCTTAAGAGGTGAAGCTGTTCCTCGTAGCCCTTCGCAGCGGCTGAGGAGCCTGGCAGGGTGTAAGGGATATGGCCACATCTCCAGGAAAGGCCCTGCAGGGATGCCCTGCCCCAGTCATGGGACTGGGAAGGGAGAGCTGCAGCGTGACACGATGCCTGCGCTGGCTCCGGGGCTCTGCACTATGTGATGCTGCTCTGGGCTCTCTGTTTCAGGTTTTGGTGACATTTTTGTTCCATTCCTGCTCTCATGGATACCTGTCACAACCAGCTCTCAAGCCCATTTTTACTTTGACTCTTACTTGGCCCACTGGGGTGTACGCAGCACCTAGGTTGGACACCAGAGGAGGAATTCAGGGAGATGCAGTGGTGTCCAAGTGGCATGGAGGGGACTCCCTGGGGCAGAGTGGAAAAGAGGGCCTCAACCTTCACCAGGCAGGGGCAGCCTCTTTCCCCACAGCGTGCAAGGAGAGCCCAAAGCTGTGCAGCAGTAAACAGGGGCTGCTCCTGGATGGTGGCTGCCTCCCACGCCAGTGCCTCTTCTGCACCATGGGCTTGACCTCCAGCTTCATTGCCCATCCAAATAAGTATCGCTGTCTTTGCACAGGCCACTGTCGCAGACTAGCACCCCTCTCCCGCTCCCTTCCCAGGTCCTTGGGGCGCTGGCTGCTGCCGTTGCCAGCAGGGCTGCGTGCAGCAGCATGGCTGTGCCTGCACGTGCAGGGGAAGGGGCCACCAACCGCTCTCGGCGTTGAACCATCAACCTGTGCTGAGCAGCGCAGAGAGAGAGCATGAGTGGGCTGGTCCACACCAGCGTGCCTTCCCTTACAGCCACCAGCCAGTTTCTACCGAGTTGATTTGACTGTGTTTCCCTTAACAATGTGGCTGTACAACGCCCACATTCAAAAAGGTCACGCTTACTGGAAAAGTGATTTTTCTCTTCGGGTGTCGACGCTATTTACGTTGCACCTGAATATTGCAGGGTGGATCTGTAGTCTGGGCTTACTTCTGGTTCTGCCTTCATCCAGGAGCATGTCCAAGTCAACTGTATTTCAGCTGCTGGCAGCAACTGGGGTAGGAGTAATTTGCTGGGCTGGGGTGTTGCTCAGCAATGAGCGGTGGGTGACAGCCATGATCGAAAGGGACATTTATTTGCCTCTAGGATGGAAGGGACGTGACACCTCCTGTCAAATCCCATCTTCGCAAATTTGGGCTGTGAGGCAATAAGGCAGGGATCATGGCAAAAGGTCAGACAAAGAAGCGCTCTGCCTAGGCGGGCATTTGCCTGGGTGCTGCAATGGCATGAACATGGTGCGGGATAGTGGCAAGCACGAGGAGCAGCTGGTTCACCTTCTGCAGGCTGCTCCCCGTAACAGCTCAAGTGGTTTTGCCAGTAATGGCTTACACGTCGTTCCGATACATGCACACTTGCTTTTATACCTCGGTGATATTTTACACCACAAGAGTTACTCAGAAGACCGAAGGATGCTTCACGTGTTGCTCTCTGGTTTGATGGTGCCCCACGTGGGTTTTCACTGCTTTGGAGGCCTTTTTGAGAACTGGAGGTGTACGACCTCTCTGAAATATAGACACAAGTATGGATTTTAAAAATGGATTTAAAAATCTCTTTGTTTAAATATGGAGGCAGGTCAGTTTGAGCAGTTGAGATCTGGTGGTCAGCATGGACTGAAGCAAGGCGAACTAAAAGTGACCATCAGCTGTGGGCCGTAAGGGACTCTCATGACCTGCTCTGCCGCCATAAATGTAGAGGTAAAGACAGGAGACTAAATGGATCAGGAAAACACAGGTGAGGGACTTCCACGCCCAGGGAGGTGGATCGTGCTGGGCTGCAGCCGGGTGCCTGCCCCAACCAGGGTGTCGGGGTTAAGTCCTGGGTCTCATTCCCACCTCTCCTGCTGCCAGCGATAATGTGGCCACCCCGCAAGGCTGCAGCGCGCGTGCAAGCCCTTCCCCTGCCCTTTCCATCTCTGGCCCTGCTTGTGCTGCTGAAAGCTGCTCTTTTTCAGCATTTGTGGAAAAACCAAGCCTGCAGTTTACAAAGACCCACTCAGCTCCTCTTTTCCCATCAGTAAACACGTATAACCAGCACTTCGCACCATTACACCTCCTCAGAGATGCAGAAAACACATAGGTTGTTTGTTTTCACATATACCTACCTAATTGATGGGTTGAGAAAGGGGAGGCAGGAAGGGAACTTCAGCCCTATTAAACTGTTGGGAATTGCATGTGTTAGATTAGATGTGTGTGTATTATAAATACTGCGAGGAGCTGAGGCGGCAAGCGAGCTGGCTCCCGGAATCCGGGATAAAACCGCTGGCAGTGATGGAGCCCTTCATAAACATTTGCATTTTTCCGGATGCAGGGGATAGCTAATCCAAATGACACGCCCGGAATTTAGCTCCCATGGCAGGTGGCGGCGTTGCCTCTGTGCTGGGATGGGACCTGAGGCAGCAAGGCTGGGACATACACACATCCCTGCCTTGCCTGCCCGCTCCTGTCTTCCTAAGGAACTGCTGGCAAGCCGCTCCCTGGGTGTAAATACCCACAATCTTTGCAGGTGGATTTTTAAATCTAGAATCGAGCTTTGCAGCTCTGATCTATTTATGTACAGTGTGCGAGGCAGAAGTATATTTGGGTAAAATTTTTCAGAGACCAGAGAGATTTGTGGCTTTATTTATAGATGAGCATAAGAAAAAAAAACCAGAACAAACCAAAACCACCCAGAGTTGGTTTGGGGTTTGTTTTTGGTTTTGTTTTTTTGTTTGTTTGTTTGTTTGTTTGTGGTTTTTTTTCACTTTATGGCTGCACACCACGCTAATGCTTAACCAGAAGGAGGGCAACTGAAGCAGACCCTAACAAGTGTCCGAAAAGCCATGTTTGTATTTCCCAGGTAACACTGATGGCTTTTTGTTTCTGGGAGCAGAGCTGCATCCTGTGAGGTCATGGCACCTGCAGAGAAAATTGCAGTTATTACGGAAAACAGAACCAAACAGGTCCCACTCCATCTTCTCCTCATTTCAGAGGGTTGCAGTGAAATTTGGATGAGCTAAACCTCCTTTAGGAGCCTTTCGCTTTTATCCTGAGAGACGGGCCCAACACTGTGCGAGAACTCCTAGGTTAGAGATTTCGCCGTGTGCGTCTCCCCAGACCCACATCCTTAATCGCGGGCTGCTGCCTCCCACCCCCTGCCTCCAGCTCAGGCCAGCCAAGCAGTCGAGGTCATTCGGAGAGTTGTCAGGTGGATCAGGCTGTGCTAAGTGAAGTGTGCAGGGAGGAGAGCAGGGGAAAGAAAAATACCAGGGCTGCGTGCCAGTTCTTCAACCTCTGGTAGGGTGACAACCTCGCAAGGGCGGCGGAGCTAAACGTGACTAAAACGGATCCTCTGGGGTGGTGACTCTCCACTTGTCATCCCCAGCACAGAGCTGAACTCAGCCTGGCTGCCTGCAAAGCCAGAGGAGCGTATGCATGGATTAGTGATTACCTTTCCCCTAATAAAAAAGAAAAAAAAAAGGGAGGGCGAGAGGTCCTTTAGCAAGTTATTGCTTTTATACGCTGCACCTCTGTGCACTGAGCTGAGACAGCTTCCTCTGTGCATTCAACTGAAAACAAAGAGTGAGTAGGAGAATGAAAGAGCAGGACGCAGCCTTCCCCACAGCCGGCTCTCAAACCTGAGCCTCACTCCGCTGCCTGCTTGCGTTGGAGGGGACACGCTGCCCTGGGTGCAGGGCTCTGCAGGGGGGCACCCATCAACCTGTGCCCTCCTGCCCACCTTCAGCACCTCCGGAAGAGGAAGGGTAGAGGGTAACCTGGCGCAATTATGCAATAACTAGAAGAAAAAAAGCCCTCCCCCCACCCTCAAAAATAATAATAATATTAATGATAATAAAAAACCCACTCGGGATCACTCAGGCAATAATTTCCATGTGCACAAACCAGTGTAAAATGGAGAGCATTGAAGAACCACGGTCTGGTGTCTCTTAGGTAAAATGGGTGCGTTATCTGCAGTAATATAGCGATCTCGCTCTTTCACCTCCACCGCTCCGCCGGCATGGAGGCGATTGCACAGACAATGTGTCATCCCTCGCTCCCTCCACTTTTAATTCCTCCCTCCCCTCCGTGAATCTATGCAATTTTCCGTTAATAAAAAAATAAGAAAGGAACTAAGCTCTTCCTCAGAAATCTAGACATTAGCATACTCGCCCTAATACTTTAATCCCCATCATTGTTTATAATCGGGCTACACACAAGGTTACGTGCAGTGCCGACTGATTTATGAATATATATATATTTGTTTTAATTGAAACGGCAACATTTAGGTTCCACCTTAACAGCGCACCTTAAAAGATTATCTCGGTTATTTCACAGGCACCGAGCCGGCACTAATAGTCCAAGGCAGATATTGAAAAGCAGCACAGGGCCAGGCAGATCTATTAGAAATTCCCATCCACGCGCCTCATACATATTGATTTCTGACACCAAGCAGCAGTGAAAGCCCCCGTGGGAATAATATATTTAGCAGGGTTCGCTGCGAGGAGGTCACAGAGTGCATACAGATTAGCTACAGAGGACCAAGGCACTAGTGTTGGAGCCAAATGCTAGATTTTATATCATTTTAATCTGAACTTTTATAATCCTTTTAGTTCTTTTTTCTCCGGATGGCAGAGGAAAGGCTCCTCCGCATGTATCATGCATCTTTTTTTTTTTTTCTTTATTCCTCCTATAAATGTGCAAATGCTGCTGTAATGGGGAGGAATGTACCCTTAGCATTAGCAGGAAGAGGCACAAACAGATTTGGGGTTTATATATAGGTACGTGTGCGTGTGTATATATATATATGCATTATATATATACGTGCCCACATATGGATAATAATGGTCATTTCAGCTGGAGACATCTTTATTTGAAGGTTTCCTTCCATGGTGAGGGGGTGGGAAGGGGCGTCTGTAAATCTCAGGCTCCGGCTTTAATGTGCAGAAATAAAGAACCGCCGTAAGACCTTGTTTTATTTTATTTTTATCCCAGAGCTTAATTGAGCAGAAGTTGCGTTTATGCTGTTGAGCCTCGGAAAGCAGCAGCAGCAACAACAACAACAAAAATACCTAAGCAGTTTTAATTACCTTTCTGCATATGCTGATGGGGAGGAAATGCCTGCTCATTATGCGGCGAGGTGTTGGGGCTGGCTCAGCCCGCCGGGGGGGGCTGGGGGGCTGGAGGGGTGCCAGCAGTGCGGAGGGAAAGGTTAGAGTTGACACACTTTGACACGAGAGTGAAATGCGCTCCGACAACAAAGAAATCCGGGAGGTTGCCGCTAAACAGACACAAAAGCTTACGGGCGTCTTGCGGGCGAGAGAAACGCATTGACTCCCGGCTCTTGTTTTCTTTTTATTTTAGGAAAAGTTCTCCCTTCTTCCCGAGCGCCGCTCAATATTCCCACACCGCTCAAACCCGCCTAAGCGACGGGCGGCTTTTCACTCCTCGCCTCAACTAATTAAACCCAAGCCGCCCCCACCCGCCCCGCCCCGAGCCGTGCGGG